>VZTA01008439.1:6976-34040 GCA_013398855.1 Mohoua ochrocephala | reverse complement strand
CTTATACTTCTGCTATACTTAAATAGTCATTATCTTCTTGCAGTAATTATATCCAAATATAAAGCGAGTACTACACAGCTTTAATGATGTATAACCCATCTCATTTTAGCATACCATTATAAGGATTTTTTATGGCACTCTTAATGATATGTTGTAACAGATTACCATACTTAATTTACAATAATAAATTCATTTAATGAATATTAATGTGACCTCTTTAAATATTCTACAGCAGACCTTTGTTTTTAATATACTCATTCAACAATTTAAGTCTCAGAAACTATGACACACCTTTTTTATCATTCAAAGATTGTAATGCTCCACAATGGGTTATGCAAGGTTGGTGATGTCTATGTAATTTCTTGTGAAAGTATCTCACGGAAACCAAGGATTATAAATAAACTGCTTAAATCTTTTATAATTAAGATCAAAATAGCATATTCCTGGAAAGAAAACCCAGTCCCACTGAACTGAATTGTTTTCAACAAACTTGAGCAAGAAGTAGATCTTACTTAAATAGATATCCATTCTGGTTCAATAAATTGGTGTATCCTTCCTTCTACGTGTTTCTTTCATTACAGTAAAACAATTAATAAACACGTATAGAACTAAGAAGTAATACAAGATATAGCATTAATAATAAATATTTTATACTCAAATATACATGTCAATCTTCTAAATTATGCAAGATATAAACATATGTTTCTATACTTAGAATGTCTTCGGTTTTCATATACATTGAATAACAGAGACACTGTAGGTGCACAAATTTTCTTTTCTTATTAATTTTATATTGTCATGGCAGGAGAATGATGAGGCTTGCTATTGTTTTTAAATCATAAAGAATAAATAAAAGGTTTCCTGTTATATTTGGGGGAGCTTTCAATTTTGCCTTAATCAGTCTACTCTCTAAAGCTATTTAGTAGGAAGATAAGTTTTCTGTTACGTTTACTATACCCTGAACTCTCTTTGTGGCCCCACCAGACCAGAAAAGACAGCAGATCTATGAGAACAGAAAAGTCAGAGGCTCAAACTCAAGATTTTTCTTCACCAGCTTCTCTAATTTGATGCTCTGTCTGCTACCAAGCCCTAAATTTTCATGAAATTTTAAGTTTTAATTAGGTTTAGCCAGTTTATTATTTTCCTGTATTTTACCCTTCTGTCACACTGTACTGAGAATGGGTTCAGTTTTCATGTGAGAACTGACAGGTAAGCAGAAAAACTCGGCCTTTGCATAAACTCATGTTCTTAGGAAACCAAATTAAAATGCTTTTTGATGCCAAGTAAGGGAACATTGTGTTCAGTAATACTCACTGAGTCTAGGTTTCCCAGAAAACCAAACTACAACTTAAACTCATAATACGTTTCATGATCAAATAACATTCTTAATTATGATTGTACCATTTCCTCTCAAATATTAGAGTAGTTTATTAACACAGAAAGCAAAAAAGGCATATATGTCCTCATGTTGTGACGTGTGCCCTTAATGGAGGTTAATTATTTCTCCTAAATCTTGTTCTAGACTTCTTTGGCCTTCTCTTTAACTTGGAAAGAAATGGCTTTATTCTGTAGACATACCTTCAACGGATATAAATTCCACCGAGGTTTTTCTTCTGAGTTTGCAAAACGATGAAATACTGAGCAGATAATGTACAAATTTGTATTTCATTTGTATCCATTATTTTGGTTTTGAATTGTGAATCCTCTATGCCCATTTTCCCAGTAATTAATATTTGACATCTGGAATCTGAAAACAAGACCTCTATATAAACAGACCTGGCCTGAACTGATCTCTACACGAGTGATACACCCATCCCAGGATATGGGTTCCCGGATCATCATGAATAAGGACCTGTTTTAAGCATGTCATGGACAAGTTACAAGATATTTTTCCATGAAATCAAGCTAAGTGATGCTAAAAAAGTGTGCTTCAGTATTGTAATATGGAGCTGGGGAAGGTTCAAAGCAAACAATTGGTCTTATTATATGTGGAAATACCTTTAGTCCTTCAGATGAGATGTAGTCATAAAGTGGTCTAAGATACCTTGCCAAAACCAAATCTTAAGTATTGCATGTAATACTTACATATATATCCAGATTTTAACATAAGTCAATTTGTTAAGGCTCACTCTGTTCTAGTACATGAAACAGACAATTAATTGTTGCTTATTTATATTGCTTATTTATATTTTCTACATTTTATTTATTTATTTATTTATTCACTCATAAATCAAATAATTAATATGGCTTGTTTTGTTTTAAAACTTCAGTAACAAATAATTGTTAAAAAGGCACTTGTTTATTTTCACATTTATCATTTAAGGTTATCTGTAAGAAAGAAGAGTGTCTATTTTAAGTCTTTATTTTGTTTTTCTTTTCTGTCTCCTCTGTTCTCAGTCACTTTGTTCAGAATAAACAATGTAATTAAAAAATCACAACCAGTAAGCAAGAAGGAAAATTACCAGGAACATGATTTATACACCACGGTTCAGACGACTCATCATTATCTGATGAATTACACATATTTATGATAGTGATGTAAGGAAAAATATGCCAAAAGATCTTTACTGATAAAAGGCCTTTGAATAGAATTGTCACTAATAACTAAGAAATCAGACGGGTTTATAAAAATTTTTGGGTTTTTAAATTCTTAATATAATACATTTTTTTGTGGTTTTGGTTTTATTGTGGTTTTTTTTTTTAATTTTTCCTTTTTTCAGAGTTTCATCAGGAGATTTTGAGAAATAAGGTTTTCTGTTGCCTCTCTAAACAACAAAAAAAGATGAGAAGACCCTTCATTATTACTATGTTTTGTACACAATACAAACGTATGTATCTACCAGATTTCTTTACAACTCAACATTGTTGAAGTCTTGTAGAAATAAAAGAACCAGTCCTGCACTTGTGGTGCATACAGAGCACAATATGATAACACAGCGAAGTATTTCACACTGTCATGCTCTATCCAAGCATAATCTGTGTAATCATCACAATAAACCATTAATAACCATTAACTACCTTAACTCATTAAAGTTGCATGAAATCTCAACTTATAACATGATCTGGTATTCTTTATGTCTTTGAGTTTATTTTCCTTAAATAGCTTGCTTTCACAGGATGAAAGTAAAATTAAGGATGTTAATGCAACTGAATATAAAAGGCAAATAAGTGCTTAGAACTGTTTAGCCAGGATGTTTCCAAACGCTTCCAGCTTGGGCTTCTGAAATCATTTACAGAACTTCATATTTGGATTTTTAATTTTAAATAACTGTACACTTTTTTTCCTGAAGAAGACAAAAACATTTTTCATTGCCTTTAGGCAAGAATATGAAAATAATAAGTTTGTTTCCAAATGTTTTTGCTAAGCTTTCAAAGAAATTTTAAACTTGATTTTTTAATAGATACATTAAAGGATTTCACCTATTCCTGAAATCTCTGTGAGACATGAAAACACTTCCGGTGTCACTCTATCATCAAGACTTACTCATTTTCTTATTTTTCCTATGGATGTGTTACTCTGTGGTATAAAATACAAAGATGCAGAGAAATCAAATTTCCAGCTAAATGTACTTTGATAGAGTCAGAAATAAGTTGAATTTCTTTAAGCTTAGAAAGAATTGTCTTGCCAGATTTGAACATAACAGGACTATGTAAGGCTTCAGTGCCCCTGATATTAAGAAAGTTTCCCTTTTCTGAAAACCTAACCTTAGAACAAATGTGGTCAATAATTTTCTATACAAAAATCATTAAAGGACCAAAGACATCCTGTGTTGACAAGCATTAGCAACAAATATCAAACCTAAAACAGGAAAGTGATTTCAGAAATGCAGCTCTCCAAGACACTATTTAGTTCAATTTTATTGAACAGGCTTTCTATCAATCTAGCGTGATTTTATTTCCTGCATATATCAGCAGACTGACAAAGGTAGATATGTGACAAAGCAAGAATAAATTTTCTCTAGAAAAAGGCTTGTGAAGAAAATTTCTGTAAAGTTTCATGAAATGATTTTCTTGTTTTTATTTTAGGGTCTTTGAATTTCAGAAAGGTGAGCTGCAAACCTTTAAATTCACTATTTGACATATTTTTGTCAGATGAATGATCAGGTATAACGTAATGTTATTTATGATGGCTTAGTGTGCTGGTTTTGGCTGAGATAGAGTTAATTTTCTTCACAGTATCTGGTGTGGGGCTGAGCTTTGGATTTGTGATGGAAACAGTGTCACTAATACAAGGATGTTTTAGCTGAGCAGCAACTGAACACAGTCAAGGCCTCATCTGCTTTTCCCAGTGCTATGCTACTGAGCAGGCCGGGGGTGCACAAGGAGTTGGGAGAGGGGACAGCCAGGACATCTGATCCCAACTGACCAGATACCATCCCTTACCATCATTATGCTCATCATATAGAACTGGGGGAAGAAGAGGGAAGGGGATGACCTTTAGAGTGATAGCATTTGTCTTCTCAAGTCACTGTTACATGTGATGGAGACCGGCTTGCTGGAGATGGCTGAACACCTGCCTGCCCAAGGGAAGTGGTGAATAAACTCCTTGCTTTGCTTTTCTTGTGTGCATAACTTTTACTTTGTCTATTAAACTGTCTGTATCAACCCATGATATATCACTTTTTCTCTTCCTCCACTACAGGGAGAGTGAGCAAGCAGCTGCATGGGGCTTAGTTTGCTGGCTGGGGTTAAACCATGACTCTTAGCAAAATTGTTCTTCACTCAGATCCGCTGTGGTTCAGATAGAAAGCAATAAAAAACATATCTATAATGCAATGATATGAACCCAATCTTCCATCTATCTAAGTAATTGCCAAACTCTTGAAGTTTCTTGTTTAAAATCTGTCATATCTTAACATTTAAAATACCGTGTCTATTTGTCCCACTTTCCAGGCTTGGGGTAGCCAAGTCTCTTTATAATCTTATTCATGTAAAACATAACATTTATTTCCAATTCCAAATATAGTGCCAGAATGGCTGCAACACTTTTCCCCATGGTACACTTGAAAATTCATGACCTTTTACATAAAATCAAATAAGCTATTTCTACAGCATGGGACAGATAGAAGGCTTTTCAAAAAAGGCCCCCATATTAATAAACTTTGAGCTGTGCATTTTTGTGTTGCCTACAAATATTTTAATAAGCAAAGATAAAGTTCAAGTCTTTGCCCACAAAGTGTTAGCGACGCCCTATAGAAAACTGGAGTTATGAGGTTATTCATAGTTCGACATGGGGTTACTCTATTCTTATTTAAGAAAAAACAAACAACCTCTGAAGAGGGTTTTTTTTCCTTTAGGAAAAACTGAAGGAAAAACATATATGAATACTGCAATGAATACTGCAGTTAAGATTTTAGATAATGTGAAAGGGTATAGGATATTCAGATAAATTGATGCAGAGTTGTGTTTTTGTCAGATATACTTTGCAAGAAAAAGCACACTTTTCTTCATGCTAGACTGCTTTATACTTTGCTAAGCATCACTTCTAGCTGTGTCAGCTCCAGAAATGGAACTGTCTCCAGCAAGTCACAGATAATATAATGCAAGTCTAGACACAGATACTATTTTTTAAACTGTAAATCTACACACAGGAGTCATATATTAAGTAAGGTAAATGAATAAGTTAAATATTTGAAACTGCATAAAATTTGGCTTTGTTCTTTAAAAAAAAAACAAAACATTCCCTAAATGGAGAAACAAATGTAAAGAGCAAGTGGTTACATGAGATACAAAAAGATGTCATACTGAAACCGACAGAGAAGAACTACCTGAATTTTCAACCCCAAGCAACTTGTGTATTTAACTTTTAACAGTGAAATTCAGGACCATCTAAGTCATGCTGAGCAGAGTCACAGATTAATTGGTTTTAAGTTCTGTTCTGCAGAGGGTGGCCTGTACCACTTCTGAATTTTCAGCTCTGTGCAGGCTTCAGGCTGATGTCAATAGCACAGCTAGCAAGTAAAATATTTTAATAAAAAATAATAATTGTAACTGCTCATAAGTGGCCTGAAATAACAGCCATTATCACTAAGCTTTGACTCATACACTGCAATTATCTTACATTGAAATTGATCATTTAAGATATAGCAATTGGTCTTACTGAGTAATTTCTAAAAATCAACAATTAAAATATCTATATTGCATTTATCTGATTATAACTGGCAAATATTTCTCCTTTTGGACTTTGAAATTACAATATTATTTACTCTGATTACTCCAAGTTTTTAATTAACCTCTAGCACACATAAAACCCTCACTAACTCAGCACAGCTGCTTTCTGATCGTAATTCTCAGTGCTGTTTTCTCCCACAACTCTTTTTCACACTGTCCTGCTTAATACATTTAGAATTTCTCATTCTGAAGTTTTTTAAATTGTTTAAAGTTAGTGGATTCAAGGACAGCAGGACCAGGGCAGCGATCTTCCCCCTGTACTCGGCACTGGTGAGGCCTCACCTCGAATGCTGTGTTCAGTTTTGGGCCCTTCACTACAAGAAAGACACTGAGGTGCTGGAATGAGTCCAGAGAAGGGCAACAGACCTGGGGAAGTGTCTGGAGCACAAGGGCTATGAGGAGCTGAGGTTGTTTAGTCTGGAGAAAGGGAGGCTCAGGCAGTACCTTGTCACTCTCTATGACTGCCTGAAAGGCGGCTGTAGCCAGTGTGGGTCGGTCTCTTCTCCCAGGCATCCAGCTGTCACTGGACAAGAGGAGATGGCCTCAAGCTCAGGCTGGACATCAGGAAGAATTTCTTCACTGAAAGGGCAGTTAAGCATTGGAACAGGCTGCCCAGGGAGGTTGTGGAGTCACCATCTCTGGAAGTGTTCAAGAAACAACTGGACGTGGCATGCAGTGCTATGGTTCGGTTGGTATGGCGGTGTTTGCTCAAAGGTTGGACACAATGATCTTAGACATCCTTTCCAACCTTAATGATTCTTAGATGTTTCTGAAAACAGTTATTCTAAAGGACAGAAAGAACTATTTTAAGAACTCCCTCAGTGTTTCCCGTGTTCATACAGCATCAGCAACTGTCAAGTACTGAAAGGTTCCCCAGTGAAATCTCAAGATACTCTCTTTATAAAATTCACATCTGTAGACATTCTGGAGAAGACTGAAGCACATTTATGTATATTCCCTATGCAATTTAACAGAAAGCAAGCAGTTTCTTTTACTGCAATATATTTGAAAATTATGTTAAAATTGCTACTAAAATGACTAAAAATAAGAAAAACCTTCTAGAAATTGTAGGGGGTTTTTAAATGGGTGATACTTTCTATTAACTTGTATTCTTTTATTTTCCAGTAATTCTGTTTTGATTTGGGTTTGTTGTTGTTATTTTCTTTTTTTTTTTTTGTGAAGTGGGAAAGTTTTGTGATGGTTTTTGGTTTTGTTTTTTTCCCGTCAGTATGTTGTCCAAGATACAAGGGGAAAAAATCTGCTGGGAAAACTTATGATACAGGAAGCCATTTTGTAGTTTTCCTCTCCATTGTTCATATGCATAATTTTTTTTGCTTTCTACTCTTTCAGGTATTAGAGCAGTTCAGACAATGTTTAGGCATGATCAATGAAATCATAAAAAGAGCTGCTACAACCAGCCAATATTAGTGATTAGTATATCACCCAAGTGATAAAACCCAAGCGTTTTGCATGTTGGGTTGACAGACAAATGCAGGCAATTCATCTCATTACAAACAGTAGCCAAGAGAAATGGTTTTTGGACTTCACTACTCTCTGTATTCTGCAACTGTATCTACTTCTACAGTACTCCTCTGGTGAGGAGTTTGGCTTCAAAATTTGAAATGGGAAAGGAAAAAGCCATCTGCATGTGTCTTCAGGGTTGTGTTGCATAAAAACACAAGGACTAATAACAGTCTAGAACTTAATTTAAAAATCCATGAGATGAATGAATTATAGAAGCTGGTTCTACTTTTGTGAAGTTCTCTGTGAGAACCAGAACTTAGATTGTCTTTCTACTTCTTTCTGTCTTTTGAATGAATGGGCAGGTTATCGTGGTTAGGAAGAGCGTTACACATCCAGTTTGAAAAGCAGGCATTATCCAAAATTTCTTAAACACACTAATGATAAATTTAAACATGCTTGGACCTAGACATGAAGTTCAATGATTTTGAAATAATATTTTTAAAACAATAATCAAATGTAGGCTATGATAAAAAATACCATAGAACAGCTAAAAGCCTGTATGAAAAGTTTGCTCAGGATGAAAAATGTAGTTCCAAGGTGAGCAATGGATATTCTAATTTCCAATGTGTTTTTCTCAAAACAGTGCTTTGAGAAAACAAGTGATAATAAATCTGAGAGCCCAGATTCAAAATCAGGAACTAAATGTTTGAATGTCTTTGAGGGGTTGCAGTACCAAAATTTAAAATTGTGATATTACATTGAGATCTAGTTATTTAGCTCTAGTTACCCAGGGAGAGCTACAGCTGAGTGAGAACATGTATAGTTTATCTGCCAGAATCGTAGCATCTGAAGACCAGAAGAGAGTCTATTTTCTTAAGCATCTTCCACACCAATTACCTAATGGCAATATAAAGTTCTCCAGAGATATTAAGAATTAGACTAGGGAAGGACCAAAGCACTTTCTCCTAACGTATATTCCTCTTTCACAAATCATAGCCTGAAACCACTTAGCTCAAAAATCAGCATAAAACAGCTCTCAGGAGACTAGCCTGATAAAATATTTGATCTAAGCCCCTCCTCATCATTAAGGTGTCTAGCCTCTGTGTTGTACAGTCATGCATGCCTGACTTTAATGTCCCATAATTCAGAAAATATACGCAGGAGACAGAGTATTGATATAATAGGGAGCTCCACATCTCCATGCACCTTGACCTGCTGAACTAAAGCTGACAGTCAGTCAGCTGCAAACATTCGGCTGCACTTCCCTGTAAAACACAGAAACAATGGGTATTAGGTCCATCAACAGACGATACTAAGTCGGCTGTCATTTGGCCCATTTCTCACTGCAGACTCTAGACATTATTCACCCTGGAGGCTTGCAGGATCAGTCTGATGTTTTCCTTTGTATGCCAGCACAGTGGAGTTTTCAGAAAGGATTATTTTAACTTGATAATCTGAATAGTGATCTAATAGGGGGGCAGCTGTGGCATCTGAGTCCCAGGGGCTATTTATTGTCAATTAGTATGAATCCTAAACATATTCCCTTCATACTTGACTTGGCCTGTCCTTAAATAAAGGACAACACTCTCCAGGGGGGAAAAAATGAGTGTATGTCAAGGACCAGTGAAATGAACCTAAACAGAAAAACCATGAGGAAACTTCAAGATTAATTAGTGAAAGACTAAGGATAATGAATCCTTGTGATGGGAAGACAATTGATAATAAAACCAAAATTTGATCATATAAGGGGCCCCAAGGGACAGTGAAGCAAAAATGCAAGCTGTCAGATTTAAATCAGGCATTACAGTTATAACCACAACTGTATTTCTCTATAAGCCACTCTGGGACTTTAGTGGGGGGTTTTTGCTTGGTTTTTTGGTTTTTTTTGCTTGTGGGGTTTTTTTTAAGGAGATTTTATGCTTCCAGAAAGTAGAGTCTTAAAAACCCTGTGTGGGAAAATCAGCTGTGGGATGAGAAACTCCATATCCCGTACTGTGGAACTAGAGTCTGCATGTGCCACCTGGGAGATAAGGAGGTGAGAGGACTAGGTAACACCACGGCAAGGGCAGTGCTTCTGCCTGGGCACCACAGAGTGGTATCTGAGAGCATAACTCGCTATCCATGCTTAGAATAGAAAATATTTTCTGTGTCTATACAGGAACAGAGGAGAAAAATTACATCTTTGATTTGGTAATGTATCAAATATACAATATTGATACATATATATCAAATATATATATATTTGGTATGTCTTTGAGAATAGCAACAACCAAAATAAAAAATAAAATTGAGAAGCCTCATTATGCTTAGGTCATTTGAAGTGACGTGATAGTGAAGTGTCATATGAAGTCCATTAAATATTGCATGCCACCAAATACATGCATTCATCCTGGAGAGCGTTTGCTTCAAAGATTTGAAATATATCATATTTAAAAAGGAGCAGTGACATCACAGCATTGATTCCAAACATGGATCATCAATATATTGATGAGTGGAAGCAGAGGTGACTCAGCTGGTTGTATTCTCTTAGAGAAGCCTGAAACATAGAAAAAGGAAATGAGGTTGAAGTCAGTCAGAGAATCAGAAAAGACTTTAGGCATTAGTTTAAATTACTTATAACATATTTATGATAAGATCAGTTTATTCAGACTTAATTTAACTGCAGTAAGATGGTCCAAAAGATTAGTCCAAAAGTATAAAACTTTACTCAGCAGTAAACAGGCATTTTCTGAGGACAACTACCTGCTGCAGATAGAGGTTACAAAAGGTCATGGGAGAAACCTTAAATTAAAATAATACTGTTTATATTAATATGGTCCTGAAATTATTTTTTAATAAGTGAGAACTTCATCTTTTGTATTTGAATGTTTTCCCATGCAGTGTTAAAATAATTTCAGACAAAGTTTGGTGGAGTCTCCCAAAAAATGTGTTCTACACAGAAATTTTTTTACAGTTCAGTACTGTTGAGAATTACATAGAGACGTCTTCGTTTGATAAATAAAGTGCATAAGTTTTACATACAATGTGTTTAGCTACTGTTTTGCAGCACAAAGGGAAACAAAATCAGACAACTGAACCCTTATGAAGCTCAATAAGGAAAATTGAACTTCCCGACTGGCAGGACGATCAAGGAGAAAGAAGGATATCAACTGGGATAAAGTGAATGATCCACTCTCCTAAAAGAATGCTGACATATCTACTCCTGACACAGAGATGTGTACAATTTCCTGGAAATTAAGGTGAATATAATATAATAATGTTGGTACACTGAACACTAAAACATATAGGTTAGTAAGGAAGAAGATTTTGAAAAAGAAAAGAAATCTAATCAAAGGCGTAATATTTAACACATTTCTTTAAATTCACTTTCTACACATATTTTGAATAAAAAATGTATATTCCTTGATCATACTCTATGTTTCACTCTCTGTATGAATAAATCAGACCCGCATCCTAAAAATTTATGGCATTTTTAGGTCCCTGGCTATTTAAGAAACTAGAGGGTTTGAAATTGGTGAAATAAGGACTTGATGTACAAGGAAGCAGGGAATAGGAGTTTTCTGAGGATTGGTGTTTGTCCCTCTTTCTCTGGTGGACCCACTGTGCACACAGGTCACAGACCAAGAATCACTCATTCTGGAAGGGGCCTCAGGTGGTCTCTGGTCTGGATAGCAGTGTTGGCCTAAACAGGTTTCTCAGGGCTTTATCCAAAACCTCCAAGGATGGAGAGTACTTATCTGGGCAAGTTGTTACAATGGCTGTTTTCCTGAGGAAAAAGCTCATCTCTTACCCAATCCAAAACCTCTTTTTTTCAATTTAGGCCCCTTTCACCACGCACCACTATGAAAAGCCTGGTTATGTCTCCTTGATGATCTCCCTGTAGGACCTGGGGTGGCTGTGATGTGTCCTCAAAGCCACCTCCAGCCCTGCCTGAAAGACACCTGTTCCCCCAGTCTGTCTGCATGGAGCAATTCCAGATTCAAACCACCCTGATGGCTGCTGCCGAACTCACTGAAATTTGTCAGTCCTTTCTGTAAGGCAGGTCCATAGCTAGGCACAGATGTTATCTAATAAATGCTGGCTAAAAGGAGATAATATTTTTCCTAGTTTTCCCAGCTTCTCCTGGAGTAGCCCTGGATGCTCTTGTCTCTCTCTGTCTGGTTCAGGTCCAGCTTGCTTTTCATCAGGACATCCAGGTCCTTTCTCCAGAGCTTCCCCTCAGCCAGGAAGTGCCCAGTGCAGAGGACTATTCCTTTCAAGGAGCAGGACTTTGCATTTGTCCTTGTTGATTTTGATAAGGTTAGTTCATTTTTCCCCTTTTGTGTAGGTCCCCTGTGAGACAGCTCTGCTCTCAAACACGTTGACTGGTGCCCCCACTGTCACATCATCTGCAAGCTTGAGGAGAGTGTGGTCTGTTGCTGTTGGTAGTGATGTTAAGCAGGGGAAGTCTCAGGACAGACCTGTGCAGTACTGCACTCATCACTGGCCTCCAGCCAGAGTACCACCCATTAATCACGGCCCTCGGCGCCCAGTCTTCCAAACAACTGTTTTACAGATTCATTATCCACTCATCCATACTGCAATATCTCGGCTTGGGTTCAAGAATATGATGGGAGACGGTGTCAAAAACCTTGCTAAAGTTGAGATAAATGACACCTACTGCTTACTACCCTTGTCCACAAATCCATTCATTTTATTATAAAAGGCAAATGGTTGGGCAGGCATGATTTATCCTTGGAAAATCCTTATTGACTACTTCCAATAACCTTTGTCTCCTTGAAATGTGCAGAAGCATGTTCCAAGATTTACAGGGTTTTCATGAAGGTTACTTCACATTCTTCCAGAGATGGAAGTAAGGTTGACCCTTGTGTAGTTGCCTAGATCATCTTTTGTTCTTTCTCACTTTTTTATGTTGCAGTGGCTTGCAGTAGGGTGATTTGTCTTATGTCATTTTTCTGAGTATTTTTGTTTTTCTCTGCTGTTTTTCTTTTAAACTGAATCGATCTATTCACGAATTAGAAAATCCAATAAGAGGTCCAGGTGCTATTTAGATGTTACTACAGAATAATTCCTTGTTTATTACTTCTTCCATTCAGAAGAAAGTGACTACCAGGTGACAAAGCTGTAAATACAATTTTTTTTTTCACTGACAGAACTCCTTTGTCTAAATTAAATGGATAACTGCAACTGGTGATGATAAAGTTCATGTTTTTTCAAACTATCTTTCAGCAAACAAATGCCTGCTAAAAACTTTTTTGATTCTTTAAAGTATGCACAATCTACTTATTTAAAAATTCTGGTTTAATATCTCATGAACACTAATAAAAAAAAAGGAACAGTCTTTAAGTCTTTAAGGCTTGCATTTTTGTTCAATGAAAAGAATGATCTCACTAAAAACAATCTCCCTTAATTTCTTATAAAACTAGAAAAATATATTCACAGGAATTGTCACTTTACTGAATGTTCTGAAAACTTTACTGTTGGACCACCAAGAAAGTATACAGAGTATACTCCCAAGGAGTATACTTTTGAATGGACATAAAATGTAATGAGTCAACTCCTTAAAGTATCATAAAGCTATTCTCTTTTTATTTTTTTTTCCAAGTGAACACAATTATGGGAAATCTGCCAAAGAACTAAATACAGGGATTGGAATAAAAAAAAAAATTGAATCTACTAATCCTAAAGCCTGATCTTCTTCGTGTAGTTTTTCTTTTTTCCCAGATATATATATATCTCTTTTCTTGCCTTTCAAGTTATATTTGCTATTGTCTTTTTCATTACAGCTGTGTGCTTTTCCTCCTCTTGTGCTTAGATTTAATTCTTCTCTTTCTTCCATCTGTTTCAGTCTCTCATATCTCAGACATGTTTTTATTTTTGGTTTTCTTTCTTCTCTCCTTTCTCTCACCTTTAATTTTCTTCTGTGCCTGTTCTAGTTCATTTTGCCAATGGTATCCCAAGCTCTATCCTCTTCTGTGGCTATGTTTCCTCTTCTCCTTTTATATTCATGTATACAAGTCAAATATCCAGGAAATGCCATACACTAATATGATATGCACATTAAGGAAGGAATGTCCGGGAAACGTGAATGAAGCTGCTTGCTTATTCACTAAAGTTTGGATAAACAGAAGGCTGCTTTTAATGAGGAAATACTAGAGTGATTCCATTTGAGCCCAATAGCTCAATGAAAAATATTTCTAATATAAGGTGGCCAATTTGAAGCTTTGTAAAGCTTCACAAACAATGCTGGCTAATTTTTCTGAATACCATGGCTAAAACTGGAACATCTCCTGTATGTGTAAGGTAATAGTGAAGTTTAATTTCAAGTTTAGCTAAAATTAGACAAACCTTATTATTTTAAAAACCATACTTCATTAATTCAGTCATCAGGAAATTTTTAATTTATATAGTATATAGGCCTGGAATAAATTATGCCAAGAGTTATGTCAGTTATAAGAACAATCAGCAGATTAACTTGGATAAGTGGTAATGTTTAAGTCTTCTTCAGTCATACTCCAAATAGACTTTAATGTCTCATCCTGTATCCCTTCACTCAGCAAAAGAGCCATAAATGGTACAGATGTACAGAATTACACTACTTGTCCTTCTGCCAAACCATCTAAAACATGACTGAAGGTTACAGACATCATGACAAAAATAGCTGGTGTTTTGGGTTTTTTTTTTCTTTGTTAATATTATTTTTTCCAATGTAAGCACTTCAGCTATCACAAAGCATTTTTAAAAAGTGTAGGGGAGAGAGCTGCAAGTTCGGAGATTTATCAGAGGTTAATCATAAGGAGTGTGTCTGCTTCAAATAATGAAGAAAAGTATTTGAAAAGGATTTGATGGAGGCCCAATGCCCAAATGGAGATCAGTGACAAGTAGTGTCCTTCGGAGGTCTACACTGGGATCAGTACTGCTTAAAGTGTTTTTCAAAGACACGTACGTGAGAGTGAGTGCATCCTCAGCAAGTCTGCAGATAACAGAAAGAAGAATGGTGCAGTTGACATGCCTGAAAGGATGGGATGCCAGGATGCCATCCATAGGGATTTGGTCAAGCTCAAGAACTGAGGGAATCTCATGAGGTTCAACCAGACCAAGTGCAATGTACTACATCTCGAATTGGGCAATCCCAGACATAAGTACTGAATGGAAGATGAGCTTCCATTTCATTGAATTGTGAGCAGCCTTGCCAAGACGGGTTTGGGAGTACAAATGGATGAAAAGATTGACATAAGCTTGCTGAAGTTCAGAGCTTTAGATGTGGAAAGAGATATTGCCATTGAAAACTGAGGCAAAAAGAATTCTTGAATACCTCAGCCTTTTCCATTTTGTTGCCACCAGCTCCAACCTGGGGGTGAAAGTTTTCTTCAATCTTCCTTTTCTGGCCCTTCATATTATTCTTCACATCTCTCACACTCCCTTCACATCCCTCACCAAATTCAGCTCCATCTGTGAGATGTGTTTCTGATCCCATCCCTGTACAGAATCACAGAATATTCTGAGTTGCACAAGACTCACAAGGATCATCGAATCCAACTCCTGGACCTGCACAAGACAGGCACAAGAATCACACCATGTATCTGAGAGCATTGTTTAAACCCTTCTTGAACTCTGTTGGGCTGGTGCTATGACCATTTCCTTGAGGAGCCTGTTCCAGTGCTCAATCTTCACCTCTGGGTGAAGAATCTTTTCCTGATATCCAACCTAAACCTCCGCTGACACAACTTCAGACTATTCCTTCTGTTCCTCTCAGTGGTCGCTAGAGAAAAGAGGTCAGTGTCTGCCCCTCCTCTTCCCCTCACAAGGAAGTTGTAGACTGCAATGAGGTCTCCCCTCAGTCTCCTCTTCTCCAGGATAACAGACCAAGTGACCTCAGCTGCTCCTCATACGGCTTCCCCTCAAGGCCCTTCACCATCTTCGTTGTCCTCCTTTGGACACATTTTAATGGCTTTATATCTTTCTGATATTTTGACACCCAAAACTACACACAAGACACGAGGTGAGGCCACATCAGTGCAGAGCAGAGCGAGACAATTCCCTCCCTTGCCTGGCTGGTGATGCAGTACTCAGTGCCCCCCAGGACACGGGTGGCCCTCTTGGCTGCCAGGGCACTGCTGACCCATGTTCAAATTTCTATCTACCAGGATCCTGAGGTCCCTTTCCACAGCACTGCTTTCCAGCATCTCATTCCCGAGTCTGTACACACATCCAGGGTTGTACATTTCCAGGTGCAGAATCCAGCAGTCACCCCTGTTAAACTTCTACAATTAGTGATTTCCCAGCCCTGTCATTTATCAAGGTCTCTTTGCAAGGCCTTTTGGTCTTCAAAGGACTCAACATCTTCTCCCAATTTTGTATCACTAGCAAACTTGTTTCGTGTCTCTTCAAGTCCTGCATTAAAGTCCTTTCTGAAGTTGTTGAAGAGCACAGGGCTTAAGATGGAGCTCTACAGAACCCCAGTAGTGACGGGTTGCCAGCATCTGGTTAGCATCCCTATATTTCTCCAAGGATGCACAGGAAGTTCCTACTGGGACATGCTGGTCTTAAGTGTGATAAAAGACAAATCTACAACTTTAACTTTTTATTCATACACAGAAACTACTTCAAACTGCTATTTTCTCACTTTCACTCAACTTTACCTCAGTTGAGTGAACTGGGCACACTTCCCAAAATAAACTATGAAATGCATTCAGCTTTTTCATCCTTACATCTTTTCTTTCCATTCTAACTTCTTTTCTTCTCTAATTAAAACACCTTTTAGCCAACTAGAAAGCACAGGCTGTCAAGTGACTCACTTAGAAAAGAGGGTTTAATACATATACCCTTGGGCTCCTTTCCTCAAAAAGGTTATCTAACATTAATTTTTTATAAACTTTACTTGGAAAAAGTTCCAGAATGTACTTTCCAGAATAAAGTACAGTACATTCTTTTTTTAAAATATTGATTTTATTCTTCTGTGCAAAGAGGCCAACTTGTCATTTGAGATGAGTTCAGGAGACTTCAATTAAACCTTGGGGCCATCAGGTCTTCAATCCAGTATTGCATTTTGAAATATAGTGATGCAATGTCAAACATGAAGCACAGAAAATTCTCCCTACTCTGAAAAAAGAATGAAAGAAAGAAAGAAAGAAAGAAAGAAAGAAAGAACGAAAGAAAGAACGAAAGAAAGAACGAAAGAAAGAAAGAAAGAAAGAAAGAAAGAGAAAGAAAATTCATGCCATTGCTCAGAACTTAGGGGATCATAATTCAAAGGAAACCGATTAATAGCAAAACTCATCGATAAGCAGTCAGAGGAAAGAGTGTCTATTGTGCAGCCTATAGTGGTTGTAATCTCTCACAAGCCGCGTTTCGAAAGCTGTTTAATCCAAGCTTTTAGTAGTGACTAGTGTCACTGTATTGAGATAATGCACATTCAGAAATCAGTGTCAGAGTCATAAGATCCCATAAAATTTGGCTCAAACCTGAAAGGAGAACAGTAGAAGTCAAACTCATGTATCAAATTTAGCTTCAGGTTTTTCAATATTATTTTATTGTCCATGTTATTTAATGTATTTTGTAGCCTAAAGGACACAGGCCAAATGTATGAGAAAACACTCCAAAATAAAAGAGAACAAGCCATTCTAAGCTGTGTATATTACACTCCTTCATTAAAAGTCAAAACATTATTACACTTCCACATTTCTTGTTGAAACTATTCTGGGCATACCCAAAAACTAACAGGCATGTTCCCGGAAAAAAAATCAGATTGTGGATGATTCATTAACTAGAAAAGAAGCTGCAGTTGGTGATAAATATGAACCTCAGTAACAGTCTGGCTAGCTTTACTGAATATATTTTACATTTGGAAGTATTGCTCAGATCTGACTGATGGTCTATGAAATGCCAGCATGTTGAATCAATATCTTCAAGTAAGAAGATACTACAGTATATTCTTCAAGGTATTACAACTTTTTTTTTTTCATATAGTGTTATTTTTCTATTAATTTAATTACTTAGATATGCTGATTTTTTTTTTTTTTAAATATGAGTCTGGTAAATAAGAAATACAAAACGAAGTTCAGAAAAATTACAGGACTTTGCTTGGTATAAGTTACAATAACAATTTTCTGCTCGCTATTGGATATACCTCTTATTTAAAAAACCCTACTGTATCTAAGAGTGAACTTAATGGAAGTGTTCCTCTTCTTACCAAATAAGGAATGTGCACCATATAATGCATTAATAATTCTTGGCTAGCTTCCTGCAAGTAAAATTCTCTATACCCTGACTCTTTTGCTTGTCATTCAGGAGAACTTCACTGTTCACTTTGTCTGTGAATAAAATCCCAACACTTAAACACTGCAACTCATAACAGCTGCTCAGAATCCCACTGAGAACCCACACAGAGAGCTTCAATAAGAAAAAACAATCAGACTTATTAATTTTTGCTATGTTTTTATAACCCCAGCTAACATAAATCCTGAATGTTTTTTCCATCATTAATTTTCCCAGCATTATTTTTCTCCGCAGCTAATAAACTGGTATTTTAAATCAATGCTAACTTTATTCCACTGATAAGCTAATAATTCAAAATGTACCTACTCATATTATAAACAAAATAGAAATTCTGCTTTTCAGAAGAGTACTATTTAGCTGCTTTTAAAAATATAAGGAATACTTTCCACTTGAAGATCAATTTCTCTTAAAGGCATGCTGGATTAAAATATAATAAGAGGGTCCATTCTTTTTCCTAGTAGGTAGTAGAAAGGTTTTATGAGTGTTAGAAAGAACATGAAACTGTCAAAATGGAATATAGATAAATACATAATGAATTAGGGCAAAGACTTTCAATAATGAAAAATGAAAATTCAAAATTTTTGGGCTTCACTGCACTAAAATTCAACAGACCAATTCAAATGTTCTTGATTTCTTCTCTTGTCTTGTGAGTCATGCTGCCACAATATTTAGGAACTTTCAAATAAAATTTGCTCGTTTAATCTGAAATTCAGGAATTGGCTGGCATATGATACTCAGGGGAACTCTTTGTTATGTTACAATCAAAGAATATTTAATATTTACCTTTTGCTAGTACCCAAGCTTTCCTATCATATCTACCTACAAAGAAATAAGAATTACCTGTGGTTTGTTATTTTAACAGCTAAATAGTATTCAAGTGTCTCAAACACGTGCTTGCAGAGAGGCGGGAAGTTTCCTTTGTGGTGGCCTATACTTAGTACTCCAGCAGCAACTAAACTATGACTATGTGCTAAAAGGCTTTCGAATGCTAATCCCTTTGCTCATTCTGAAGATATTTGGGTGGAAAGGTTAGGAAAAATGTTACTTTCTTCCTGCCTCTCAGCCAAAAGAGTTTTACATACAAGCCGCTTTAGGTCAGAACACAGGCTGGTTTCAGTTTGCTGAGAGACAAAAGTAACACTCAACAGGAAAAGGAGAGGGTAGAACCATATGTACACATTGCTAATTTGGTGTTTGAGAAAGACACCAAACAACAATTTTCTCCCTTCCTTTCCCTAACCCTTCCGCCTATGGGGCATCACAACTCAGCAATTTATGTCAGAGTTTTCACCCTACACCAAATCTGAGATTTTCTTGGCATGCTTACTTTTCAGAACGTGTGTAACCACATCAACAGGGTGTAATGGAAAGTCTAAGAAGCTGGTTTTAAAATATTTTTTAAAAAGTAAATTTTAAAAGATTTCCAGATTTAAAAGTAACAATCTTATCAAAATTTTTGTCCATTGTTGGTAAAATTGTGGGTTTAGACTAGACATAAACCTGCTTCGTCACATGCCAAAATCCTATTCTGTCTTTTCATTAGTTATGCAGAGCTCAAATATACCCATTAAATAAACTAGAAAAGGCCATTGTGTGAATCAGTGAATTGATTGGTACTTTTGTAGAATCATAGAATCATTAAGGTTGGAAAGGTTCTCCAAGATCATCAAGTCCAACCTCTGACCTAATACTTCTATGCCCACTAAACCATATCAAAAAATGCCATGTCCAGTTATTTTTTGAACACTTCCAGGGATGGTGACTCCACCGCTTCCCTCGTATTACCAGGACTCACAAATATAACAAGGTAAAAATATATATAATTGTTTGACCTTGAATTGTGGCTCACAATTCATTTAATGTGACTCATCTAATAAAGTATTTTCAGTATATAGGGTTTGGCACTGGCTCTTTGAAACCTTCCAAAGTTGCAGAATTATGCTGTACATTTGAAAAACTTCCACTGGGGATTTTGGTCTGCACTTGAAAAATATATTTTGAGTTAAGTGAGGTCAAAACTACGCGACAGAAAATTTCGCTTCAGTAAGATAAATCAACAAGATGAATTAGACAAGTCGGCAAGACTGAAAGTTAGCAAGAATTCCTTTGGAGATCTCTGCATAAAATCATAATGCTTTAACCAGTTGCTGAATGCACAGAGTTCAAATAAAATGCAGAACACACAGAGAGTTATGCAGATATCTTTTATTTGTGATGTCACTAAAACAATACTTTTGCCCTTCCTCCACATCACACATATAGCTATCATCTACGGAAAAGGAGAAAATACTATCAGAAGACAGTTTATAAGGCTCGTAGTTTCCTCTTGGTAAAAATAGAGTTGTACAGGGGACAGTTGAAATCTTCTTGATCATAAAAATGGCTTCCCTTCCTAATCTCATAAAATATAGACCTGGTAATTCATGAGATGTTTTGTATCACCTTTCTGTTCTGCTCTCCTTTCTACTTACAGCATAACTGAATGGCAAGATGAGTGGAGATAATTTTTACATGACTGAAGAAAGCTTAGAAAGTGTTTGGCTCATATCCTGGTCTTATTCCAGAGTCACTTCTTCAAGAATGACACATGAATAATATTTCATATAAGAATAAAAATTTAGCTAAATTCTGGATGTATCTGGAAAGGAATAACTAAGCTATGTAAATGTGTATAGCATGGATCTTCAAATGCAAATATTTTCCTTAGAGATGTTGATAATCTTTTTGCAAAATACATGAAGTAGATTTTTTCCATAATTACTTTCTTATGATACTCCTGATCATTTTTCTTAATAAACCTAAATCTACTTTTTTTTAACAGCCTTATCATATGTATAAATATATGCATATTTCTTGCAGCCTATAACCTCTAGGCCTTTGATTGGTTTTCTGTCTCTTGTCCCATCTTCATTATTTTCTGGAGTGGTGGTTCAGTTTTCACAGATATTGCAAAAACAGGTCTTGTGGATGCAGTTAGTTTTGAAACAAAAGAGTAAGGTTCAGGTACAAGCACAGAAGAAAGGAAGGGTATTTAAAATGGTGTTCTACCACTGTGCCTAAATCTGCATTAACTATATCTGGTGGGGGAAAATACCACTCAAAAATTATATGCTGTGCATGATGTTACAGCAACCATATATTGCTGGGTTTATGCATCTATTGGATTTTTCTAGCTCACTGAAAATAAATATAAATTATCTTGTTTTCACAACATTAATGAAGATTTGATATCTTTGGTGATATAGGAGCTAGCTTCTTCTCTTTCCCCTTTGCCTAATAAATCTTGCTGAGGAAGGTGTAGTGACTTCAATACATTGTTGATTTTTATACCATCTTTTGGGGTCAGGATAATGAGTTACAAAATTATATTGATCTCATACCAGCTAGGTAAGTCTTCCATGACCTTGTATTTTCTTTTCTTCCTCTCGTCCCCTGTCCCCTTTAGTTTGCTTTATTAATTTTTCTAACACATCCCAGAGTAAGCTGCTTTCTGTATACAAATGATTCAGAAAGGCTGAAGATAAAAAAAGGTGTTCCTTATATGCTGCATTGCAATAAATTTCTCTTTACAGGTCCTCTAAGTACAGGTAAGTTCAATTATGCAGTTGTTCAATTATAGTCTTATCCTTGTACTGACGTTCCTTCACTGCCACCCTTTCCTTCTTTCTTGAATGAACTCTAGGAAATAGTAGAACAAAAGGACCATTTTAATACTGGCTTGCATAATAATCTCACTTTGATCTTCCGTAGGAATTCTGCAACCTTAAATAATGAAAATAGAAAAAAATGCCGCTTTTCTTGCAGATATTAGTGAAGAAAAGAAGACGTGTTATTGCCCACAGTCATAAAGCAAATGCAGACATTTTACATTTTATGTGCAATCACTCTAAGGGTTGCAGGACTTCACAGTGATAGAAAGGGTGATCTTAAAAATCCAAAAGCAGAAACAAAGATCAAAGTATCTCCTGCAAATAGATAACAAACAAACACATTAAATTTCCAGGCATTGTCTTGCAAACTGGAATTCTATGTTCATGCTACTTTTTTTCCCCCTTTCTCAGTAATCATACCACAGAATCAGTATTTTCGGTAATCTTCAATTACTTGATAGGCAATGACATTCACCTCTGCCATATTACTCTGACCTTTATATATATATTCTGAATGAAATAGAAACCTTCTTTGGTGTAGATAATGTGTGAGACAATCACAGGTTTGTGTGATCATAGAAAATGCAGACTATTTTCCAGACTTCCCTAAGGAAACTTAACCAAATTCCTCAACAGCTTTATTTTTTTTCTTCTCTTTAATCTATAGCACGCTTAGGAGTTTCTGGCACTTTTATTCTCTGTAAGATTCTCTCTTATTTCAATAGTATTTGTCAACTGACTGCTACAGATGAGAGGAAGGAAAATTAAAATTTTGGCGACATTTTTGTTTCCCTCTTGTTTGTCTCACTTTTTACTCTTCTGGACAAGGCTTGAAAATAATGAACATTCCCTAGAAATTCCTGTGTTTTTCTTCTGTGACAATACGTGTTTAAGGCTTGGGCAATGACATGGGAGTAGAAGATTCTCCTAATAAAATAAACTCAAAAACAAGAAGGAAGATTCCTTAGAAGAATCAGTATTTGCTGAAACAAAGCCACAAGCAGTTTTAAGCAGCTTTATTGGAAAAAAATTACCTCATTTTAATATATTAATAATTAGAAATAATCATCATTACTGCCACTAAAAGGAAGCTCTGTATTCACAAATGAGAAATCATATTCACTAATAAAGACATCGTTAAAACAGAAGAATGGCTAGGAATTTTTAAAATTACTGAATGCGAGCAAAAGACTTTCAAGGTAATATTACAGAATGCAGAGAAGAGGTAGACCTTGTTGCCAAATTGTCATATCTATTACATAAAAATAGAAACACCGTCAGTGTCGCCCACTGGGAGAATAAAATTGCTTAAAACTACCACAATAATTTCTCAAATCTAGTGGTTTCTCTCCACAATGTTCCCACAGCTCTTGTCAGGTAGATTCAGTCACTGACCAGAACGCAATTTAAAAAAAAAATCCAGATATATGAAGCCAATTTCAGAAATGGCATCATTTTTCTCTATATTTTGATGATGTGAGTCAGTAACCAATGTTTTATCTTGCATTTTTCAAAGATTTAATAATTATACCAAGCTTAGAGATCAGCAGAATAAGCCAAATATATTCTATCAACCTACCTCGGCGATTTTTCTGTACTGTAAAGAGAAGTAATTTTCAGTTCATTCCTTTAGAAAAAGAGTATCTCTCAAGGGTAGAATATTTTGATTACTACATAAAAATACACGAGGTTTGTTTTACACACTTTCCATATCCTGAGGTAAATTTAAACCTAGTAAAGTGGCTGAGCCAGGAGAAAAAGCTTAATCAATCTTCTGACATTGATACAATGAAAAAATATTGAATATTCCTTCTAGGTGTAAAATTTTCATCAACTTCCTTTTATCTCACCAAAATATTTGAACGGTTAATATTGTCACTCTGCATACAAATCAGGGTTGTAACAGACTTATAAAAAACACCGTACAAGAAGCTTATGAGTTGCAAACACAGACACACATAGAGCATTATAACTTGAATTCTCTCTTAGAATTTAATTTGTAGACACTTGAATTTTCTGGTTTCTAGACCTGCCACTAGAAAAGGGAATATTTGTCAATCCATGTGATTGGAACTCTGATAGTGCACTGTGCTCATGACACAAGAATAACAGGCTCTCATACTGATGCTCCACTCCATACATTGCTCCACAATCAGGAAAGTGAGATGAGACAGCCCTAGGTGTTATGCTTCACAGGAGAAGAATTGTTCAAAGAATCAAATATAAAAGGTGGTCTCTTGACTTGTTCTTTCATTGGACTGTATCCTGAGTTCATTTCTTGAGACTTTATTCTGATATTTTGATTTAGATGGGTAGTCACACTGAAAAAAACCCCTGGGATTGTGGAAATAATCTGCACCCCGATGTGATGCTCTTAAGGGTAAAATGGTGATTTCACGACATGTCTATGAAAGGCATAATTTTCAGTGTGAGCTCTAGATAAATGAATGTCAAATGGAATCTTGCTTGAAATAGCAGTCAGTGAATATACAGAAAGTATTTAGGTAGGAGTATAATTAAAAGATAAAAAAGATATTGTATTGCATTTCAAAAAGTTTGTCGTTGAACAAATGCCACTTATAAATTATTTCCATAGTGCTGAATGTATATAATGTCTTTTTACCCAATATAAAGGAAGAAATCTCTGGTAATACAAGTAATACTATGCAAGCTGTTGATTTAAAAGGTCTGCAAGGGATACTGAGCTACCTCTCCCTTTGCTGTGATAGCAGTTTTGAAACTGGCCAAAGCAGTGCTCCTTTTAAAACTACGCTGCTGTTGTGTGTTGGGCTGGGAGGCATTTAAACAGAAAAAGAGTGAGCTGGAAAACACTCACAAATTCTCAGTCCTGAGCCAGGCTTTGACAAATAGCTCTAAATTAGAAGTAAACAAACCAACAAATAACACTACCACTACCCCCAACCACCACACACAAACCCCAAATGAACAGTTCCCCTTAATAAATATTTAAATACTTCAGTCAAAATCATGTGGACTTTAGGCATTTCAGGATCAAGTGGCTGTCCTGAAAACCTTGATCAGTAGTCCCTTAGACTGGATTTATGATATCTCCATCTGGTTCAGCTGGATGAGCCTTTAGACTCTGCTGGCCCCAAGCAGACACAAAGCCATAGAGGGAAACAAAAACCAAAAACAACATCATCTCCCTATCGGCTACTGGAAATAGTTGTTTTTCAGAACCAGTACCTTGGTCTCCGTGCATACCTTCTTTATCAGGTGGAATATTCATTCATTAGAGCCACAGATTCTGGCATTTCTCTGATACTCTGGTAAAGAAGACTCATTTAGTGTTGAAAGACTCAACTCTATACCATGACCTAACCATGCTAGGTACTGTCCCACACAAGTACGTAGTATAAGATATCTCGCACCCAAATCCTCATATGTACGTGCACTTAATTGGAATTTCATTTGCACATGCATTTGAAACACTGTGCTCAAATTTTCTGAAGCTCCAGCCGTTTTGAGTGTATTGTGTTTCACTTCATGACTCCCACATCTGCTTTTCACTTATTTGCTAACATTTTTATAGAACCATAAAAAGTTTGGGGTTGGAAGCAACTTTTAGAGATCTACTCCAAGTCCCTTGCATGGACAGTGACACAGTTCACTAGGTCAGGCTGCTAAAAGCCCCATTCAACCGTCAACACTTATAGTGATGCGACAGCCACAACTTCTCACTGTCATCATAAAATATTTCCTCCTTATGTTCAATCTAATTCATCCCTCTTCCAGTTTAAAACCATTGCTCCTTGTCTTGTCACTGCAGGCTTTGGTAAAAAAAGTCTCTCTCCACCTTTCTTATAAGACTCTCTTGTATGTTGGAAGGCCTAAATATGGTTTCCCCAGGACCTTCTCCTCTCCAGGCTGAACATTCCCAGCAATCTCAGCCTTTCTTCACAGGAGGTGTTCCCTCCTTCTGACCGTTTTTGTGACCTTCCTGTGGACCTGTTCTAAGAGGTTTATGTCTTGCTTGTACCGGTGAGTCCAGAGTGGGGTGCAGTACCCTAGGTGGAGTCTCATGACAGTGGAGTGGAGAGGAAAAAATCACCTCTCTTGATCTGCTGCTACCCACAATTATTTTGATGCAGCCCAAGTTGTGACTGCCTTTCTAAGATGCAAGTTCACATTTCCGGCTCATATCCAGGACTTTCCACTTGGCCTTGTACTTTATGAGGCTCATATTGGCCCACTTCTACACGCTGGCAAGGTCTCTCTGGATGACATTCCTTCCATGAAGACTACCATTCCTTCCACGTTTCTATAACAGCAGACAGGCACTTGTATCTGTTCCTGGTATAAAAGTGCAAAGATGGAGGACATTCACAATGCTTCCATAAGCACATACAGGTTTTTTTTAATTTGGAGGACATCTACTGCTTGATTGAAGGTGTGAAAAACATCTTCTATCCAAGAAAAAGTTATTTATTTCCTTCAAAAAGAAAACATGTTTCTCTTATGTAGGTAGAACATCAAGTCTTTCAAAGAGATAGAATTTTCCAGTACTATCTGGGAAATATGCTTGAGTGGGCAATGGGCAGCATATCAGCCTGCTTTTAATATGGCCTGGGATTAAAAGAGTATTTGTGATTGAAATTATCACTTTTTAGTATAATATTTTTTCAGGGTAAGTCTGTTGATTGAGATCCCAATAAAAATTTCAGTATTACTAGGAAAGATATAACTTTCATGAAGTGACATGGCAAAGAAAAATCATGCTTTATATCCCTTATGTATTAACTAATCTTCAGAAAGAGCTTCTCAAAACTGTAGACTTATCTCATAGAAACTTTAATCTCTATCTGCAGTTCTCCTAATACATATTCCCAGTTGTGAGTATATCCCAGTTTCTTGTTTAGTAATTTATTCTATCCTGGGATTTGTGTGAGGCATTGTGGAAAAAAAATAAAGAACTAGAATAAAATACATAGGAAGGCCAAACATCCCAAAGAAACGCTCTGGCAAATAGCTTTCAGTGGCACCAGTGGCCAGCTGGATGTACAGTGCTCTTCAAGTACTTTGAAGTTCTGAGACTTCAGAGTTAAATAAATCCAGAGGAAAATCACAGGACCATTTATATGATCAAAACAAAATTAATTAACAATGCTAACTCTGAAAATAAATAAAAAATATAAATTAAAAACAAAATATTAGAAAAGAGACAGGAGGGGAACATATACATGGGGAACATCATAAGAGGTAGAAGAATTGCCATTTGACCCTCTTCTCTCTTTCTGGTAAAATGATTATAATATCATTATGTTCCAGGAACTTAATGAATGTTTGTAAAAAGTATTCTTATGACAGGCACTGCTTTAGGGGCTGTGCTGGTTTGAAAACAAACCACTGAGAGACTCCAAGTCAGAAATACAATTTAATAGAAAAAGAAATAAATAAATGAAATAGTACAAAAAAGAAACCACTGACAGAGTCAGAATACAACCTGACACTCTGTCAGTCAGGGTGTTGGGAGCAGTCCA
>VZTA01008438.1:77625-91205 GCA_013398855.1 Mohoua ochrocephala | reverse complement strand
CCAATCTGCTCTATTGAATGACAACCCTGCCCATGGCAGGGGATTTGTAACCAGAGGGTCTTTTAGGTCCCTTCCAACCCTAACAATTCTATAATTCTCTACATACTAGGATACTTCATAAACTGCAAAATATATGTAAATTGTAAAATGTAAAATTCTGATTGCAGTTTAAAAGAGATATTTTGATATGCTTATTTTAGCAAAGGTGAGGTTCAGAAGGAAAAAACCCAGTACTTCAAGTTTAGTCATTGCATTTTATAGCAATCCTTTTGTTTTAACCATTGTACAAAAAAAAAAAAAAAGAAAGCAAGATATAGAAAGAGAAGCTTGTACATTCCAGCTGATGAATGTGTTAAATAAAAACATATTCCATTTTGTATTGAATATTAACTACAAAGTTAACTACTGAAGTCATTCTTTTCTCTCTGGATGAATAAATGTAGATATAGATAAACAATGTCCTTCTAGAGGAATGTAAATACAGTGTCTATTCAGCTGTGGAAATAATTTCTGCATGTAGTGTATATGTTTGTACAGTCACAACTGTATATTAGAAGGACAGCACATACTTTTCCCATTCTAGACTACTTAAATGTCTATATAGCCATTAAATACTGGATCTCCTGTTTAATAAAGCCATGGGACACTTATAAATAACTAAGAATAGAAATTTATAGACTTGTGACAGTACACTTTATAGTTTCATGGGGCTCCAAAGTCCTGAATGCTTATTTGAGAGGTTCCATGTCTTAACTACTTTTTTTTTTACCACAATCTGAAAAGAGTCATCCTGCCTGACACTCTTTGAAATATCAAGAAAGATTTATGTTCGCCTGCTTTAAAATATAATATATTCCCACTTATTATGGGAAATAAGATTCTTTTATATAATTGTAGTAAAAATATTTTCATAGAAAGTGATAATTAAGATAAATTATATTTGAAAAATTTGACTTTAATTTCATGGACTGAGCAATAAAAGAAACAATATGACTATATTCTTACATAGTTTAAGGTGATGATTTCAGGGCCTTTTTTTATTCCCAGCCTGTCTCAGAATCTAATTCAATTGTTATTAGGAGTTTGTATGTGATTCTGAATATATAAAACCCAACTCATTTTAAATCCAAATAATATTTTTTGTTATGATAAAAATCCTTATATATGCTATTTATTCTTAATGACATCTATGGTTATGCCAAAAGTATGAGAATATTTTATATTGTTATAGTGTCAGTCAAAATCAAATGCCAGCTATACTAGCTACAGCTAAAAATCACAAGCTCGCCAAATGAGAATCTGAGAGCTCAAATTGAAGCAGTTGCCTTTCTGGTGGCAGCAAAAATATTTGACACTTTGTGGAGCAATGTCACTGACTATCACATTCTTTGACAACTGTGTTATGATTTAAAAGACTGAGTGAACTTTAAGGTTCCACTACCTTTGTTCCTAGATATTGCAATTAACTGATCCTGAGTCTTCTTTCTTCTTTTCTTGTTTTGTGCTTTGTTTGTTTGTTTCTGGTGTGCTATATCCACATGTCATTTAAATTATCTGTACCTCATGTAAGTAGATTGCTAAAACTTAGGTACTTGACATAGAGGCAAACATAGTTATATTTAAGGTATTTTTGTGTTTGTGTTTCTTTCTGAAGATCTTTCTCTATTCCTTTTGTCTCTAGTTATAAAAGAAAAAAAGAAGGGAATTAAAAAAAAAAAAAGTGTCTAAATGGCTTCACTAATAAGAGAAGCTAAGAATAAGACATTTTTCACCAAAATAAAATATTTAAATTAATTCAGGATGTGATTTTATGTTGAGGGAGATTAAGTTTTATTTTGTTCTTTGTATTCTTCGTCTTCTATTGCTGCTGATTGTTTGAGGTTTGGCTTTCACTGTGCCATATCAATGACGAAGTGTTGGAGACAGTAACTGCATGCAGACCTTATCCTGAAATACTCCCCCATTCAAAATGCCCTTTGAGTTCAATGGTATTCCCAAGCACCAATGCAAATATTTAACAAGAACCCATATATTTAACTAATAAATATAATATCTCTGTTTTCTTAGAGAAAATTAGAAATGCAATATTGCAGCATGAATACTATCTAGGGTGCCTCTGCTTTCTATTCAAGCAGAATACTACTTCTAGGTTGACAAAAGCAGATGTAAAGAATAAAGGGAAGGTGAAAGTATAGTGCCGCCCTGAGCCTCAGTAGGGTTTTTGGATTATTTTTAAACTGCCTCTTGAAGTTTCATGCTGTATCAAGGCACACTTAACCTTTTTTTCCCCCAATACAAGTTCTTCTCTTTTTTTGTTCTCCTTTCCCCTGTAGTTTCTAACAGTATTTTAGGTTTTCAGGGGAGATATCTGGTCTAAAAGAAGCTGAGAAAGAATGTAAAAAAACTGCATTGTTGTGCTCTGGACAGCTACATTAGAACTTTCAATCATGCTTATTTAGAACAAAGCAACTGGGTTCCATTTTATTCACCTTTATTAGTTCTTTTTTTCATTTCTTTTAAAGTGTTTATACATTTCTTGACACTGTGATGGCACTGAGTGCCGCTTCTTGTCCATTCCTCAAACAGAATTTCTTCAGAAGAGCTGTGCCCTCGTCATTCCAGCAACTCCTCATTTTCTGGCACTAATATGAAATAAGTTTTTCATAGAGGTAGTGTAATGATTCAGTAATTATGTGTACTCTTAAGTCATAAGCCCTATAGATGTTCAGAGACCTTTAGCAAAGCTTAATCTTTAAAAATAAAAAATATAATTGCTGACAATCTGCTGTGTATAAACCAAATTAGAAGGAGGGCTTGGAGATGAGTATGACCCTGAGGAGAGATGTCACGTGTGGCTTGGGTACACAAGCTTTCTTGAAGTCCAAACTTCTTCTTAGAAAACAAGGAATAACAAATTTCAGGAAAACAAGCCCAGCTGAAATACTTCATATTTATAATCCAAATGGCAATGGTAATAATACTGTAATAAAAATGATGTAACATTAAGTAAACCCTTTACTTCCCATAGGAAAAAAGTACGATAGAAGAGCTATAGTATCATCTGCTTTTCTCTGTACGCTTCATGTGTCCCTTCCAGACATGAAATGCTGTAGGCTATGTTGTACTGAGGCAGGGCAGTGGTGGTGGTTGCTGTGGGGTGTGGTTTGTTGTTGTTGTTGTTGTTGTTGTTGTTGGGGTTTTTTTGTCACTTTTGGTTTGGGTTTATGGGTTTTTTTAACTCTGGAAATAATGGAGCAATAGAGACACCTACTGGTATTTTCGCAATATTGAAAATTAATAAGTCTCTTGGGAAAACACTAAAATATTTAGTGACTATTATACTATTTTGCTTCCTGTTATAGGTTTTGAGATTTAAAAAAAAGGACATGAATCTAGGCAATAAAAAATTCACTGTTCACACTAAATTCATAATGTTCCAGATATGCAATGTCCTCCTGAATTTCCTATTTTTTGATCAGAATATGTTCAATTTAAGAGTTCTTAAGTAATTTAGGCTTTACATTAAGAGCATATGATCCTTTTATTTCTTAATGTATAATTTAAATGGCAGATGATCAAATATATATTGACTATAGTGTGGAATAAACTCACTATAATGCCCTTAGACTCCTTTGGACACCTAATGCAATTCTCCATTCCAGTTACTGATTTAACTTTTCAAAATAGTAGCAAAATCCTGTATTTTCGTTTCATTCTTGAAAAAAATAGCATACTTAGATACTTACTGCCTGCTCCTGTTTCCTTTTATGATGTTACTGACAGCTCTTGAGGGAAAGAACTCAGTTTTTATAATTACAACTTTCTGAAAGATGTGGATAAATATCACATTGAATGAGCCTGCAGAAAAGTTAGATGTTTCATAAGCAACTGGTGGCTTTCATCTAACAGACAGAAGGTCAGTTTGATCACTGTTCTCAATTTTTTGGTTTTTTAAATGTCAAGAACAAAAACATTTTTCTTTGTGATACTTGGCTACCTGGCTTTTACTCAATTAAAACCACAAACCAATTATGTACTAATTATGATTCAGAACATTTCCCAGAGGGAGTAGAGGCACAAATCTGATCTAATATGGTGTGACAGCTGGCTGCTATTCCTTTCTTATTATTAACGTCAGTTCTCAAGATGGTCTGTGCCACAGCTTGTTCTATCTGGGTGTAAAAACACTGGGAAAATTTGGAGAAAAGGTAGTATCATTGAATTGACCAGAGTCCCAACCCTACATCAGGGATGGCTGGGTTTAACTCAAATTATTGCACTACATTCTCAGAGTGAAGAGAACTTGTTAAATCCTCGTATTCACCACTGGTTCCAAATACATTCAATTTTATAGAAAATAATTTTATAAAGAATGTGTTATTTGTGATTATCTCCTTGCACTTGACCCTGGTGAGACTGCATCTAAAGGACTGGGTTCAGTTTTGGGCCCGTCACATTTAGGTGCTGAAGGGTCTCCAGAGAAGGGCCATGAAGATGGTAAAATGTCTGGAGCACAAGTCTTATGAGGAGCAGCCGAGGGAGCAGGAATTGTTTAGTCTGGAGGAGGCTCAGGGGACACCTTATCCCTCTCTACATTTCCCTGAAAGGAGGTTGTGGTGAGGTGGAGAGGTTAGACACTTCTCTCAAGTAATAAGTGATGTGACAAGAGGAAATTGCTTCAATTTGCTCCAGGGGATATTTAGATTTGATATTAGGAAAAATTTATTCACTGAAAAGATTGTCAAGCATTGGAACTGGCTGCCCAGGGAATTCACCATATCTGGAGGTATTTAAAAGTCATGTCGATGTGGCACTTAGGGATATGGCTCAGTGGTAGACTTGACAGTGCTGGGTCAATGGTTGAACTCTATGATCTCTTTACCAACCTAAATGATTCTATTATTCTATGATAAAAAAACGGTCTAACAATTTGTGATTAGGGATTATGCAAATTTAAGTGAATCTTAATACCTCCTTCATGTTCTGAAGATTTTCAGGCTTCTAAGAGGCATTGACCTCAAATAGAAGTTTTCCCAGTAGTTCAGTTTTTATTGCAACTCCACTTGACTATTTATTTCAAGAAATAAATTCAGGAATTGAATTTTCATGAAGGTCTCTATGAAAGTTGTATATGAAAATTTACTGATATGATAGAAGACAGTATTTCATGTGAGATATTTGCATGTTTTCTACAGAAAGTGTTCCTAGTGTTAAAAACAGTGATGCCCAAACTCATCGGAGATAGTATTTTCTGTGGTGAATTGGTCACGTGATAGAGCATTTGATTAAAGGTTTCTCCTGCATCTGATATGGTCCTCCTGGGGTCCTAAGAAATGATCTGTGTAAACATATGTAGGTGTACAGCATATGAAATAAGTGGAAGGCCGTGTTAGAGCCCACCGGAGTAACTCACAGGACAGGGTAATATTCCACCTGCCTATCACACGAAGTAAAAGAAGAGAGTGGTACTTCACCTGCTGAAATAGAACTAGAGACCTCTTCAGGGTACAGACATACAGTCTGGTGGATACTGTTTACTAGAAGAACCCTCAGGTCTGAACCATCTCCAGAAAGGAGATGAAGACTTATTTTGGAGGAAACCGGTTGGCTTGTACCAAAACAGGATGAGACACAGCATTATACAATATAGCCAAGTGAAGGTCCAGGAGTGAACTAGGTAGCTAAATAGCCACTTGGTGAAGATGCCATATAAATAACATGTGAGAATTGATAAATTTAATCTCTGTACACCATGAACATATCAGTCTAAAACACTAGAAATTCTTCCAGTTTCCATAAAATTCTTGTTTTCATGCCTTAAGTGTTCAGCTGCTGTGAGCAGGGCATTTCTTCTTGTGGTTTCCATATTATTTGCCTTGATTTTCTTGATGTTCAGTAAAGTAACTGAACATTCTTAAGCACTGATTCTGAACATACTCAAGTCTGAGTCAAGAAGCATGTTGAACCTTTAGTAGGAAAGGGAATCTTTCAAATAGGAAAAAGAGTTTAGGGGGACAAGAAAGGGATTTTTGTATCTCCTTTATTCATAAACTGACTTTAATTTGGCCATCAAGGACCACCAATCAGTTGTTGCCAGAGAATGCTGCATTTCATCTTGTGACCTCTTAAGGAGTCAGTTACCCCTAACAAAACCACATCCTCGTGCCCCAGCTTTGCCCCACAGTATGCCAATTACAGTATTTCTATAAACTTTGTGACCCAGCTTCAGTCTTTTCCTTCTTAAAAATGAGAAACGGCATCATCTGCCCATGGGATAGCAAATCTGAGGTTGCATCTTAGCTTGTTCATAATTTTACTTCACTCTTGCTTTCATCCATTAATAACAGGAAATTATTAGACAACAGAAACTGGTAAATTTTCCATAATTTTTCCAGACCTGAAACCTCAACCGGACAAGTGGAAAACATAAGAAGACCTGTAGAATACCGGTCACAGTCTCTGTCAGACACTCTTTAAAAACATGGTTCATCATCATTGTTATTTATTAATACGCATTTTATAGCCATGAGGTATGGCATTGTTTTTCTCATAAGGATCAAGGACAGGGTTTTACACAATACTAAACTTCACATGTAAATATATATTTTCATATTGTCCACATGGGAAGATGTCTCACAAGCGTTTTGTTGCCAAAATCAATTACTTAGCACTCAGAGAACTATGACATTTCCTTTTCCCATCAGATTTCTATCTACTACAAACATATTATTTTCCTGGAAAAAGTCAGTATAATCCTACATTTATTGAATTTGCAGCAGTTATGTATGTATACAATTTCAATATTGAAGGCTAAAACAGAATAAAAATTAATAATATCACATGTTCTACCATTATTCCACTTTTGTGAAATGCTAATTCCTGAAGACATTTAGATGCATTTTTACCCTATTCTGTGAAAAAAGTATTTTTCAGGAAATTGCATATAGAAGTATACCTGAAATTTTCAGAAGGAGGTAGGAATCTGACTTAAAAAAAAAAGCAATGTGATATGGTCTGCAAGCCCCATTAATCTTGTGTTACTGATGTTTCACATCATCTCTTCAAAACAAGAGAGAGATGTAATTTTTTTTGTCTCAACTGATAAATAATGTATATGAGAACACTCATACATGTCATCCAGTTTTCTAAGCAATGGTCTGTGAACTACCTAAGACATTACGAGTATCTAGGAAAAATTGCCATTTCATACCAACTCTTTTATACCACAAGGTTATTTGCATGTGTTAAATGAAACATTTTAGGATATTGACAGTAAATAAAATAGAAAAAAATTGCAACTCTTCAATTAAAGATTTCTTCGCAATTTCTGAGGCATTATTCTTTATGTGTCAGCTATTTTGATTTGCTTTGGTCTGCATCATAAATAACACTATGAATTTATAAATGACTGAGAGATCTAGCATTCACATACCTAAGATCATTTTTCTCTGTCTAGTTTCTGTTTCTTTGTGTTCCTAATTTTTCTGTTAATTTTGGTTCTCTGCTTCTGTGTTCTGCATTACCATTAGTAGACTGGTCTATTTCACAATTAGAAACAAGGAATTTAGGAAGAAAGGGTTACAAGAGAGTCTCTCAGATAATGAAATCTACTCTATTTCATGACAAGTAAATAACAAACAAGAATTTTCTTAAGAATGTTCTCCAGAATACACAGGATAGATGCTGCCACCTTTCTGGGTGCATGAAAAATCCTCTGTGCCCTGGAGACAAACGAAAGACCTACAGTAAAGCACCAGAAACCACACTAAGCTAGAGGAAGAGAGCAGAAACCTTATGAGGTATCCTATCTCAGAATGGAATCTGTTCACAAAAACTCCAAGGTAATTTTAAGATATTACAAAATCTGTGCTACAGAAGAGGGAAAAGTGGCACCACAGTGGCAATCTGAGCTGGGAATTAAAACCTTTTTTTTAATTTCAGAACAGCAATCCAATGAAAATGGAAAGAGTAATCAGATCAGATCTATACATGTTATTATTAAGAATGACTAATAACCAGTGTCTGGAGAAGAAGGAAAATAAAAACACACAATAATTAGAAACAAAATTTAGTCGTAAGGTGGGAGAACTCAAGAACTCCTCCTTTTCTTCCTGGTCAATATTGACAATCATACTGATAGATACTTTGAGATTTAGGATTACTGTACAATTGAAAATATATAGTGTCTTTTTTCAAACTCTAGAGATATTAAAAACATTGGATATCTGAAAATTCAAAGAAGAAACTCTTAGTTTGTTCCCCCATTTATTGAAATATAAGTTCAGGAATCCCTTCCATAAGTTTATCATGAGTGCTCCTGCCATAATTTTGTGACCATATCTGTCTGTTTCTTTCAGACTGCTTTCATAGTTAAAAATTACCTTTTAAATTCTGCAACTTACTCTTCCAAAAATAGAGTAACTTTTAATAACTACAGTTTCTGAAGCTTTAGAGAATACTGTAACTCTTATCAAGGTCAAAGTACAAAAGCCCTTGATTTCCTGTACTATCCTTTTTGCTTTTATACGTCACAGATACATAGGAACCCACTCAGAATTTGAAAAGAGATGCTGCCAGTCAAGGAAATGAATGCTGTGTTTTAAATGGTGTGTGTAGAATCCCTGTCAGAACTACTGGACACATTGGATGTGGTTGATTTAGAGGCCAGACATTTTTTAAAATTATGTTTTATTTTTTGCTTCAATAAAATGGAGGTGATATGAAGGCGTATATTTGCTGCTGAAAGTTGAGCATGATGTTCTTACAGCTTTCCTTTAAGCATAAGGTCAGGTGTTGAGCAATAACTGCCAACAAACATTTCTTAATTAGCAATTTCTCACTGAGAAATTGCCCTTCAGACACCAGTGTTTAAAGTCCATGTAATAGAGACAAAAAAAAAACCCAGAAACCTGTGTGCAACAAAGATCATTATTTCAAAGCCACTAACATTAATAACAAGAAGCGAACAGGTATTTAACTTCCTTAATTTAAATTAAATATTTATTTATCCCTCGGCTTCCTTTACACGTGGTTCTACATGTACAAATAACGTCAAACAGCAGCACAGAATCAAGCAGAAGCACCTGAAGCCTGGAGCATTTGATGATGCAGGTAATGATGACGATTAAAAATAAAGACACAGCTGTCACTTGAAGAATGGCTTGAATTTTTGAGACATCTACTATGTAGTTCATGTAGCCTCACAAACTTACCATATGGTTACCTCTTGGGGCATGTCTCCACAAATTGGTTTATCTAAAACTGAGATGCATTGAAGCAAAAGCTGCAGTGTAACTGCTCTGATGCAATTGCATCTGAGATAGCTGCCAAAACATGTTACTTCTCAAATTATTACTTCTACATGAAGGAAATTTATCTCAAAGCATGTGCTCAACCATAGTGCGTACGTTATGTTTTTTGAACTTCTGCCTTGTCCTGTGCACTGTGAGATTATTGCTGCAGAAAAGGAATAATACTCCAATTACACTACTCTTTGAGATAGAAATCATATTACCATTCTTGTGTATGCCATAGGCCTGAAAATCCATAAATGAGAAGACTTCTTTATGGAGTTCTTATAGGAGTGTGTAGGACAGCTGAGAAATACAACAAAATTTTCAGGAATTTTTTTTTTTTTTAGAACATGGAGTAAAGGGGGTAAGCGTTTCTTTTCTCTTTATTTAGAATTCTGCTACCACGTGTGCTGCAGCCTTGCACTTAGTATCTGATTAACAAATAGATTTGAGTAATGAACAAACAAGCAGCTGTGGGGTGACAGGAGATGATTATCTAGCAGGCAGCTAGGCAGTGGTCAGAATTAGTGCTCAATACAATAATTGTTAGAGGAAAACCGAACACTTTGCTGAAATCCGGGAGACAGAACAATGTGACTACCCAGGGAGTAGCTTGCCTGTATGTGACATCTCCTGAGGGCATATTATCTTCCATGCTTTTTACTCCACTGAAGAGTGAATATTTTGTCTATAGGAAGGTACATTAATATGCTGTACCTGTCTTCATTACTTACAAAATTTAGATAAGAGCATATCAACAAATTTTTCAGGGAGGTCAGTAGATCTTCAGAATTTGTTTTTCAGAATCACTGAGGGACCTTATGTAGGTTTAGAGAGATCTCAAGCCTATGTCAAGGGCCTGTTATGCATTTCACATGAAACATCTTTGTATCATAGGAGAAATCAAGGTTTCCTGTCGGGAAAAGAAATAACCTCTTTGCCTTTCAGTAAAAAAAAAAAAAAAAAAATCAAAAAAACACAACCCAAGAGCAAAAATCAACAAATGTAAATAAACTAAGTTGTAATTATGATTATTTTTCCAAATAAGACATTAACACAAAAAGGCAGTCCTCTTAGAGATTTTAGAAGAGTGATGAACTTTTTTTCTAGGTGCAGGTAGGTTCCATGTTTGTGCTACGGAGGAAACACAGTGCCTTATCCAGGTAAATTTCTGTAAGAAAAAAACCAAATTGAATAAGTCAGAAGCTGGAGTTAAGGAATCACTTCTCCAAATAAGCTGAGGATTAAAGCAGCAGTGAAATATACGGGCAGCCTGTGTAGGCTGACATGAATTAGAGGGGCTCAAAGGTGTATGGTTCCCCTTGTAAACCGTTTTCTTTGTCAGGTAGGACTCTGGGGACCAAAGCCTTATTCCATTCTGTTGGACTCACATGAGTAGTATAGGAAGAATTGAAATAAGAAAAGACAGATGATGGATAAAAACTTTGAACCTACCTTTCAGGCATACTTATTTTTCATAATCCTGTTCATCAGCTTTGTGTTTTTATCCTGATCAATCCTGCATCTGCCAGTTAGGATGTGTCTAATTAAAATGAGGTCCTGTTCTGTCAGATGCAGGGTAAGATTGAATCTCAATCTTTATATTGGAATGTATGTCCTTGTCCCACAAAATGAAAAAGTAAAGATGTCTCCAGAGGGTTATTTTGACAGGGACACAACCATCAGTTTGGAAGCTAGTGAAAGACAATTTCAACCTGTTATCTAAGAATGTTTGGTAACATCTGCTAAATTTGAGGTTCCATTTTACATTCTCCTTATTCTGTTTTACAGATTTTTCAATGATGTGACAGTAATTTTGTAACGAGATAGAGACATATATGAAGGGCAGCAATAAGCTCAGTATGCTGTCTGTGCTTTTGGTTTTCCTGCCTGTTTCTGCTGTAAATAATGCTCATATTCATTTCATTGCAAGATTGTAAATAACATTGCTAAGGGATTATGGATAATGATCTTGAATATTTATTATTTCATTAAATTTATACCTTTGTTGATTTTGAAAGACCCAATATTTTAGTAGGAAATCACTAAATTTTCACTAGCTTCTTGAATTAATAACTATTGCTACCAAAATTTATTACTTACTTTATTGAACAGCTATGCTAAAGAACCTGCTTTACTACTGTTTCATATCTGAAGGAATACTCTACACTCAAACTTGTGTGTTTTTCCCTGTGTCCATCTTGCTTATATCTTCAGACTGTTAAGACTGAAATAATAATACTGAATTTTGAATTTGACAAATTAAATGAGGAAGCTCACCACGAGCACTGGAAAAGGACAGCAATGTGATGTTCTAGATGTATCCTGATGGTTAGTGGGACTGATAACTTTACCCAGGTATAAAGCATTGCAAGTACTATGTTAGAATCCAAGTGAAAGAAGAATTCAGTTTTAGATTGAAAAGCATTTTGAGAGAAGTTCAGTTACATGCAATTTATTCTAGTGTAATCTGCTGCTGAAAAGGGCATTTTGCTGTCTTCTACCTACTGCTGCTTGCTAACTTTTATTGCCGCCCCTGCTACTATCTAAAGGGCATGACATCTCGAGAGCTAGTCTTGCCTGTTTTGAAAGTAATAAATTAAAACTAGTTTTCTGTTGGATTAAGAAGCTTAGTATCAGAGAATATTCAGAGTTGGAAGGGACCTCTGAGTATCATAGAGTCCAACTTCTGTCTTGTCTTGCTCACCCATTCTTGTTTGATCAAGTGATAGGGATGGGATGTGCAATCTAATTGTGAATCAAGAGCAGTTTGCGTCTTTTGAAAAATTTAATCAGCTCTCCATAAAATTTTCCTGGATCATATTTGGACTGGAGACAAAAATACAGACTAGAATAGAATAGACCAGACCCTTCCATTTGGAAGGGACTTTCAGTTGGAACATCTAATCCAACAGCCAGACTGATTTTAGAAAGGTTAAGGCATATTATCAAGAGTATTGTTCAAATGCCTCTTAATCACTGACTGGTTTGGGTGTTTTTGACTGACCACCTCCAGGGAAAGCCTGTTCACTTCAAATTGAGGCAGCACCAACACTGAATACAGAAACTTAATCACCTCTTTTGACCACATGGTCATGTTGTGTTCGATACGCTCCAGGATATAGTTTGCCCTCTGGGCTGCCAGGGCATACTGCTGACTTCTATTGAGCCCGCTACCCTGGATCCAGCACTCTCAGATCCCTCTCTGCAGGGCTGCTCCTGAGTCAATGTCCCAGCTTATACTTGTGGTGTGTTACTTCCTCGTAGGTTATGAATCCACCATTTGCTCTTGTCAAATTTCATGGAATTAATTTCCATGAATCATAGCCAATGCTCCAAACTATCTAGACCCTTCTTCAAGTCCTCTTGTCCCTGAAGAGGGACAGTGGCAGCTCCCAGTTTAGTATTATCAGCAAACTTATTAATGGTGCATTCAACTCCTGTATCCAGATAGTTGCTAAAAATATTGAACAGAACTGGCCCTAGAACAGTGCCTGAGAAGAGCCACTGGTGACTGGCCACCAGCCAGATGCAGCCACACTCACTACAACCCTAAGCCCTGCTGTTCAGTTAGCTTCTTCACCCAATGCACCAATGTACCTGCTCATCCTACAGTTGAACAACTTGACTAGAAGGATGCTGTCAGGGACAGTACTAACAAGCCTTACTAAAATCCAGAAAAACTACATCCACTGCTATGTCCATATGTGACCTTATAATAGAACAATAAAGTATAGGTCCAATATTTTCTTTAGACCTGTCCCATTCCACTATAAAAGGAGAATCCAGGAAGGGTTCTTTTGATAGATTTTTCTGACCAAAAACCAAGCCCAAATCTGNACAACCCTAAGCCCTGCTGTTCAGTTAGCTTCTTCACCCAATGCACCAATGTACCTGCTCATCCTACAGTTGAACAACTTGACTAGAAGGATGCTGTCAGGGACAGTACTAACAAGCCTTACTAAAATCCAGAAAAACTACATCCACTGCTATGTCCATATGTGACCTTATAATAGAACAATAAAGTATAGGTCCAATATTTTCTTTAGACCTGTCCCATTCCACTATAAAAGGAGAATCCAGGAAGGGTTCTTTTGATAGATTTTTCTGACCAAAAACCAAGCCCAAATCTGGCTATATTATATCTGAGAACCATTTATTGAAATTAAATAAAAAAGACAAACCCAAAGACAAACAAACAAACAAACGAAAACCAATTAAATGTTCTTACAAAAGGGAGGAGGGAGGGAAAACAAGAAAAAGGAGCAGAGAGAGAAAAGAAAGAGA
>VZTA01008438.1:14521-77536 GCA_013398855.1 Mohoua ochrocephala | reverse complement strand
TTTGCGTGGCTTCCGTGGCAGGCTGGGCGCGATTTTCCAAGTGGTGGTGGCAGCGTGTCTCTGATGAGGCTCTGGCTGCGGGAAGCAGTGGCTAGAGCTGAATGCAGGCGGCAGGCTGTGTCTACAAGCTGCGAGCAGTGGCTGGAGACAGCGGCTACAAGCTGCAGGTGGTGGCTGAAGCACGGGGTGGGTCCCGGGATCGGCACAGCAGTGCGAAGCAGGCACGAGTGGGGAAACAGAACCACAGGGAGGAAGGTGTGACGGCGGGAGCATAAGGGGCCAAGCTGACCCTCCAAGCGACCCAAAGAAAAGGCAAAGACAAAGACCAAAAGACAAAAGACCCTGTGGTATCATGGCTAGCTGCTTTTATGTGTCCACAAACTCCTCCCCCAATTCAGCTTAGCAGGCCCATTNTGCGAGCAGTGGCTGGAGACAGCGGCTACAAGCTGCAGGTGGTGGCTGAAGCACGGGGTGGGTCCCGGGATCGGCACAGCAGTGCGAAGCAGGCACGAGTGGGGAAACAGAACCACAGGGAGGAAGGTGTGACGGCGGGAGCATAAGGGGCCAAGCTGACCCTCCAAGCGACCCAAAGAAAAGGCAAAGACAAAGACCAAAAGACAAAAGACCCTGTGGTATCATGGCTAGCTGCTTTTATGTGTCCACAAACTCCTCCCCCAATTCAGCTTAGCAGGCCCATTTTTGGCAGGCATTTTTGGCAGGCATTTGTCTTCACTTCATTTCTGACATATGTTGAGGCATATATATGTATTGGTCCCTCTCAAGACCACATCTTGCTAATAACATACTTCATAAAACCCTTGTTATCTCATGCAACAATGGTCAGTCTCAACCCTAACTGACACTGGCCTTTCCTGTCTTCTCCCTTCATTAACGAACCGCAACTCTGTACTCTTCCTGTGAAGCCTAGCCTTGCTTCCCGAGATCATACAGTTTTCTTCTTCCTCTTGAGCTTCATGAGGACTTTCCTGGCCTGCCAAGCTGGTCTTGAGCTCTTCTTGTTTGACTTATGACACAATGGAATTGACTGCTCCTGTGCTTCTGAGAGGGGTTTTTAAAGACTGACCAGCATTTGTGGGCTCCTGAGACCTCAAAAGCATACTCCCAGGATACTCTGTTAAATAGCTTCCTGAATGGCAATAGCTTAAAATTTGCTCTACCGAAGTCCAGAGTAATAACTCTGCTATCCTGGAAGTGAATGAAAATTTCCTATTTTGGCAGATAGAATGAATCTTTTGGCTAAAATTGACCATATAGGAATAGAAGGGTACCAAGCAAAATCAGTGAGAATGTCTGCAATTGTATGTCAGATGATGTGACAGCATGATTATTCCATTTAAAAAAATGGACACATACTTTTGTCTGGCAATAAAATGACTATAAAATGAACTGACAACAGCCTCAGTATGCACTTTGTCTTCTTAGGATTTGGTACTGTCTTGCTGACCAGCACCAAGAGGAAGCTCTGTGCCTTTCATAATTGTGAGATAATTCTCTTACTTTTACTACGTATTTTTTATTATTTATCCATATAGTCCTGTGAAAAAGAGTGAGATATATGATAGGTAACTGAAAATGGACACCCTGCTCAGAAGTCATAGGAGCCAAATTAAAGTGCTGCAAAGACCAAGAAGTAAAGGTCTTTATGGAGCAGAAGTTTTGTTGGGAACACTCAACACCAGCAGGTAAGAACTGTAACTACATACATTTCTTCTGACCAAGGATGGCTTTTTTTTTTTTTGCCTTGTGTGTATATAACCTTCCAGTGAATTTAAAACTGTAAAGTTTAATACCTGAATGTTACAATTCATTGGACAGTATGACAGTGATTAACACCACTTTAGTAGCAGGATCTCACTTATCTATTACCACTATGATAATATGTTCCAAAATTCCTGCTCACTAAGAAAATAAAAGAAAAAAAATTAGGGTGACGAGGTAAACACACACTATCTATTTGCAGCTAAGAGGATCTAAAATATCTTTGCATGAACAAGGTTAGATAAACCATGTTTGAAATAATATCTATTGAGAGAATTCTTAATAAGGTACCTAAAATATTATTTTATACAAGAAAATTCTACAAAGTTAATATCAAATAGTAATTTAATTACTACTAAGGAAAACCAACTGAACAAGAACAAAATTGTTCTAATTTTAGTCGGATCATATCTCTCACCTTAAGATTTGTGTTGCAGTTTTCTTAAATGCAATGGCATTAAACTGAAAAATGGTGTACAGATCAAAATAAGAGCTCATCTTTCTTTAAATTTATGCTGTGGGGTTTTGTTCCACCCCATGAAGCCTACCAAGAATTCACTGAGCAGTAATATTTAACCTTTAAAATAAATTATCATTGAATTACATTAATATTAAAAATGCCTTTTATACACAAGCAAGGTACTTGGAATTCAGATTTTAAAAAGTAGTGGAAGCACAAAAGAAAATCAAAAAGTAATCTATAACCATACTTGCTTTGCAAATTAAGTAAAATGACAAAACCCCATGCGATATTGAGTGTATGATATTTTTCTTCATTTAAAAAATATGCTGATATACCATACCTAATAAAATTAGAATACAAGTGTCATAAGTTTCAATGCAGATGGTTTAAAATATAGAATTGTTTAAAAATATTTTTGCTGGTGAAGCATATCCTTAGATAAAGTTTTAGAGTGTTTACTTTCTTGTTTGTTTTCCCTTGCATAGCCTGTACTTTGAGAAAAATGTTCTGGCCCCACTGAAGGCAACCCGAGCTTTTGGAAAGCAGCAGGAGTTCCTACCTTACAGCTCTGTAATGAGTTCAGTGCAGCTGAAACTCTGCATCTCCCTGAGTCTCAGTGAGGTCAGTGGCACTTCAGGTCAATGCAATGGACCACTGGTACAAAGGATATTTCAAGATAATTCCCAAAACATCATTCCTGCAGAGAAACTCAGGTATACTTAACTTTAATGCTGACTTCAACAGGACAAAGAATATTTATAAGCTTGCATGACTTTGCTTGAGGTTCAGGAGAGAAAATAGATCGTCTGTAAGAAATTCTGCTTTTGCAATATATAATCTAAAGATAAACTTTTTTTTGAAGTAAGAAAATGTATATTCAATGACAGTCTAGTGTTTTACTACATATTTAGGCAGACCACACAGGCAATACAAACACATATTTAGTTAAAATTTAATTAAGATGAAAATTATTTACAAGAGTATAAAGTCTTGAATTCCTAATCCTGATGTCTCACACCACCACCCCCACAAGAACAAGAATAAAGAAAACCTAACCCAAAATAAACAAACCTCCAATCACCTGATACTTTGAAATGCTTAGTTTTAGATTAAGCTGAAAGGTAGAAATCGTACTCACTCCTGTGTTATGTTTCAAGTTAACTTAAAAGGAGCAATTATTTCACATTAAACTTCCATCATTTCTGTAAAAACAGAGCATATAAAAGATTAATGTGTCACAGCACTGTACGATGAAATATAACCATATTTGTAACACTTTCATGTTTCATATTAGTACATTTAGCACTCTGGCCTAATCACAATTGCTTTTGTATGGAATATACATTCCATAGCATAATGTTCCAAATGGAATGTTCTAACATAATGAACATGTCTTGCACAAACACGATGAGGTAGTGCACTGGTTTGAAAACAAACCACTGAGAGACTCCAAGTCAGAAATACAATTTAATAGGAAAAAATAAAATGAATGAAATAGTACAAAAAGAAACCACTGACAGAGTCAGAATACAACCTGACACCCTGTCAGTCAGGGTGTTGGTAGCAGTCCAATAAAATGGTGGCTACAGTCCCCTTGGAGCGATCGTTCTGTTGAAGCAGTGATCCTGTAGAAAAATGTCTGGTCTTCAACTGAAGACCCAGTGGTAGCTCTTGTCCTCTGGGAATCCAGTAGGTAAGGGCTACCTGTGGTGTTTGAAATCTCAGTTTATACCCAGGATGGAATGCTTGGTTCCTCCCCCTGGCCGGAGCATCTCCCAATGGGATAATGCTGTGAGACTGGATGGCCCATGAACAGAAGATATCCCCTAGAGGGAGGATGGGTCATGGGAGAGATAAAGAACCCTGCCCCACCTGGTTTCAACAGCTGGCCCATGAACAGAAGATAGTCTGGAGGGAGGAGGCAAGGAACACCACCCCACCTGGTTTCAACAGTTCATGAAGATGGTAATAGAATACACTGCAACCCAGGACAGGTAGTATGATAGCTAATGATGCTGAGCATCACACCTATTTTTGGCTTCCAAGTGAGATGTATAATTTAAAATTTTCTTCTCTTTCAGCTCCCTCTACAGTCAGCTGAGATATTGTCAAGCCCAGATGGTGATACAGCATGTCTATTCTCATTCCCTGGCTGCACTTGTCTTCTGAAGTTAGTTGGTGTGAAGCTCTTCCCTCATCTCTGAGTGGCAGCTTCTTCTGGAAAAGAGAGTGACTGTAGGTCTATCTTGTATTTAATATATCAAGCAATAAGCAAAATAACTTCATTTTTAAAAAATGGATCTTTTTTTATTATTATTTTTAATTTACTTAGTTGTTTATTTGTTTGTGTGTTTGTTTTCTTGTAACAGCTGATTTGACCACAAAGATACATACGAACAGTTTTGGTTCAGGTCTACTAGGAAGGTTTAAGTGTTTTGTTGTTTTTTTTTTTTAAAATTTCTCTTTCAGGACTGTCATTGGTATGTTGGTTTCTCTGCTTAAAAGAAAAAAAGTTATTGTGAACCGCTTTGTTTTTCAGGCTGAGTTTTACATGAGAAATTTCACTGTAAGCCAAGACCAGCACCTACTCAGTGAGCTGTACAGATGTCAGAGAATCAATAAGTCCGTTTTGTAAAATTTTGAGTTTTGTTAAGACAGTAATTTCAATAAAGCTAACATCCCTGGGACTATCAATATAGTACTCTTCGCAGACCTGGAGGCATCTACTAAGAACAGTTTAGTTCTGGAACGTTGTTTTTGGATGTTTGAGCATGGCACCTATCATAACACGTCTCCGGTCTAAAGAAATCCATGAGATGTTTATCAGTAAACTATCATTTCTTGTCATGGTCTGAGGGCATGGCCCCTGCAACTTCATTTACACAAGTCTGATCTTGGAAAGGGAAAAATAACTACCACACAGAAGGGGCACCAGGTTAAAAGACAAAGTTTTAAAAGGAAAAATCACTTTTCTTCAGTGAGATTTTGGTTTGTATTCAACAACTGATTGTAAATTTGGTACATTGTTATAATCATGCTATTAAAAAAATGTAGAACTAGAATATATCCAAACCCTGAAAAAATTTACCTTTATATTTTAGATATAAAAATTCCTGTAGAAACAAATTAACCATCAGAATTTTTTTTTTAAAAAAAATGTATAACAAGTGAAGTTCATGCTTTCAGAAATGGTTTTATTTTAGGATATAGTTTTGAATAAAGCGAATGTAGAATTTGAACATACATAAGCATATATACACACTTATTTTCATAAGACAGTGATACTGGAGTTATGCAAACAGAAACCAGCTGATAATGTTGTCCTCTAGGCTCATCATACACTGACATTTATGCAAATAAAACTTCATTCATAAATTTGGATTTACTCCCTATTTATATTTGTGCTAGTGAAGAGAGAATCAGACCCGTTGATTTTGTGACAAACTGCTAATGTTAATGGTTCTTTGAAGGTGTCCTGCTTTTAAATGAATGTAAGGGTTGATTGCTTTCATATTGCATACTCACTGCTTCCTTCTGTCCTTGACCTTTATCTGAGAGACAAAATTTCAGGATGACTTGGTAAGAGACTTTTCAGAAAAACTTGCAGCTGGTATTCTGCAATTTTCTTTGATTTATATTTCACAGGGAAAAAAAATAAAAGAGAACAAAAAACCAAAGGAAAGTAGATTAATGATTTTATCATTTATATATATGTATGTATGTTCAATCAGCTTCAATACATGCACCCATAAAAATGACAAAAATGGATAAATGGAAGTGTTTAATTAATTCAGTAAAACTTGTTTTATTTGATGCATCAATTTCCCCTGAGGATTATAAATCTCTGTCATTGCACTGGTTTCTGAAAAAACCAAAAAGATAAAAAGCCTAATCTCTTGTCTGATTTGCACAATATACATTGGATATTTAAACAGTATGAGCAAAGGAAGATGATTTTCAAAGTTAACTAGTGGTTTTATAGCTGTGCATTTTGAAATTTGTAATCTCATTCATAGTATTGGAGCTTATATCATGCAGAGTGTTATGGCAACCTGGAGTTTGTCAGGAGATTCTCAAGAAGAATCAGAAAGTGCATAGTGCCCATTCAATGCAAAATCTCTTACTGGCAGGAAAAATTAAGGACTCCAGTTTCAGGCTCGTCTGCCCGTGACAATATGCAAGTTGCCACTCATCTGCAAGTCTGTCTATGTCTCTCAAGGATTTCTGATCACCTACCTCCCCTGTACTTAGGCTAAGCTATTTGTTCCACTGTTCAATTCGCTTCAACCTCTATGAATGAATTGCCATAAATTTTACAGTCTTGTTTTTTAAAACTTGCCCCAAAAAGTCAGGAGAGAATATTCCTTAGAATCCCTGTATATTTTCCCTATATATTTTCCTTCCTTCCTTTCAATATATTTAAGAGTAATATTTTTTTATCTTTGCCCAAACCACTATGGATCTTTGTACAATTAAATACACAATATCTGTTGTTGCTGCTTTTTAAAGAATTGCCAATGGGTTTGTTTTTTTTTTTTTGCAAGAACATAGTTTTGCATTGTAAATATACTATGAATTTTCATCATGAATGAATGTATAAGATAATTAAAGGTTAACCTCCTTACCCAAGAAATATATCAAGTCTTTTAAATATAATTGCTCCATAGAAAATTACCAAGGAACATTTGAAATACATCATTTATAGTGGAAAAAGGTATAACTGTATTTAAACTTGGTAACTTGAATGCGTTATATATTGGATAAATTGACTTGGTCAGCATAATGCAAGAAATGCTTTGCATGATTATCTATGATTGAGTACTGCTGCTGAATTCCTAGCACAATGAGTGCAAGATTTAAAGAAATTAAGTAAATTATAATAAATATTAAAGATGATGTGAACAGAACAAAAATCAGAGGTTACTGCAAGAGGAAAAACACATATAGAATAGATACACATCAACCATCAGAACTGACACAGTAGCAATAAATCTTTGTCATTTAAGGTAGATGTGCTACAAATTACATTAGTCTTTGGGAACCCTAAAGAGTTGAAATAGTGTAGTCATTTAAAACTAATAATGATCCTCATGTGACCACTTCGGACTAACAAAGCAATATATCTAAGAACATAAACTTTGCCCCAATGAAAAGAGATGTTTAATCAAGTGGTACTTTAATGGAAGGCTGAAGAAGTACAGGTATATCTGGCATATCTATGGCTTTTACATTGTTTCAGAAGTCACTGCAGTGCAGTGTGGTAAATGTAATTTTTAAATAGTATAGTATTCACAATTGTTTTGGGGTGAAGGAGCTGTTTTGCTGTATCTCACTATGAAAATTGACACAACTTTCTTTTTTCCAATTACTTTAAAATTAGTTCAATAAATTCAATTTTTTTTTTATTTTGATGCAATCTTTCTTCTTTTTTTTTTTTCAATTTTTCCTTTTTTTTATTCTTTTTTTCCTGCAGGTTGTTTTCTAAACTTTTTTGGGGATTGTCTTGGTTTGAGATAAATTTGGAGGAAAAACGTCTGAAATGAACATCCCTCTGTTAGAAGGCAGATTTCAGCACCCCTCCCCCACAGGTTTGGAAAGAAATTTCCTCGGAGGAAAGTGAAAAAAACCCTGTTCATTTAACAAGTAAAGTGCACACAGGCATGGAAAAAAGAATGAATAATGTTAATTAATAAAACCTCTCACTGTGGAGAAGAAACTTAGGTAGATTTCAGAGTTCTTTTTAGGTGTGGCTTTGCCCTCTCTGGAGCTGGGGTTCAGCATGGGCCCCTCCAGGCTGAGGTGTGGGGCCACCCAGCGATGATGTTCTGAACCGGAGCAGAACAGTCCCAAGAAAAGTTCTTGCCAAAGGAGGCAAGCAGCTCAGCTAGCAGGCTAGCTAAAAAGCAAAGAGTTTTAACTCTCCATCTCTCTCCCGAGAAAAGGAGTCGAGAGCTGGCTAAAAGCAGGTAGGTGCTTCCTCCACTCTGCCACAGGAATGCAGGGCAGTGTGTGTCCTGGAGCACAAACTGCTCTGAAAAAAATTCACCTGGCTTCTCTCCTCCCGCTCCTGAGAAACAGCTTAAATCCACAGGAAGGCACAGAATTCATGTCTGGTATAGGGCAGATGATAGGGAATACAGTATCATACAGCCATCCCAGGACAGGGGTGTGTTCCTGTATCTACAGTGAGTCTCAGCTTTTATCTTCCTTCAGACCTGCTCCTTCATTTCAGCCCAATCACTAAAGCATTTGCAGGTTCTTTACCCATTCGGCACAGAAATATTTTGATCTCATTTTAGAAAATTAATCTTCTTTGCCCTTTGGATTGACCAATCTCTCTTCTTCCACTCAACCTTACAGAAGCACAGAATCACAGAATTGTTAGGGTTCAAAGGGAGCTCTGGAGATCATCCAAGAAGCCATACAGGGCCACCTACAGCAGGTTGCACAGGAACACATCCAGGTGGGTTTTGCACGTCTCCAGAGAGGGAGACTCCATAACCTGCCTCGGAAGCCTGTTCCAGTGCTCTGCCGCCCTCAACATAAAGAAGTTCTTCCTTATGCTGAATTGAAACTTCTTGTGTTTTCGTTTATGGCCCTTGGCCCTTGTCCTGTCACTGAGCACCACCAAAAAGTCTGGCACCATCTTCTTGACACCCTCCTTTGAGATGTTGATATGTATTGATGAGATTCCCTCTCAGTCATCTCTCCTCTAGACTGAACTGTTCCAGGTCCTGCAGTCTCTTTTCACAAGAGAGATGCTCCAGACCCCTCATCATCTTTGTTTCTGTCCACTGCACCCTCTTCAGCAGCCCCTTGTCTTGTCTGCGTCAGAACTGGACACAGCGCTCCAGATGTAGCTGCACTAGGGCCAGGTAGAGGGGGAGGATCAGCTCTCTTGATCTACTGATCACACTCTTTCAGATGCACCTCAGGACACCTCGGCTCTCCTGCTGCAAGGGCACAGTGCCAGCTCATGGTCAACTTGTCACCCACCAAGACTCCCCGTTCTTCCTCCACAGAGCTGCTCCCTAGTAGGTCAGTCCCCAACCTGTGGCGGTATTTAGTTTTATTCCTCAGTAACTATACTTGCCCTTGTTGAACCCTGTTAGATTTCTCTCTGCCCATTTCTCCAGCCTTTCAATGTCCTGCTGAATGGCAGCACAGCCTTCAGATATATCAGCTACTCTCCCAGTTTCATATCATTATCAAACTTGCTGAGGGTGAATTCTGTCCCTTCATCCAGGTCACTGATAAACAAGTTGAATAAGACTGGATTCAGTAATGATCCCTAAGAATGCCACTGACTACAGGCCTCCAACTGGATTCTACTCCACTGATCCCGACCCTCTGAGCTTTGTCACTTAGCCTGTTCTTGATACAGCTCGCTGCCCATTCATCTAACACACATTTCCTGGGCTTACCTATGAGGATGTTGTGGGACACAGTGCCTTGCTGAAGCTGATATAGACAACTGCTCTCCTCTCACTGACCCATCCAGCCATGTCATCATAGAAGGCTATTAGATTGCTCAAGCATGATTTCCCCTTGGAGAATCCATGCTGACTACTCCTGATGACCTTATTTTCTTCTGCATGCTTGGTGATGACCTCTAGAATGACCTGTTCCATCACTTTTCCAGGGATGGAGGTGAGGCAGACTGGCCAGTAATTTCCTGGATCCTCCTTTTTGCTCACATACATTGCTGACCAGAACAGATTAATGGAGTTCCTAGTCTAGAAGTTTATTGTTATAGTCTGATTTCTCTTTCATTCTTCGCTGAACATGCTTGTAATGACCAAATCTTAGTCTTTCCCCAACCATCATCTCTAAACTTTATTCCATGCAAATGTATTCTTAATGTTTTTGCTAAAATACTGACGCTAAGACTGGCAAGTCAAGACCAATCTGTTATTTTAATTTTACTGGTTTTATTTTGTGAAAACCGTTTAGGTTTGTGGTTGAAATAAATAGGAAGTTTTAGATATTATATACGATTATTCCACATTAAGTGTCATAAAAAAATCTGCAACTTAACTAATAACTGCATTTCTTTCACCATAGCATAAAGAAACCATAAATGTGCATTGCTTTAGAAAACTTACACAAGTACCATGCTCCTGTGCAGAAATATGGGACCATTGTGTATTTGTGTGTACAAGACAAAGAGAAATTCTGAAATACATTTTTTTAGAGGTAGGAGAAGAGTGCTTTTTTGTTGTTGTTTCACATAATCATATTTCAAGGTCTATCATCTCAAGTATTTTAAAATTAAAGGAATGTGAGGAACAATGACTTGTTATTATTATACTCTGAAACTGAGATGGGCTTATAGAACTATGTATAACATTTTTTCCCATGTATTCTTAATATAAATATCCTTCAAATATGTTAACAAGCAGATAAAGAGGCAGAGGGATGTGTACATATTCTCCTATACAGAATCATCAGTTCAAAGAACACTAGAAGTATGCTAACTCTGTCAGTCAAGTGTAAGCCCAAATCTACTGTTATGTCTGGAGTGCACAGACAATTATTTTAGAATGATTTCCAGTCATTTAGGTCAGAAAAATATCTCCAAGACAGGTGGCTTATAGAGGTTCTCCGCACATTTGATGTTTGACCACAGTCAGCCTATCAATCAAAAATGTGACCATAAAATAAAGATAATATAGATGTTAGGTTATGTGACACAATGCTCATCTCCACATACAGAAAGGAGATAGTCAAAAACAGAGACAAGAAACAAAGAGAAAGAACAAAGGAGAGAAACAAAGAGAAACAAAGAAAGAGAAACAAAGAAGAACCTGAAAATTCCATAAGCCATTACAAGAAAGTGATCAGACAGTGAAAGGCAGATCTCCACTCAGACACACACAGTTGCAGAGAGAAGCAGAGGCAGAGGGCAGTGGGAGAGCCTCAGTGCCCCTGACAGAGACACGAGACCCTGTCCTGGATCTGCAGGGCTGTCACAGAGAGCAGCAGCCCCACAAGTCAAGTGAAACCCAGGGGTAACACACATACTGAGGAGTCTCTGCCTTTGGGGTATGACTTGGAGTATGACACTTATGATGTGCCAGGGAAGGGCATTATGGCATTAGGCAAGACTTGTTACAGCATATTTAGAGGTAAGATAAGGTAAGGAAAGGGTGGCATTAAAGTGGATGTGGAGGAGCAAATGTGGGATAATAAAGGCACAAGGGGATAAAAAGGTCTGTCCATCTGTAAACAGTGCTGGTGAGAATGCTTTTCTGACCGTGCCCTGCCCTGGTTAGTGCAGTCTGTTCTGTCTTCTAATTAAATGCCATTTCTAACTCACTTCCTGAGACAAGTCTCTCTCTTGTGCATTTATGCATGTTTGGGTGCTGGAGTGGGTCAGAGGGACCAGCCTGTTGCATGTCTAAGGTGCCAGCAGCTGGAGTGAGTGTGGGTGCAGAAATCCGGGTGTGATAATTAGCAGAGATCAAGCAGGCAATTCAGCAAAAAAGTGTCATGGCCTGGGAGCCAGAGGTGTAAGTATGTCTCTTGGAATGAGGCACCTGGACGACAAGGACCATAGCAGAGTGTCCAGTCCAACTGCCAGAGAGACAATGGAATCTGGTTGTGGATGGAGAGACCTGTTCAAGTGTGTGTAAATTGTAAACTCCCTAAAAACCCTGCAGCAGCCTGTCTTTTTTAAGACATGCTCCTTTAAATGCTGTAAGTTCCGTTTGACAATCGTGGAGAGAGATAATCCTCTGTCAAGATAAACCACAAGAACATGTTTCCTTTAGGCAGATCGTCTGACTTAAATTTGGAGGACCACATCTAGTAAAATCCCTAAGGATGTTTTTACCACAGCTACTTGTAATGTGGTTAGATTCAGAACACATGAAGCATTAAGGCAATATGAGTTTCAGAGTATTATAAACTGCAGGGAAAAAAAATGCAGTAGCTTTATCTGATACAAGCAGAATTTGCAATGAGGAAAAAACATCCTGGAAATGTCAATTAATGATGAGTCCTTCTTTCCGAGTCAAAGATTTATCAGTCCCTAAGTGAATTGTTGGTATGAATTTGGCTTTCTATATTCCAGATGAATATTTTAATCATCAAGATATGATCTCAAGCTCTCTAGAGTAAAATTCATGCTTAACTGTTTTTAGGCGTTCCAGTAGACAGAAGAAACTGAAACAAAGGTTGACTAGTGGCTAGGGAGCAGGGATGAACCAGAAAGAGAAAAATCCTTTATCTGCAGAACAGTATCCATTCTGGCATGATTATGGCTTTTTATTTTATTTTATGAAGAAAAAAAGCAAGTTGTCATTATAATTTTATTTTACACTTTCTAAAAAAATAATCTAAATTTATAAGGACATTTCTTTTTCTTCATTATTATACTTCTACATAACATGGAAGTGCTGTAAATGGGCTTTGGAAGTTCCATTATTAAAAACTTAGAAGGAAATCATGTCCAGTTAAAGAAGTAGAAAATTGACATAGGAGCTATGCATCGTATGTAATTACTTGCAGATAAATGTTAGTTACAAATTCCTTTGTAACATATATTCCATAAGTATCTGTTACATGGATTTTTCATGGTTCATATTTACAGAATTGTAAATTATCATTCTCTTAATAAATTAGCAAACTGTGAAAGCCTTCCCAGTTCCTGTTAACCTAATATTTAGCAGAAACAGTATTGAATACTCTCATTATGACATGTATTGCAGGGGGTGAAAGCTTAATTTTTCTCAAAATTTAATTTTATATTTGAAAATAGCTTCTCACCATCACTACATAGTACATTCTTACTTCTAAAATATTAATTTTCCACACATTAAGATGTCACAATAATTTGTATTCGTTATTATCTATTATTTATGTAAAACGCACTGAATCCTGAGAGTTGACATAGGAAATGGATGTCAACCATAGCAACATTAAGAAGGCTGTTTTGGGAAGCAAGGCTGAGTGGTTCATGATTTATTTCTTAAAATCTCCTGAATTTTTTTCTTTAACACAACCCTCTGATGTTATGATTTAACTCTATGCAGAGTCCATAAAACACTGAACCCTTGCAAATGGCTTTAATGGTATTAACAGAGAAAAAAAAAAGAGTTGTCTGCTTTCCTGAAGATGGTTATGATGCCAAGAGATTTCTGGTTTTTATATATTTTTCATATATTCTTAGCTCTGTAGACTATTATTATATAGTTATATAATTTCTTAGCTAACTTCAGCACTGTTAGACAAACACATTCCTGGAATCTTATTCTAATCTTGATTCTTCAGTGAACCAAGGCCATGTCGCTTTCCCTTGTGTTTAGACATGAGCAACGTGGGGCTAGAAGCAAGGGGAGAGGCTTCAGTAGGGGGCCAAACCAAGAGAGGGAATTACTTCATTAACTGTACTTCTAATTGGGGATTCTTGTCAATTATGCTAATTTGCTAAACTTATAAAAGTGCTGAAGCCCTATATCACACGTGCATTCTGCCATAAGTGCCCCTGGAGGACCTTCAATAAATAGCAACCACTTTTATAATTTTAATCTTGTTTGGCTTGTGATTTTAGGTCTGATAAGGCATCAGCTACAATAAGGAAGTGATTCAATAATATGCATGTTTTCTCTCTCCAGTACTAAAGAAAGATATTAGCCAACACGAGGTTTGATTCTCCTGCTCCATTTTATTTATTTTCTGAATTCCTTTTATTCCTCCACGTTATCTAAATAAATTGTTTCATTACCCAGAAGAGTTTATAGTGCTCAGTTGAAAATGAGTATTCACCGAAAGTCTAAGGAGAGAGATTTGAATTCACTCCTAATTGACACAATGCTTAACAAAACTCAGTTGATGTGAGAGTTACTTTCTGCAATGAATATTTGATATTTTGAAAAGTCTAGCAGTAGAATCTAAGTGTGACTACAGAAATATTCTTAACATTTAAGTATGCAGGCAACGATAACCAGTGGCATAGCATAATGTGTGCCTTTATATACGAGCACTTAGAATTTTCAACATGTCAAGGGGAAAAACCAAATAATTTCTTTATTAGAAAATAAATACCTTGCCAGAAATGCTTATATTCAAATGTTTTTCAAGTTTACATCTTTCCTGTCACACAATGCATAAGTAGGAGCTCACAGTGATTCAACTCGAGGTAAGAAAGAGGCATTTCCAATACTAGCAAAGCAATGCAGGAATTCTCTAGCATTGGGAACATTGTTTTCTTCAAAATTGTTTATTAACACTAATGACAACAGAAATAATACAATAATGAATATATATATAAAAATTATAGATAATTTATTTTTTAAATTGTGAAGGCTTTTTTTTCTGTTTCAGCTATACAATTAATTGTCCTATGTAGAATGGTTTTGGACACACTATCCTTATTTCATCTGCAGAGATATACTGATTCCAATAGGAAAGTGTTGGATGAGAACGTGACATTAGGTATCTTCCAACTGAATGCATCCTGCTACATTATGGAATTGTTTTGGTGATTTCCAAACTATTTAATCTGTACTAAACAGTACTTCTAGAAACAGATTAGCATTGGCTGAGGCTACACTCTTCAAAGAGCCATTGCATCTGAACAAAGAACAGATGGACTTCTACTGACTCTAGATTTTGCTAGCAGATGAGTTAATGAATGAGAGTTATATTTTTGTAGCAGAAGCATATTGTAACCCCTGTTCTGGTCCAGAATTCCAGATAAAATTGTTCAGGAAATATCTATAAGTTAATATGGACCTTATTTTTCAAAAAACCCCAAAATATCAACTGCAAAAGAAATGCCTATAGAATGGCAAAGGCTCATTGATAAAAGCATAAATATCACATTTAAATAGAATTTTCAAAGTTAAATCATTTCCCTCAGTCAATTCTGTTCAATCAGTTCCTAATTGTAGACTTAAGTATACAAAAAAAACCTTTTAAAAATCTTTCCTTGAAATTGCTATTTTTTTCATGGAAAATTATTATTCTTCCAAAATCAGTGACCCAGTTCAAACTACTAGAACATGAATGATATGCCAGAGTGACATTTGTGAGAAAAAACCCTAGGATTTACAGGTTGTAGCAAATTTTTTTTGTCTTTAAAAGAAAAGAAAAATCTCTTGAGTTTGGATATTTTATAAACCCCTAGAACAGATGGAATGAATAATGTTAAGTAATTATTGGGTGTCTTCTCAGATCACAGTGGAGCCTAGGGGGCAGGATGCACCACCACAGTCCACCCCATGACTAAAGCAAACTCCTCTGGGCCTTGTATTTGTTTTCCTTTGAATGAATCTAAATTACAACATTTAAAAAAGCAGATATTTTACTCTACAGTGCCTACCTGTTAATGCTTGCATGTGAGTGTATATGTGTTCCATAAATGGAGCACCTCAGCTAGAAGATACTTTGAGAAATCTAAATGTGGAGAGGCTGTTGATCTTCTTTAAATTACATGAATGGATGGATTACACATATACATTCAAGAGAGAGACAAAATTTCTGCCACAAGGTCACAGACACAAACCTTGTTTTGAGAGGTTATCTCCCTCCCAAGGCTACCCAGAGAAAGTAGGAAGGATCAAGCTTCATTAAAGACACTGAACTTGCCTTCCAAAAACATAAGCCTGACAAGTAATTTCCAAAACTTCTTTTTGGAAACATGCCAAGGGCTGATCAACTTAAATACAGTGGTTCTTAGAGATAAGACAATAATTAAAAAAATCATTCCCCTGGCAATTTTGGGAAATTTACCACCTGGAGATAATATTGCATTGTAAAATTATAACATTTCCAATAGATTTTAGTATAAAGTCAAATTACTGTTCTCTCAAACTGGTCTTAGCATTTATTTTACTAATACTTTTGGATCAGACTCATGTCTGGTCTCTGTAGCAGACATGGAGCAGCAGTGGTTAAGGGCTGTTCAACTTCTCCCACATCTTTGAACATGCTCCTCAGCTTTGTCATATACACCCTGCTCTCACGTCTGACATCCTGACACCTAACTGAGCTCTGGATGAGCGCAGTCCTTCCTTATACCTCCCTGTGTACTGCAGAGGCACCATTCAAATTCGGTACACTGAAGAAGGACTACAATCAGTTACAGAACAGAAAAAGGAAAGGTGAAAAAAGATGGAGTCCCATTTGTTAGCTTACTGACAACACAACTTGGCTGTATCTTTGTGTGCTTCCAGTATTTAGAAAAAAAAAGATAAAGAAAGTAAATAAGTGTTCCTTCTCTCCCTGCTTCCTTCAAACAAATGAATAATTAGGTAAATAAAAATTATTCCCCAGGGCACCATAAGGCAACTTAGAGCTCCGGCTGTGATGGAGCAGTTTGTCTAAACACAGCGTAATGTTAATTATGAATGTTTAAAAAATTTGCAAAAAATATCCTGTTCTATTTCTTTTAATATCAAGACAGAAATGCACATGTATACATGTAAAGTGGTACATTTTTGCATAAAACCCCTAAAACTGCAGATAACCAACACTTTCATGTATTACAGGATAAAAATATTTAATAAAATGTCTTTTTGATTAATTGTATAATACAACTTGTGTTACAATTTTTTTACAGAGTGGTTATATAGGCCTGGAAGACCCTTAGCTACAAATGTCATGTAAATGATGCTGTACCAAGTATTATTGTTTTGGATGTTATTCATTATTAAACTCGTACTGTAGTGTTTCAGTTAATTTAATGTATTTCTTTTTGTACATTTTCTAACTAATTCAAGAGAACACAGTTCTCTCCTCCCATCTGAGAAATGGTTGATAGCTTGCTACATTACAGAAATAAAAATGAATATAAATAAGCTGGTTAAAATGAACTTGCACTATTAAGTTTCACCTAGCATGATGACCTAGCAGTACAAGAGAAATAATGCATGACTTGGATTGCATTTATTACTGTAAAATGTATTAGTGCCTCAGATGCTTCAGATGTTGTAAGACATGAAGAATGTATCATTATACAAATACATGTGCACATATCAGCAAGATATCAAGAATCTGCAATAAAAGGATAGAAATTTCCCTTCTTACTAAAAGAGTTGAAATCCTTGACTGAATTATAAGCTATGCACACACTAACTGGAGGTTAAAATGTTTCAAGCCAGCTGTGTGTTAAACCAGGACACTAACTTTCCTAAAAAATGAAATTTGATCACCTATTAAACACATTTTGTGTAATTTTTGTGACATTGTCTCAAAATTCAGTATGAAATTCATTGAGGAAAAAAAAAGATAGCTAGAATAAAACCTGCAGAACATGCAAATACTCTCAATATTTGTTTATCATAAGCTTTATTAGCAAAAAAAGCGGTCTCTCGTTTCACATTCAGGATAGATGGGAACACCCAAGCATCTCTCCTAAGGGCAGGGGAGTTTTGCACTGTCTTTTGCAACACATTCTGGATCTGTTGCGACACTTGGATCATATGCAATCCTCTGGTGGAAGGCCTCAGGAATGAGCCTGAGGGTACTTTAGGGGACTTTAATGCTTTTTGACACCTTTAAGACATCAGAACTGCCTCTCATATCAGTGCAGTTGAATCCGTTATGTCCTGTCAAACCTTCCCCCGGGGAGAGGGAGGAGGAATTTTACAGCTGAGAACTTCTATAGGGGAGGACAATCACCATGATAAAAGGTACCATCCCACCTTGCAGGATTTGCCTCTTGTCAGTGTCAAAGATGGCCCCTTCAGTCTTGTGGGAATCGCCACCACACACCCAAAAACTTACCTCTTACCTGTCAGGGATGCAAACCTGGCCTCAGCAAAGCACCCTGGCACCTCCACAATTGTTTTGAGTCATTAACCACTAACAGTACAGTCTCTCAGAAGGTGCGAGAGCGGCTTAGTGGGCCCTGGCAACCAACCGAGGTCAAACCGAGGTCAAACCGAGGTCAAACATTCCACATACATAAAATAAGTGAATAATTTTTTCGATACTATTAACAAAATAATATAAAATCATTTGGCATTAAACTTCTTGGTCTTTAGTTTTATTGGCAGAATCTTTGAAAAGTGGAAACAAAATTAAACAAAATATCTAAAGTAACTACATAATCGTTTTGAAGATATAAACCCAGTAGACTACTTTTTTATCAGACCTCAAGCTTGAATATCAAGGTTGATTGAGACGCTAGTCGTAATTGCTTTTAATTGTTTTGTGTAAAAGATATGCTGTTCAAAACCAGTTATTTCCTTTTTGTGTTTGACACCTTTTTTGTAACAAAGAGGTTCTCTTCTTCTGATAATAAGTAATACTAATTATTTCCACAACTGATCACCTTTAGTCGGCCAGTTTCTATTTGGAAAAACTCTGTACCCTGACTTGTTTAGATTATTTTCCTAAAACTTTGAAGGTGACTAAATTTAGTTTTTGCTCTATAGCTATGGAAACAAGACCGGCTGAACAGAAACTACTTTGTCAAAGACAGTTACATAATAATGTAAAAGAGCTCTAGCACTGAGTTTATGAGGATAAGAAAGACAATAGAATGGGCTGCAGCAGGACAGTGAGATAATATTTATCAGCATGACAGAAGGCAGTCTGAGCATATAGATCACCTCACCTTTGTCAAGATCATTTTTAAAGGTCACCACAGGAAAATTTCGAGGAGGAAGCTGAAGGAACATGATGCTGCATCTTTGTAGGTGTTAACAGAAATAAAGAACAAAGGTATTTCATCTAAAAGTGAGCACGTGTGTGCTACAGATTTGATGTCTTGAACTCTTTGCTCGTAAGATTAACAGATGGTAAGTGGCTCGGGTTGTTACAAAGAAATCAATCTATTTGCGCCGGATATTACAAGCAGGTAGTAATTTTCCACCTTGTAACCTTTCAAGGGCATTTTTCAACAAAATCCTTGTTTTTACAAAAGCATAGTAGGGCTCATGATGAAAAACAGCAGAAAGGAACTTAGGCTATTGACTCCCAAAACTCTCTCCCCTGATAGGACAGTGGTTTATTAATAATGAAATAAGTCATCATTACTGAAAATAAAAAAAATTACCAATCAGTTTAGATTTTGTTGCCTAGGAAATCTGGCAGTGCTATAGTATTTGAGGTTACCAGATGCAATACAGGTGAAATTCCAGAAGAAGGCACATTACAAGTGCATATGAGGTGATCAGTTGTTACTGCTATATAAACTTTTTCTTTTACTTTTTATATTGAGCTCTTTAGTCTTATGTGATGTTCTAACTTTTTTTTTGCCTCTATAAATTTAAAAACTTTTATAGCTCAGAAAAATAACTAATTTACTATGATCACAACGTTAAATACCAATGACCATAATTCTTAATTAGTACAGTAATACATTTACGGAATGTATGGAACTCTTGTGCCATCCAAACCAGTAGAAGGATCTACTTTCATGCATGATTGAGCTCAATTTACATTATGTGGGATATTATGCACTCTAAAGAGTAGCTGAGGAACTAAGTAGCGACTGAGCAAGTAACTCCCCCAGCCGTGTCTGGGTATTTATAATGGGACCAGCTGCAGTTGGAATGTTTTCTGTTTTGAGGAGATCCATGGTGTCAAGCTTAATACTGTCATGTGCACTCCTATTATCCATGCTCAGCCCAGAGAAGAATGTTTCTGAAAAATTTTTCTGTGATTACCTCTGTTAAAGTTTTAACGAGGTGGAATCCCAGGGTTCCCAGTGTAGAATCCATCTTTGAAAAACAGTCCAACTGAGCTGGGTAGAAATATGTTTTAAAAATAATTTCCAAGGAGCCAAGAGCTCCTGCAACTTAAGACACATTCTACACTAATTGAAATGTCTAGGACTATCTTATCTTCAAGGAAAATAATAAGAATTTGTGTTACAAGCTGACTAGGAAAAGAACATAAAAAGCAATTCAAATATAGGGTGATAGTTGGCACTCACTGGCACACACTCCATAGACTCACAATCTTCTTCAACAGGAGATTGCATGCACCCTGGCATGATGAATAGCCTCTGATATACCTATTTTCTCTGAATTGGTCTAATCAGTGACCTAATCAAAATTTCAGACGTCAATAAGAGATTCTGGCCCTGAATCTCCTTCTTTAATTACGTACTGTGTGAATAATTTTTTTTTGTTTGATTATTCCACAGGGTGCTCAACAGTTTTTTGGTTAAAGAGTAATCATTTCTCTATTCACTCTCTCCATACCAATCATGATTTTTTAGATGTGTAGCTTAACCTTTACTTCAAAAAATTTTAAAAAATTCTTTACTGCTTAGTTTATTTTTACATTGCAGTTCTTTCATATTTCAAATCACTTGTTTCTTTGAATATTCCTACAGAGTAACACTACTAAATCCTTTCAAGAATACGTGACCAGAAAAATTGTAAAATTAGAGCTATGGGTGATTTACATAGATTTACATAGTTTATTTTATTCACAGTTAATTTTTTAGTAATTTATAGTAATATATTTCTCTTTTTGATCTTCACCAATGTTTGACTATATATATTCAGAAAGCCATGATTCTGAAGTGCTAATGTTTTTCTAAATAGTAATATTTTAGGAACTCTCTTTGGGCATACGTACAATTACTTCATTGAAAAACAGCGAACAGAGAGTTTGTGGGGTTTCCTCCCCCCCTACAAAATACACTTTTTTTAAAAAAAATTAATTCACCCATCTCTCAATATCAGGAAATTCTTTCAGATCTTGTGATTTGGTTCTCCTGAAAAACACTATACCAGCAAATTTCAGTACTCACTAATCACTTTCTCTTCTGAATGATTTACGTAAAAAGAGTAATAAGAATTCCAGTAGAAATAGATGTAGTGGTTTGCAGTCAAAATATTTATTTCTTTCTTTCTAAATATAAAAACTTTCCTTTTCATTTACAATGTAATTTATCATTACTTTGGAGGTGGCAAAGTTTTCTACCATCCCTGGTTGATTTGTATTTTTGTGTATCTGTAAGGAAGCAATCTAATCTATAATTTAAATGTAAGCACTATGGGAAAAATTCTAATAAAACCTTCATGGAAACAATAAACTAAAGGGGTTATGCCAAACAAGTTTATGTGCCAAGAAATGGAGAATGTTTTAAAATTATTAACAATTAAGGAATTTAATCTTCAATTAATTTTGGTGATATGATCATGTGTGGTCCTAAGAGAAACAGAATAAGTAACAGACTGCTCTAAAATAGTAGGAGTATTCATGCAACCATAAAAAGGTTTGCTTTCTGTGCATATATCGTGCTTACACAGATAATGTCATCGAATCGCATTCTATTTGAAAATCCTCGAATTCCATGTTATGGCAATGCTGTAGTTTATATACAGCAAAGTCTTTTTCAGTAACATGAAGTAATCTTAAACCAGCTGAATAAATATTATATTTCCTCAAAAAAATTCAACTCATTATTCCTGAACATTCCAGATTGCAAAGTGATATCTTCTTCCTACTACGCAGTTGATACAAAGAACAGGGACCAAAGCAAACAAGAAGAGTTATTATTTTCAATGTTCTCTGAATAACTCAGAGGAAATTAGATAAAGAAGAGATGTTATCTATGTCACTAATTATAACGGCAATAAGTAAGTTTAACATCCTTGGAAACTTGGCTTAGTCCTACTTAAAAGTAAACAAAGAGATTATGCTTGGCTCAGAAAACAGACAACTTGTTTTATAATAAAGTAATGAAGAAATTAAAGCAGCAATCTGTCCAGGTGGAAACATTTCAGCAGTCATGGATTATCAGCCTTAACACAGGCAGCCCAGGAGCACCTGTAAGAATTGTTACTTTTGCTTGTTTCCTGATAACTATTTTTCTGGCCAAACAGAAAACTGGCAGAGCAGATGGACTTAAATGACTTCCAGTTTAGAATTTGATAAAGATTACTTGAGCTTTTCATCAATCAAAGGTGAAAATTTGCATCAGCTCTATTTGCACTGAGGTAATTTTTCACCTGTCCCTAAACAGATTGTATTCCATGTTCATCCAAAATATATCTCATTCAATCATAAAGAGTCATTTCCTATTTTCAATATTCTCTCTTCATGCCATTAAAAGACATCTCAAACATCAAAAAGATTTCATTGGGGAATATTGATACTCATGCCAAGTTAGATATCCAGTAGCAAAAAACAAAACCAAAACAAAAAAACCAACCAAAGAAAACCCAAACAAACAATTTCTTCAAAAGTTTTTAATGAGTATGTTTACTTCTATATCTTTATCCTCCTATATATTTACAATACAAGACAAAAAAGCTGACTGTGAATTTGAATTTGAAAGCTGTGTAAAGCTGTCAAAAAATCTGATACTGATTTTTTTCTTTTCTTTTTTTTTTTTATTTTGTGAAATCTAATTGGCTGCTGTTGATCAATGGCACAGAATTAGATCTGAAATTAACTGTTCTTTGAGCAGAAAGAAGAATTATGAACTATGAATAATGAATTGTGGAAAATGCTATGTCTGTTTATAATAATTTATGGAATGTCAAGAATTCCATGTAAAATCTGAAAGGACAAACCTGGAGGAGGTAATTTTTTTTTTTCTGCTTCTTGTAACAGTGAGAAAACACAGATCTGAGAAAGAAATTTTATGGTAGTAAAAAAAAATGATAAAAATAACGGATTATCTTAAAATGAAGGATTAGAATGGATGGCTGTCCTGAAAAACATGCAGAATATTTTTAGGCATCAACACAAGATATGAAGAAAAGACACAGATGATTATACAGACTAGTCTGGATGTTAAACTGGTATATGTTTGAGTGAGATATTCTCATATCCATTCTTCTTTTCCCTGAAAGACTCTGGATCTGAGAGGACACAAATGAAAAGAGGGTTTTTTTACAAAAAACAATTAGAAATATTAATTTACTTTGACATAAACCTGAAAAAAATTGTACTAAGAATGAAAAAATCTTATGGAGAAGGATTCAAAGAATTTGGATCAAAACATGCCTTTCTGTAGAAGCAAATCACAGAATGGTTAAAATTGGAAGAGAACACACTGGGTCATCAGGTCCAACCTACCCTAGAGCACACTGCACAGGATTTTGTCCAGACAGTTCTTGAATACCTCCAGTAAGAGAGACAGAGAGTGTGAGAGAACGTGAGAGAGAGAGAGATCCACAACCTCTCTGGGCAATCTCTTCCAGTGTGTGGTCACCTGCACAATGAAGAAGTTCTTCGTCATATTCAGGTGGAATCTCCTGAAAAAATGCAGGAGGGTTTTCCTATTATTTTAGCTAACAACATGCCTCATTCCTAATCTCTGACTATTGACATATTTTTATACATTGCCAATGAGGCACTAGTTTTTTACTGAAAAAAACCACAGACCCTTCCCCCACCCTCAACGATTGAACTATATTTTGCATTGTGTTGCAAGATGACTATATTTATTTAATTTTAGTGGCTGCTTGAAAGACTGGTCATATTTCAGAGTTTTTCAATTCAAGCATATAACACAAATAAGAAAATGTTTATTACATGTCTTGTTGATAAATTGCATTGATAAAAGAAATTCCTAATAAAAAAGGAATGAGTCTCAAGATTAAAAATGAACTACTGCCATATATAATAAACAGATAAAAACTTGTGTTTAATAAGAGACTCTATGAATTCGCAAGATGGGTGTCACTTTGTCACCCTGGCTTTCAGCCTTGCTCTCAGGTCAGCAAAGCGGTAGATTTTTCCTGTGGGATATCTTGCACATATAGCCACCCCTGAATCTCTAGAAAAGTATTCGGTACTGCTGCTTGCTGATCCTTCCTTACCCGTGGTAAATTGCCACAAGAGAGAAGGCAACCCCCCCTTGCTGGGTTTTGCTCAGACCTTAGCGCTGCAGCCAAGAGTAGTCTGAGGCAACTTCTGCCTCTGCTACTCAACCCTTCCTTCTCAGCCAGAATGTGCAGCACCTACAAAAACCACAGTGTACATGAAAACAACAAAAAAAGATATTCTATAAGATTTCAAAGTTCTACTAAACTGGATCTAGAATCATGGTCTTTAAATATCAGGTCTCAGTGATTACATTGACTCAGGTAAGTCAGTGGAGATGCACAGACTTGGAAAGATAAATCTATCAAGTGGAGGATTTCAGGAAGGTCTTATATACTTTTCTGATAGATTAGTTGGAGTTTTTTGGGTTTTATTTTGTTCTGAATTGTTATTTAGTTTTCCTTAAAACCTCTGTAGTCTGTGGGCATCCTAGTGCCTTTCATCTGGAATCTGAGAAAGAAAATAGTAACCTCCATTAAAGGTTCAGATTGTTTTACCTTACTCCATCTCTGGAATGAATTCCAAATAAGAAATGTTAGATTAGTTTCCTACATTGTGCATTTTTATTCTTTTCACTATTTGAATACATAAAATTTTAACTTTTCTCTCTTCATCCTTGATAATAAGAGGAACATGTTATGGAATAAATTCAAAATTAGAAAATTTAAGTAGTAATGTCTAATTTCAGTTATCACTTCTGGGTCTATCCTATACTACTTGGACATCCTAGTGGGTCATTCTTTCCATGTGAGATTATTGCTTGCATTACTTTCTTAGTTTGGGAAAAAGTAGATTAAATTATTTTAGAGTGTCTATTTTAGATATCAAGTACAGGAGATGTGGAGTTTTGAACAAGTTATTTTTCATCTCTGTATTTGGTTGTGTTCCAAATAGAGGTTGAATACAGCTTGTCCTTTTGATTTATATGCTTTTACATACAAAAAGTTGCAGCTGTATACATAGGGACAGAATTAGGTCCGCTGGGTTATTACTATTCATTGAAAAAAAAGAAGAAAATCTGCTGGTATTGCAGTCTTCCTAATTTAAAACCTGTTACAAGTGGAAGGTAAGATCCATTTATGGACTTTTACTATATTCTTCTGAAGAAGAATCTTACTTTTACGTCTCTGATGTCATTTAAAGGGCAAGGTGAGAACATATTGAAGGAAAATAATGTATCTTCATTCCTTCAAATAAACAGAATGACCTTTTCCTGAAATTTGAAGTAATGTGTTTTTCATTACGTGTTTCATATTGTATGGTTTGCATCACGTGACTCAGCAGTGGGAATAGAATTGTTACTAATGGACAGATACATATGATAGTTCTACTTCAAATGTGAAGTCAAAAAGCTTAAATAACCTGCTGAAATGTTATTTTTACTTGAAACATGCCATAGAAGATTGTGTGCTGGAATCATACCACATTAGCCCTGCAAAATGAATTCTATAAGCTTACATTTTTGGGGAATTGGGAAATATTATTAATTTTCTTTTCTTTTTCCTGTGTTCGTGGCTAAATCTCCACTCTGTCAGTGTGCAATGCTTTAAAGAATAAATAATGATATTATAGTTTTCAGTGTGAGGGTAAAAGAAAGTAGAATAGTCTCTAAGGTCAGGCTAATGCAGAAAAAGGAATAACCAAAGCACAGTTGACAACTAAACGGGAAAGCATGCTTTAGCCACAGGTCAAATCAAATTGCCAAAAAAGAAAAACAAATTTGAATAAAGAAAAAGAAAGTCTTGGCCTATATACACAACCAAGTTATATAAAAATAAATATTCCTTATGTCTCATGAAAGAATAAAAAGTGAAAATGAATTCTTACAATAAAATATCAGAGCTGCACACTAATGAACACATTCCAAAGGGATGGCAAATGCACTCCAGGGAATCCTAGCACCTCAAGCAAATTTTAAATAAATAAATAAATAATAAAAAGGGAATTGAGAGAAAAAGGAAACATTAACGAGAACTCAAGACGAGCTAGTTTCGAGAATAGCACAATATGACTTACTGAATTCACTTTCAGTGATTAAAATATAGATGAAAAAGATGGAGTTCCTGCTATCTTTTTCCATCCCACAAACGACAAAAAACAAATAAGGCTTTGAGAACATTCCGTCTAAGATGTCTGACTTCATTTCAGATCCCTGAGAAGTACTCATAACAAGAAAAACCATTTTTCACATCACATTTTAACTTTAACTAATGAGAAAGAGTACTTGTATTTGAATCTAGAAAAAATAAACAAACAGATCTCCTTATGTATAGGGAACTCATAAGTAATATAAGCATATTTTCCAACTCTTCCTATATTTGCTTCAGAGGAGGCATTTGTCCCCAATAAAGTCTGTGAAAGAAATAATGTAACAATCATCTGTAAACTATTGATATGACAGTAGGAAACAAATAACTGACTAATCAAGAACACAATACCCTACTGTTGAATTACTTCATCTGGTGATTTTATTGACTGTGTTTCTGAAACAACCAGACGATATTATCACCACATACAGACAGTAAGATCATTAATTTATGTCCTACTACAAAAGAAAAAGGATTTTACAATCAAAGACAGTAAGAGAAAAAAACAAAATGTTTCCCAATAAATAAGATTTTGTTCCATCAAGAAAAGATTTAAAAAATTTAATATTATTATTTATACATTGATTGAATGCATATTAAAATTGGTAGTTATCAAGACGTAGGTATAGAATTTATTTCAGTGTCTAATCTGCCTTTTTTCTGGTGCATGTTGTATGAAAGATGAGAAGTGTGACATTTAATTTTGAACCCCTGAAGCATTGATTATTAGATTGTTAACCCTGTTATTTAAAAAAAGAAAAAGAAAAAAAAAGTTAGCCAACATTAAAACCGTAACAAAAGGATAGTGTTGCTTTATCTTCATTTATACTGGGTTTAATTGTGTAAATTCTTGAACAATTCTCTTCAGAAACAAAATTTTTTGTTGTTCTGCTCTGAGAACAGTGTAAACAATTACAAGTAGAGAAACCCTTCTCAAATCAAGGAAAAAACTCTCGAGATATCTGAGATCAAGTGTTTAACTGTGCTTGTAATCACTTCTACTGAAACTAATAAGACCATACTCTGTATCTCCCCATATATCAATAAATAAATAAATAATAAGTAAATAAGTAAGAGAAGGGGAAGGTGCATGGCTGAGTAGATTTGGGTTTAAGAACCATTTGTCAACATGCAAACAAAGCTATGTACGTCTATATTTAGCATTGCCTTTCCTACTGAGCAACAGTAGCTTTGGAGAATATTGCTTCTTAGGGAAAGATTAGGCTAAGAGGCTTAGTTACCATGGCTCTAGTATTTAGTATACATATTTGATAAGATTTCCTATGTACTTCCTCCTATGCTACCACTTTAATTTTATCATTTTATTTCTGCAGTAAAAAGGAAAATTAATAACTGACAGAAATTATGACACTTCTAAAGCAGAATATAGCCTCCCATTCAAAAACTAGCCATTCACAGCTTCCTTACCAACTTTATTGTGTTTATGTCTCATAAACCTTTAGCTTAACAGGCAAGGAAAGGGAGAATAAGGAAAAATAATTTCTCACATAGACATCTTGACTGAGGGTAAAAGTATGGAACATAGCTAAAGATGGAATATCCTCATCCTCTGTTGACAAAAAGAAGGTCTTCTATAGTCTATTGTTCTCACTGGCTTAGAGTAGTAAGTTTCAGGTATTGAAGTGAAAAGTAGATTTAAATCTTTGGTTCAATAAGTAGCCTTGTTCATATACCACATACTGTACTATTGTGAAGAACATCAGACAGGGATTCTCCTTTGTAATTCACCATAGGTATTGTGTATAAATGGTTGTCACCATAAATTCTTAAAACAAACAAACAAACAAATAATCCCAAACCCCCAACGAAACCAGCAAAAAACTCCAACAAAACTCACTTATGGCTGTCCTAGTTCAAACATTGAATAAAATCACAATTTTGTTTTATGGTTCTGTACATGGGTGGTCTCGTTTCTTTTGACATTAGATGAGATGATGTCAACAAGAAGCTTTTGTTGTAGGATTTTAATTGTCCATTTTAGAGTGATATTGAATTGAACATTTTTCCAAAACCCTAGACAGCTGTTACAGGCTTGAAATATTTCTAGCTGAAAAGCCTTTGTTTCCTTATGATTTTTTTTAATGTATTGAATAGAATAATAGAAAGAGGTAACATCATTTGCATTTCTGAGTACTGGTCTTTTACATTCGTAAATAAGGAACTTTCAGTTTTACTGTCACTTAAGTTCCATTCACCCTCCCTTTGAAAGAACACAGCTATATTTGATTGATTCAGAAGAGGAGTGAGAACATAATAATGAGGATTCTATAATTTTTTGTATTGGTTTCAAAAGGGACCTTTTTCAAGGCAGAAAGAAATGAGGCCCTGTGGGAGATGTATCAAAGTCTTCAACTGCAATTCCCAGAAGCAGGTTTATCGCTATATTTGTACCAGTGGAAGAAGAGAAACAGCCACGGCTTTATGAACCCCTAATACTGAAAAACTATAAGTAGAACAAATGAAAAATCATGTATGTAAGAGGTTTCTTTTATTTACATATTATGTTTTAAACTGCTAGGTGCACTAGTGTTTGCTTTTCAAGTTTGCCTGAAGGAACTAGAAATGTACTGGGTTTAAAATAGAAAACTTAAATTCTCCTAAAAGTATATCAAATCCTGACAGAGTTTTCAAGGGGAAAAAAAAAAAAGCTGTTAAGATTAGAAATAAACGGAACTGAAACACTAAATACAGCAACACTGGAGAAGCAAGTGAAATTAGATCACCCAGCTCTGAAAAAATGCCTTGAACCATAATAAGTTTCAATATCTTATGGCTATCTGAAACCTTTTTCAACTAATTTCCTAGATAGGTTTTCCAATATAACAATTAACTATAAATTTGAATATTGAATTTCCTCAGTCCTTCAGTGACTCTTATACGTGGCTCATGCACGTAAAAAACAACAGTTGATAAGCAGGTATAGAAATGTTCAGGTATGTCAAACATGGCCATTTTGTCAAAAGATTTAAGGAGAAAAAAAATCAAAAAATATCTGTGTACTGGATTAAGTATAAAACCTGAGAAACCCTACACTGGGAACTCTCTTTTACTTCAGTTGCAGATTCTGAGCTATGGGGAAGAAACATATTTTACTGTACGACAGTATTCCAGTTGCACAGTGTGTTATTATAAAGTACCAGTGGGTAATATGGGACTGTTTAATAACTGGAGTTTCCTTCCAGCTTTGTCTATACCAAAACTGTCATTAAGTCTTTAGGTTTCTAAAAGTTCTAGCAAAATTAAAGAAAAGTAGAGGATTAATTTCTGCTATATGAGGATTTAATGGTAAAATGCAGTTTGATTTATTCATTAAATGTGCATTTAAAAACATGTCCATGTGCATGTTCCTATCCTGGATGAACACTAAGCTACTTTCACTCTCAACATGTTAAACTTTGCAAGTCTCTTGTTGAATTTCTTGGCATTTCAAATATATAAAAATTTTAAAATCAGAAACAGAGCCCCAGCTCTGTATTAGATTTTATACATAAGAAATATTAGAAAAAAATAAAATACCCCCTCCCTCCATAATTTGAATAATAGAATTAATAAATATTATATGCAGAACTTGTCAAAAGTTTCACTCTTAGTTTCAGTTTTTGTATTTCATCCCTTTTTGAGAAAGAAATTAAGTCGTGGTTGGTTTAGCAACAAGCTGGTAAGCTAAAACTTCTTGAACAGTACAAAAAAATAAATATACATAATTCTACATTTGGTTCAAATGGAATTGTTTGTCAATCGTTGGGGTTTTTTTGAAAATACAGTAGACACATTTAACGACTGGCCTGAAGTGTCCAATATAGGATGTGGAAGTGACAAGAATTTAAATGTATGGTGGACCATTGCATTTCTTGATGATAGGGGATGGTGAGTCTTCACAATTCTCTCCCTTAGTCCCCTGCCTCATGCACATTCATTATTCATTCTAATACCATATATTGAAACTTTGAATTGGTGTCAAAGGTTTCACTAGAGTGTTTAAACTTTCAGCCTTTGCATGTAAACAGAGATGATCTGCATAACCTGTTTAATAGCAAATGAAATAGAAAAATATGGAAAATTATATTATAGCCAAATGTCTTGCATATGTCCTGAAAGCTTTGTGCCCAATGTATATAAAGCACAATGTAATGGAATAGGAAGCCTGTACATCAGCCAGCAGTGTGTCTGGGTGGCCAAGGTGGTCAATGGCATCTTGGCCTCTATCAAGAATGGTGCAGCCAGCAGGACCAGGGAAGCGATCGTCCCCCTGTAGTCAGCGCTGGTGAGGACACACGAGTGCTGCATTCGGTTCTGGGCCCCTCACTTTAAAAAGGACATTGAAGTGCTGGAGTGTGTCCAGAAAAAGGCAACAAGGTTTGTGATGGGTCTAGGAAAGGTGTCATATGAGGAGCAGCAGATGGAGCTGGGTTTTATTGGTCTAGAGAAGAGGATGCTCGGGGGAATCTCATTATGCTCTACAAGTACCTGAAAGGAAGTTGTAGCGAGGTGGGGGCCCATCTCTTCTGTTGTGTCTGCAGTGACAGGACCAGAGGAAATAGCCTTAAGCTGAGACAGGGGAGATTCAGACTAGATATCAGAAAAAAAAAATTCCTGTTAGGGTGGTCAGGCACTGGAATAGATTGCCCAGAGAGATGGTGGAGCCACCATGCCTAGAGATGTTTAAGAGGTGTCTGAGTCTGGCGCTGGGTGATCTGGTTTATTGGTTTAGGATGATAGGGCTGGGTTTACAGTGGTAGTGCTGGGTTGATGGTTGGACTTGATGATCTTACTGGTCTCTTTCAACTTTGATGATTCTATGATTCTGTGAAAAACATTTGCTCTTACTCATAACTATTTTTAGATCTGCATCCATTTTACATTAGCAAAATGAAGATGTTTTAATATTGGTCCACCTCTTTATAATTGTTTTTTTTTGTTTAAAGAACCCTCTCTCTCATTATGCTGCACATAGTAAAATACACTGAGTTTAATAACAACTGTTTACTTTTTTTTAATAGCTTTTTCTTTTCACGAAATATAAAAGTTTCTATTATATTCTAGATTTAATTTGGCCCAGTGTGGCTGAAAGACTAGAACATCAGTGAAATAACAATAAGAGACACTCTGAAGGGAATAAAAAAACCCTCAGCACTGCCCCCACACTCACTAAAATGTACAAACAAGGAGATATTTCTATCTAGTCCTTAATCCACAGTATCAGAGAAACAGCAACAAACCCTATGATATTACTTTAGTTTGTCCTGTCAGAAGATTTACTCCTGAAGCAAACTGGCTGAAACAACTTGATGGATCCTTTTTATCTTGAGAAAGATTCTTTAACTGGCTTCAAGCAAATTGTATTCATACTTTTCCTCTGTTCCCTTATTCTGCATGGAGCCTCACCCATGGGAGACCATCCTCCATGAACTTCTCCAATGTGAGTAATTCCTGCAGGCTGCATTTCTTTATGAACTGCTTCAGCATGAGTCTCCCACAGGGTGACAAGTCCTGCCAGCAAACCTGCTCTATGGGGAGCTCCTCTCTCCGCAGGGCCACAGGTCCTGCCAGGATCCTGCTCCAGAGCGGGTTTCCCACAGGTTCTCAGCTTCCTTTGGGGACATCCTTCTGCTACGGTGTGGGGTCCTCCAGGGGCTGTAGATGGTTCTCTGCTCCACTGCACGTGTCCATGGGCTGCAGGGGCACAGCTGCCGCTCCATGGTATGTGCGCTGGGCTGGAGGGGAATCTCTGCTCTGGTGCCTGGGGAACCTCCTCCCCCTCCTTTCTCACCAATCCTGGTCTCTGCAGTGCGGTTTCTCTCACATATTCTCAATCCTTTCTCTGTCTCCAGATGTGCTATCCCAGAGGCTCCACCACCACCACTGATGGGCTCATCCTTGATGAACAGCAGGTCTGTCTTGGAGACAGCTGTCGTTGGCTCTGTTGTACATAAGGGAAGCTTCGAGCAGCTTCTCACAAAAACCAACCTTCATCTCCCACCCACTACCAAAACTTTGCCATGGAAACCCAATACACTTTCAAACAGTTATCTCTTTCTTCACTTTTGTCTATAAAAAAAATTCTTAATTGCTTCATTAGAACTGCATAAGAATTATTTTTAGGAAATATTACTGATAAACTCATCCAATCTAGCTAGAAATCTCCTAGAGTTCAGTGGAATAGAATTTTCCACTTTTTTAATTTATCAAAATTCTGATGAGAATGTGTAGATGGGTAAAAGGTGATTTTCATAGATACTAAAAATCTCTTGCTTTCTCATTGGTGATGAATCACACTATGAAGAAGACCTGAAGAATTGCAATTTATAGAGAGTGAGAAAAGGAAAGAAAGGTTAGAAGCAGAATGAATTTAAACACAAGAAATGTTAAACTCTATAAAAAGAAATACTCATGTCTTAAAAGTGCATGAATAGCCAAAGGGAAAAATTCAAGCTGTGTCAGAATATGCCCTGTATTCTGTATATTATTTGAGTAGTCAGACATAGGAATAAGTTAAAGAAAAAAGAGAGAGAAAAAAAAATGTTCTTTTTTGTTTGTTTGCAGCTGTAATAGCAGGCATAACAAAGACTTAGTACTAGACAGCCTTAAATGGAGTTCACTAGCATTAACAGAAACAAATTTAATTTGTTATTGCAAGTGTCATTTTATTCTGTGTATTGTTTTTGCATGGCTTGGTTTTGGTAGTGGGGGGGCTACAGGGGTGGCTTCTGTGAGAAGCTGCTGGAAGCTTCCACCATGTCTGGCAGAGCCAGTCCCTGGTGGCTCCAAAGATGGACGTGGCACTGGCTAAGGCTGGGCCAATTAGAAATGGTAGTAAAACCTTTGTGATAACAGATTTAGGAAGAAAGAAAAAAAATTGTTGCTCAGTTTTAATCACGGAACTGAGTGAGGACATGTGAGAGGAACAACTCTGCAGACACCAAGGCCAGTGGAGAAGGAGGGGCAGGAGGTGCTGCAGGCACCAGAGCTGAGATTCCTCTGCAGGCCATGGTGCAGCCCATGGTGAGGCAGCTGCACCCCTGCAGGCCATGGCGGTCCATGGGGATGCAGAGATCCACCCGCAGCCCATAAAGGAGCCCCACACTGGAGCAGGTGGATACCTGAGAGGAGGCTGTGACCCTGTGGGACACTCATGGAGAGAGGGGCCCTGCTCCCATGCTGGAGCAGCCTGTCCTTGAAGGACTGCACCCCATGGAAGAGTGGCCCACTCTGCAGCAGCTTGAGGGATACCCTTGTCCGTATGAGTCCGGGGATGGACTCATGTTGCAGCAGTTTTGGGAGAACTGTTGCTTGTGAGATGGACTCACATTGGAGAAGTTCATGGAGAACTTTCTCCTGTGGGAGGGACCCCCCAGTGCAGCCGGGGAACGACTCCTCTCCCTGAGCAGCAGGAGAAGCCTCGGGTGATGAACAGACCATAACCCCCATTCTCTGCTTCCTTGAGCTGCTGGGGTAGGAGGTAGAGCTGGAAAGGAGGGAGGAGTGCGGGGAAGGTGTTTTCAAGGTTTTATTTTACTCCTCATTATCCTGCTCTGATTTTCTTAGTGTAATAAATTCACTTTATATCTCTAAGTTGAACCTGTTTTGCCCATGATGGTATTTGATGAGTGATCTCTCCTGGTACTTATCTCAACCCACGAACATTAAATTCATTAAATTTTGTCTCCTCTGTCCAGCTGCAGAGGGGAGTAAGAGGCTTTCATGGGTGCCTGGCATTTGGTCAGGGTCAACCCATGACACTCTATTTCGTTAATATGCAACAAATTATTTCAAGTATCAGATCGTGAAAATTATGGAAACTCAAAAGAGGGGTTTTATAACTACATTCTGACACCTTCCTTTATGTTTACAATTTGCCCAGTGGTTTTCGTTGTAGGTTTTTTTTCTTCTTGTAGTGCTTCGATAAATCAAGGAAACTCTGGCTGAAAGAGTTTTTAGGTAAACAGGAAGGAAAAAAACCCCAAACAATCTGGACCCAATGTCAGTGCACTGCTAGTGATAAGAACAACCTGCTCTTGGCAAAGTTAGAGTCATGTTTTTTTCATTGTTTAGAATGATTCATCTAAGTTTTCTAATACTTAGGATATCAATTGAATTTTCTTGGGCTGACCTCCTGTATAGGGGTGAATGCTTGCCTACACAAAACAAAATTTCATTTTGACTCTGGATAACTGTATCTTAGTGTATTTCTTCCAACGCTGAAAAACTTTTGACCAAATTCATCAAACCAGGTCACGATTTTGGGAGTGTTGCTAACATCGTAAGCGTCTCCAAATCTACACGAGGAATAAGCAACAAGCAAGGAGACAAGCTGAGCAAAACTACTTTATGGAATAGATATGCTGTATAATAGACCTGCGGTGCTTTTCTTCCTACTACACAGACTGGGGAAATGGAGCACTAATTCTCCTTTTAATTTTTTGTTTGTTCCTTTGTTTGTTTGTTTTTCTTCATACCTGGGTTTTCTAGCAAAAGAAGCTAGAACTGTAAGGGGACAGTGCACCCAATTTCTTGAGACAACCAGGATGCCTCTGGGGATCTGAAACTGGCATAAGCATCTGCACAGACACAGATCTTTCAGATCTTGCCATCATTCCCCCCAAATTCTTCATTATAGTATCTCCCCTACTGTGAGTGAAATTCACTCAAGATATCCTGGAAAGTCAGCTGTAGCATGCAAGTTCAAAAGCATATCTAATACAAATGGAAAAGCAAGCACGTGCATAGCAGTATTTCTGCAATCAATACATATTGTGGGAAATGTCCTTGTAATGGCATTATGGAGTTTAAATCATGGAGAAGCGTGATTGGATTTATTTGAGCACTACTCCGAGCATATAGACTGTAATAGCTGCGTGGCATGCATATCCTACTGCAGCATATACAACATCCAGGAGGCACATGCCTTGTTGTAATGAATTGTAATTAATACTGTAATGAAAGATAAGAAATGTCACATTCCGTAGGTGAGTTTGCTTTGCTAGAAGGAAATTTCTGGATATATGTGGCTCACATGGGGTTTGCACCATATTCAGATGGACCAATTCTGATAGAAATATTTTATCCTTCAACTTCAAAACATGTCCTCTGCTTATCAGTATCAATTTACAGCTCAAGATTACTCTTGCTTGATTGCCTGTTGTAACATAGGAGTAAAATTGGCATCTTTACTGGCAGGCTTTGAAAAATGAAGTGATTATAGTCTTGACAGAGCATTGTGGAAAATTTTGAGCTTTCTGTTGATGTGGGAGATTTTGTGCTCTGGGACTGCCAAAACAGCATGCTTTAAAACCAGTCACTTTACTCCAAAATGTACCATCTAACTACAGTATAAAGACAGCTCTATTAAACAGAAAATTATAACCTCAGAAGAAGTATAAGATTTTATGCAGAAGCCTTTCAATAACTTATGTATTTTACTACAATCATTTACTTCTAATCATCTTCTTGAAAAGATTTTCAGATACTTATCTATAAAAAATAAATTTTAAAACTTGAAAACAAAAGCTCTGTCGGTCGTTGTGAATCATATAGTGTAACTAGTGATGAGATTATACATTTATACGAGTGCAAGAAAGACTTCTGGTGTTTCTTATAAAGAGAGAAGTAAATGAATGAATGAAGGAAGATTAGAGATAACTTATATAAAGTCATTTTAGATTGCTCTACAGGAAGGACTATCAAAACAGACTGGAAATAACTAGGATTTAAATGTTAAGATTGGATGTGATATTAATACAGGTTTTGAAATCAATAACTGTTGTGCTATAAGTCAGAACTAAAAAATAATATTGAAAAATGTATGATAATTGAAAAAAAGAGATACCATTCACTGAATATAAAAGGTTGGGTATTTTTTTCTTTTCTATGTGACAGATCTACCAGGAAGATTTTGGACTTCTCAGTTGTAGTCTTTCCAAACACAGAACACAGGAAAAGTAGAATAGCCTGTTAGCCTGCCAGATTACATTTATTTGCTGAAAAAGAAGAAATGCAGAGTGACACTAGCTATTATGTCATGTTGACTGGTTAGATGTGTTTTTAGAGACTATTTAGACATTTTGATAAGAGATCCTCAAGTTAGACTGCATCATTACAAGGAATGTATTTTCTGTTCTTTGTGCGTAAACTGGTACAAAACTCTTTCTTGGTAACTTCTAGGACAAGAGAAAATGGTCCCAAGTTGCACCAGTGGAGGTTTAGATTGGATATTAAGAAAAAATTTTCCACTGAAAGGGTTGCCAAGCCCTAGAACAGGCTGCACAGGGAAGTGGTTGAGTCACCATCCCTGGAGGTATGTAAAGATGTTCAGTGGTGGACTTGGCAGTGCTGGGTTAATGGTTGGACTTGATGATGTTAAAGGTCTTTTCCAACCTAAATCATTCATGATTCAATGGTCTCATCTGGAATTATAAGTTATTTGCATAATAGCACTGAGAATTTTATTTTTCTAGATCTCTCTTAGGAAGGTTGACCGCACCTGCTATGCTATAGATCTGCCAGAGAAAAATGCTGTCAACTCTAACATGGTGCTGCAATAAAAAACCAAGGTAGCCATAGTCCCTTGAGCCCAAGAAGCCAAAAAAGCCAAATTACTTTTGAGATGTCTTCAGAAAATGAGAGTTCCAACATCACTAGATTACCTTTAGTAACTATCATTAAAAGGAAACAACAAAACCATTTGTTAGGTCACATCAGGTTACTGTCATCAATGATCATAAAACCCATTTGAGTTACCTTGGCCATTATTTTTTAAACAAATCTCCTGCTTCATGAAATAGTCATATCTGGACTGATCAATACAGAAAAGTTAGGGAAATAAACACCACTTTTTGCATTATCATTGGTCAAAGGATTACTGAATTTCAGTAGCATACCAGCTATTAAGGATAATTTAAACTCTTTTATCAATTTTTTACTTTATTCAGTTTTGCATAAAAAATAATAGTTCAAATATATGTAACAATTTTAAAGTAACAAAATATTTGTAATTTCCAAATAATATATAGGTTTTTTTTAATAAGAAAGTTGTATCATACTGATATATAATTGCTCTTAATTACCCTTTGAAAGAACATTTTCTGGGAATTATTTTTTTGTAATTGATTTTTTTCTGATTGGCCTGAAAAGATACAATGAAATTTTCAGTAGTTCTGAAGGTCGTCTCTGGTCACGTCCCCAGGTCCCTCTAATAATTTTTTTAAACAGAGTTAGAATGCCTCAACCCTCAGAGAACCTGGATATTGGGGTTTTTTAAAGAAGCGTGCGGATTAGAGTTATTATCCTGCTAGAATACCACTCACGCTCCCTTGCTTGCTTCCCTGAGCATTACATTTAATAGGTCTCAGCCTCTCATCCTAGCAGGGAGATCTTTACTAGCCAAAGAAGTCTGATCCCAAAGTTATGTTGGATTGTGCTTAGATTGTCTCTCCTTGGAGTCACCAGTCTCAGGTGTTACCAGCCAGTGTCCCCCAGATTCCTCCTCTATTTATCTATATGTATCTTCCCCAATTTCACACCCTTCCTCCACCTCCAGGATCTTTTGTCCAGCCAGTAGCTTCACCGCTTTCTTTCTGGGTCCCCTCTTTCCAGGGCCACTTCTTTTTGGTGAACACTTCTCTTAGGCTGCTGTCCCTGGTTTTCCCAATCTATCCAGGCAGGTTTTATGTGCATAGACACAATGCATGATCAGTTTCCCAAGTGGTGTTTCTGATGCACATATCTTCATTATTTGGAGGATTCAAGAAAAGATCCTTGATTTGTCATTATTTATATAATTTTTCCTAAACTCAGAAAAAAAAAAAAAGTGAATTTTAAGGTGGGAAAGGAGATAAGTCCTGTACCTAGGAAGGAACATCCTTATACACCAATTTATGCTGGGTGGCAGTTGTATGGAATGCAGATTGTCAGAAAAAGATCTAGAGGTCCCAGTGAACAGCACGTTGAACACGAGCAAGCAAAGTACCCTTGCAGCTAAGAAGATTCATGGGATCCTGGGCTCCATTAGGAAAAATGTAGCCACTGGGTTGAATGAGGTGATTCTTTCCCTCTTCTCAGCACAGGTGAGGCCACATCTGAAGTACTGTGTCCAGTTCGGGGCTCATCAGTACAAGACTGGCCCATAGGAGAGAGCCCAACCACCAAGATTATTTAGGCACTGCAGCATCTCTCATATGATGAAAGATTGAGAAATCTGGGACCGTTCAGCCTGGAGAAGAGAAGGTTTGGGGGGAGTACCTTATAAATACTTGGAAGGAGGGTGCAAAGAAGGTGAAGCCAGGCTCTTTTCAGTGGTGTTCAGTGACAGCAAAGGGCATAAACTGAAACGCAGGAGGTTCCCTCTGAACATCACAAAATACAATGACAGTGACTGATCTTGTACACAGGTTAACCAGGGAGGGCGTGGAGTTTCCCTCCTTTGAGGTATTCAAAAGCCATCTGGACATGATCCTGGACAATCAACTCTACGTGGTCTTGCTTTAGAAGAATTGGACAGGATGGCCTTCAGAGGTCCCTTCCACCATCACTATTTTGTGACTCTATGATTCTGTGACTTTACATAATGACTCTGTGTCTAAAGGTTAATCTATTTTAATTTGAAAAAGAAAAGGAATGTTGTTGCATTTTCTATCAAAAAAAAGGAGACTAAAAATAGTGCAGAAAACAATTCTGAAGCCTTAAGGACATAAACAGCAAGGACTTTTTTTAGATTTACTCATTCTTACAAAGTTTTTGAAAAATTGTCAGATCAACATTTTAAAATAGAAGCCGCTGAGATTAAAGGAGACTATTTTAGCTTCCCTAATGTCCAAACTTGTTTCGAGAATCTCAGAATTTACTTGTAAATTTTAGAAAGATCTATGTAGCACTAAAGAGAGAGACAGAGTGAGAACATTAGGACGGTTTAAATAATTTCATCTGATTAAATTAGAGGGTGAAAAAAATTCAAAAATTTACCACTCATGTTGGAAGGAAAACAAACAAACCAAAGTCTCATGTATACAGCTTTGGGGAGATCAAACTGAAGTGTCTATTCTGAAGCATATTTCATTATTGACAGACACTGTAAGAAATAGGAGGAAATGAGAGAGACCCTATGCCTCCAGCATACCTTAGGGTGGTATGCTGAAGGTGGTGAGGTAGGGTATGAAACTGTAGCTTGGGTTTTAAAATAGACTCTTGAATCTGTGTGACAAATATTACAGATGATCCCTGAACACTGCATTACTGGCCTAATTAATAATTCTAAGGAGAAATTGTGCCCTACGGGCAGTCTCTCTAACTGAGAGGTTCCCATGAAATTCAACATTTTGATAATTCAGTGTATTCTAAAAAATAACATTTTCTTTGGGAAGTTTCCAACTACTGACCTAAAACATACACAGGAGATTTACTTTTTTCCTTTGTTCCGGAAAAAACTAAGCATAACAATACAGGAACTGTTTGAATTCGAGTATTTTTATCTTACATTTTTGCACTTGAAAGAAAGCTTAGTCAAAAGTCTAGAAAGGCCAGAATAATAAAAATGACCTAAAAAGAAGACAGGAGTCTTTGTCAGACTCATGAATCATAGCTTTGAAGAAAATCAGGCAGTATTCAGAACTGTAAGTTATTTGTGTCTTTCTTTTCACAGGTCTGGAATTTTATTTTTTTTATTTTCATCTTATTGAATATAAAAAGTAGTCTTGTATGTGTAAATTGATATAATGCTTGCAAATTTTGAGACAGCAGTTAAGTAGGGTATGTGAATGTACTTATGAAGAATGGAAGTGTACACAACGCATAACCACAGAGGGCGTATTAAAAATAGCTATCGGAGTAGCCTTTTTTGTTCCATTTGCATTTCTTTTTTAGGCGCTGGGAAATTCCTTCCCACTTTTAGTAGGAAGGTTGGGCCTAGGGCCATCCTATCCTGAGACAATGGATCCAGCCAGGAAATTCTTTCCCAGACATAAATAATTTCATGCCCTATTACTTCATAAAATCAGACAGAACACTGAGATCTCTTTAGGAAAAGAAGCAGCATCTTTCTGCAGAAGTGTAGAAATAAGGCAAGTCTTTGCTGCCTGAACAAACATTTATAGTCTGGAAAGTCAATGAGTTAGAGTTTCATGAAATTGTAAATTCACTTGCATTCAATACCCGGAATTTCTTTAAAAGGAAGATTCAGATGTTGAAAAGTCTGTGAACACAGGTCATTACTATTAATTTCTTAAAATATGAAAGTTTCCTTTGAAGAATATTACTTGAAGAATTTTAAATTATTTAATTTCACTTTCTTCATTCCTATTTATTTATAATTTATTTCTTCATACACACATAGTCTTCCTGAAGAGATATATATGGAAGAGGATAGAAGGCACAAAACTACACTGCAAGGTTTTTGCTACTTCAGAGATGAGTAACGGATGAATTCTGAAAGTACAATTGCAACATTTTTCATAAAAATCAACAGAAAGCTTCAACTGTCAGTTGTTGAGCTACAGGATTTAGTAGAATGGGTTAGGAGCCATCATCTGCTGACAGGTCATAACACCTTTTCTCTTCAGTTGCCAATATATTTTAGAGCTTTTATGTCCTGTAACATCTTCTGCAGAGTTGTCAAAACAATGCTAATGCTTGAGCACAGCTCAGGTCAAGTAATCTCTACCTCTCATCTTTGTCAAATGAGCCATATACTCTGGCACAGATAAGAAATGTTGAAAAACTAAACCATAAAAAATTCAGATGGGTGATCGGTATTTCTGAGGTGCCTCACTACCATCAACATAAAGGGAGCTCCTCCAGGCTGATCATTTCTCAGTACACTGTCACCACTACAGTGTAAAGGCAAAGCTTCCAGGTAAAATAATCCTGAAGCTCTTTTTCTGACACAGTTAAGCTGTACTTCTAAACAAGACGCCAAAGGAGTAGAACAAATCTTCACTACTCTGTTGCTATAATTTCCCTCTCTCCCCCAGCCTTTGGCAGCTTTACTCTCAGAAGCTTTCATACCTGTATTACATAAGAATGATCGAGTTCATGTTTCACCCAAGATTTTGTGTAATCATCTTCCAAAAGTGATTTGTATCTGTGACCATCCTGGCATCCTGAAAAAGAAATTCAGGGTTTCTAAATCAATTAATTACTTTCACAAAATTGTTCTTTCTATGTGATAAAACATCAAACCATAGCTGAAATCTAGAATGACTGAACAATGATCTCATTGGACATTGTTGTATGATTCAGCATACAGACTCTTTTTTTGTGAGCTGTAGTTGAAAAAGCACCTAGGTGTGCACAAGGTACAAAGAAACAGTATGAACTTCCTATAAGTGGTTTTGTTCAATATGCGTAGATGTTCCTTATATTCTTTAGTTTTCTGTTTTCTAAAAGCAATTCTACATATCTGCAAAGCAAGAAAATAATGTTTCCATCTCTAGAGACTTTCCTAACTCCACAGTACAAGTGTGGATGGATCTGATTCCTTCAAGCCTGTTTGCTCAGCTACCTAACCAAATAATAATTCTGATTAAACAACTTGCAACAAACAATTTGCTGGGTTTTATTTTTTTTCTTTTTTGAAAAAATATCAATTCCCTGAAGAGCAGATATCTAACCAGAAGTTAGTTTATGGTCAACAAGAGAAAGACCTAATAGAGTGCCAAAGATTCTAATGGTTTGGGCAGCTGTAAGATGTGGGGAGATCAAGTTTTTTGGTAGTTTTTCACTCTGTTGAACTCCCCATCCTCCAGTAAGTACCTAAAATATCTCACTACTCGTTGTTTGCTGGACTTTGGTATTTTTTCTACTGATGCAAGTCATATGACAGATGTAAAACCAATCATTTTAGGAATTCAGAAAATTGTGATTGTGTTCCAATACCTGTTGATAAATAGTAAAATGTTTTGTAGGATGTGGACGTACGATAATGGATGTATTTCCCTACACATTTCTTCAGCTTCTCATTTTATCAGAAAACCGATTGTGTGAATTCCCTATATGAGGATTTGAAAAATATTTTGTAAGATAAATTCAAAATTTGCGTCATATATATGTGTGTGTGTGTGCATGTGTACATAAAACAGTTGTAAATTACAGTCTGTGCTAATCACAACACATGGAAATTGTGAAGCTGGATTTCATTTCTCCATACATATACACATATATGTATGCATATATATATGCACATGGAAGAATGTGTTGTGTCTAAGTGTATATCCTTAAAACCTTTTCATTGTAATAAGGCTAAATAATCTGCTGAAAAGCAGTTTCAACGCATTTTTTTCAATGGTGTTCTAATTCAATATCTTATTACTGATTTTTTTTAAGAATAAGATCTGTTCCTAAAGCATGATTAAAACATAAGGAGAAATGATAAATTTTGAATGAATACATTGTTCAGGATGTTTATGTCCTTTCAAAGTTAATGAATGAAAATCAATCCAGGTTCCATCGTTGAGCAGCTGTTTTCCACCCCCAACTGAGCTGCAAATACTTTAGTCAGTAATAACACAGAAACCAATAACATTTTTAAGTGTTCAATCAGACAAGTATTTTTTCAATTTAGCCCCAAAGCTAGAGAGTGATATTTTACAATTGAAAGAAAAAAACTCCCTTCCAGGCCTAGAAATCTCCAGAGTCAAGGAAAAAGACATGGGTTATGGACTAAAAGGTCAAGAGAATGGATGCTGACAGTCTTAACAGCTGGGTTAGATTTCTCAGTTGGATATTACAGCCCCAAATTAAATGACATTTGGTGGCATTTTTAAATTTTGTTTTTCTTGCAAGACTAAATTGACTCTTTAAATTAAAAGTATAAATTGGAAATGCATAATAATATTAAATATGAGCTATTCTGTTGTCCACTTATGTGGAGCTAGCAAAAATGTTTGAATAGGCCATGAAATTAGAACTGGTTAAAAAATATTAACAGAAATGCAATATTTCAGGGAAATAATCATATCAATATTTCGTGCGGAAGTCAAGAAATCAAATAATTCAGTTTCCTAAGTCCTCCAAATAAATTTAGAGGGATTTTCCCAGGCTCCTACAACTCATTTTACAAATTTCTGCTGCTCCCCATCTGCTGAGTTGTTTGTCTCTCCAATCCTGTGCACACCACAGCTGTTCTTCCTGCAAACCAGCCAAAAAGACCACAACATTGGTGAGCAAAGCAGCCTTCTCAGCTGACCTAGAGCAGAGGTCCCAGGGAGGCAGACAGCAGCATACCCAGGTGTCAGGGCACCAGCTTGACTAGGTTTGCAGGCCAATATTTACTTAAATGCATTTCACAGGTGAAGGTTTTGAGGTTTCTTCAGCCACTGGCTCTTTTTTCTCCTGGTCTGCAGATTGGACTAAGCATCTCCCAAGCTTTCCCAATGGCTAGAGCAACTCCCTTCTGACATAGCTGCTCACCTCATTGCCAGGCTCATTGGACTATTGACATCCAAAAAGGTAGAAATAGTTTTCCTGGAAGCAGCTGCATTCTATTAGCAGCTCAAGAAACTACTGTGCAATGCTTCCCTTGCTGACTCATGGAGCTCACTTAGCTAATGTGCTGCTTTGCAGAAACATTGTAAGAAAGCAATTCATTAAAGAACAGCAGGAGAAATTTGGAAACTCAGTGCAATCCTGTGGGATTTCAGTTCCACTAAATAAAACCCAATACTTTTTAACTTTTCATGTTTTGAATGAGGTTGCAGCCATTTGTAAAGGTTACATATGTTTTGCAGGTCAGACATTTTGTTTCTTAGGCAGCTTATGCAAGCAAAAATCTATTAATATCTTTGCAGAGCTATCCTGGGGAAAAAAAAAGAAAAAGTTGGATAATTCAAAATTACAGTCTTTTTTTTAGTATAAATTATGTAATTAGCTGTTTGCACTGGTGACAGTTACTTATTTTTCTGTAGATTCACTTAATGAAAATTCTGCTGCTCCTTTTTACCAGTCATTCTGGTATGGATTAAGATAAACATCCTAATCCTTCCATCTATATTTTCTTTCACCCTCTTTTAGACAAAATTTTTGTCTAAGACTCTTCTTCTATCAGCACTAAGTAGGATTTACTGTCACTAGTACTGGTTACCGCTGTGTGGTTACTGACTCTTTTCCTCTCCCCCATGGGATACCAAACTGCTGGATATTCTAATTTTATGCCTGAGGTCTCAGAAACATTAGCTATACTACTCAGACTTTGCAGCCTGAAGCCTGGTGCACTCCAGGTCTTAAGTCTAAGTGCCTATATCTCTATATTTAATTAGTTGTCTGAACTCTGTTTGCCTACTATCCTAACCTGTCTTTTTATCTGCTACACTTGGTATTGTAACTGCTTTCTGTGAGAGACACCAAGCTGCTTTATCCAGCTATCACTAATCATAAGGTGGTTTCTACAGCCAAACAGATACATCTAGGGAACATAAACATCTGCTCAAGCGTTCTGATAAGCTCAACACCTCTTTCCCTGTATTGATTGTGACTAGAGATAGCATTTGCTTAGATGAGTACTATGTTGAATAATTTGTCCCAGAGCTCATAGAAGATACAAGTGCAAGATTCACCTTATTGCTTGTAAATTAAAGTCTTAATTATCAAACCATCTTTCCACTTCATCCCTATATTGTTTCCGGTCTTTGTGTTCTCTTGCTAGCCCTTATTACTTTCTACTTCTTCAACAAATTGTACTCAATTTAAAGAGACAATAACTTCCTTAGAGTGTTTAGAATCATTAGCTAAACACTTTCAATAATTTTTGGAACATGGTAAGGCTGTTAATCTTTTAACTTTTAATAGTATGCATATCGATACCTAGTTAGTTTCCCAGGATACAGTTAGTGTTCATTGCTCCTTACTCACTTGTTTAATTCATTCACCGCTTCACTGACATGTAGTAATGGTCACAGACAGAAACTTCAACAATCCCCTTGTCTCTGAGATGTGAATATATTGGTGTATACTTTTGTCTGTGAAAAGTAATGTTCTAGCAGAATGTGTATAGCTTTAGTGCAAAACCTTAGGTGGCAAAAAACCCCACAATATTCAGACCAGGATACTGTAGCAAAGATCTCAAATTTAATTTTCATCTACTATTGAAGCATGTGCCAAATTAATTTATTTGTCTCAATGGTGTTTTTTAAACAACAAAGAACTCTGTGTAGCTGTCAGAAAAATAAATTGTGAGTAAATCTAGGTGGGAGAAATAAAGTCCATTAACAGAATACTGTCTTTGCTACGAAATTTTCCACATTTGAAGTACATCTTTTTAAAAATCGAATCAAAGCAAAATAAACAAACAAAAAAATAGAGAAAATCGGCAAATGTGCTTTACAATGTCTACATATTTCTATAGATTTTCACTTAAAACAAATATAAAAGTACTGACATCTCTCCCCAGAAAATCCCTTTTATTTTGTTTTAATCATCATGAAATTCAATGTTTCCTCTTTTCCAGTTACCTGTGGCTTCACCTAACTAAACTAAATGTCCATTTAGACAAAGTTCATTCTTGCTAATGACATCTGTAAGCCTTACCTTGTCCACTGAAGCAGTCACTGCTTCACAGAAGGCCACTAAGTGGGTCAGACAGGACTTGCCCTTGGTGGAGCCATGTTGGTTGTCTCGAATCACCTCCCTGTTCTCTGTGCGCCTTAGCACAGCTTCTAGGAGGATCTTTTCCATGACCTTCTCAGGCACAGAGGTGAGGCAGACAGGTCAACAGTTCCCATGATCTTCCTTTCTGCCCTTTGTAAAGATGGGTACAATGTTTCCATCCGAAAATATTATTGAAAGAAACCAAGATGAGTGGCATGAACTTTATGATGCTAATTTTATTCTTGCTAATAAAGGGAAAGGTTATCAATTGAGTAACTGTTTATTCATGTTGTAATTAATCCTCTCAAAAGCAACATATTAAACCTGGTCCTGGATGAAGATTAAGACAGTTTACTCCTTCAGGATTCTGTTTCCTGAACATGTGAAGTAATTTCACTGCTTTGAGCAATAGTAATTAATTACAGCACACCTAAGTGTCACTGTCATATACAGTAGACTCATATTATTAAAAACATGTATCTAGAGGGTATAGATCTTTTAAATCACAGTATTTCTTGTTTAAGATAATGTCCCATCACTAGCTCTCATAAGAACACACCACTGCAGCCTCAACTGGTTTAATCTTTTATGTAAAAGGAAATATTTTGCCTAATCTAGAGAACCCTCTCTTGAATAGACGTTACAAATCTTCCAACAAAGTTATTTTACTTTTTATGAAACTCTGCAGATATTAATCAAACTGACACACACTCCATTCAGAAAGAATAAGTAGAATCATAGAACGGCTTCGTTTGGAAGGGATCTTAAAGATCATTTAGTTCCAACACCCCTGTCATGAGCAGGGACACCTTCCACTAGACCAGGATGCTCAAAGCCTCATCCAGCCTGGCCATGAGCACTGTCAGGGTTGGGGCATACACAGCTTCTCTGGGCAACCTGTTCTAGTGCCTCACCACCCTCAAAGTAAAAAGTTTGATCCTAACATCTAATCTAACTGTACTCTCTTTCAACTTGAAGCCATCATCCCTTGTCCTATCACTATAGTTCCTGATGAAGAGTCCCTCTCTGGCTCCCGTATACACCCCCTTCAGATATTGGAAGGTGCTGTGAGGCCTCCACAGAACCTTCTCTTCTTCAGGCTGAACAGCCCCAACTTTCTCAGCCTGTCTTCATAGCATAGCTGGTCTTGTCACCTTATCAGCTTTGTGGAGCTCTTCTGGACTTGCTGCAGCAATTCCATGTCCTTCTTATGTTGGAGACACCAGAGCTGGATGCAGCACTCCAGGTGGGGTGTCACAAAAGCAGAGTAGAGGGGCAGAATCCTGTTGGCCACGTTCCTTTTGAATATAGTTGGCTTTCTGGGCTACAAGTGCATATTGCCAGCTCATGTTATTTTTTGTCAAACCAGAAGACAGCTAAGAAACTAAAAGACAGACACAGTAGCAATTCTATGACCCTGGGTCACAAACTGAGCTGCTGAAGCAGAAAGCAGATGGGGTACCTAGTAGTGCTTGAACACTTTCAGATCACTAAGAAAGGTGTTAGCCACTCAAAATAAAATATAAAAGTATAGGCTCCATTTTCCTTGCCTTACTTTGAAAAATATAGGTAAGGATGTGGAGAGCGAGGTAACAAATAGTTGTATACTGTCCGCAGCTTACTGGAGAGTCTTGAGACAATGGGTAAAGATATTTGGGTTTATATCCTATTTAATAGTAAAATACATTAGGTTTCTTTGAGATTATAATACTATTCAATACCTGCAGTGTTGTAGTTGAGAAGCAAACTGATTTCAATGTATTTCTTTTCATCTTAGATTCTTGGATGATTTCCTTACCAGGGTTTATTTTTCCTTGTGCAGATGCAAATTATTTTTTCAAAATGAGTTTGACAAATTTCCAGATCTGATTAGGAGTATTTTACATTTATCCCAAAGAAGTAAGAGGACTCCAATAAGAGTGAAATAACACAGAATCAGGGCCCTCTTGAATAGAATGAATTGTAGGACTAATAAGGTCTAGTGCTGCACATTACATATGGAAGTCTACTCCTTACCGATCTCTTCATGTTTACAATTAACTAGACAAACAATGTAAAGAATCCTCTGGAATGAAAACCACAATTTTTTGCAAAATTACTGATCATCCATCAGAAATTAAATAATCAGGACAGGTCACAAAAAACCAACATGTTTTGGACCTAGGAGTAGAAATGCAATAACAGAGAAAACTGATTCCCCACGTTGCTTTATGAGAAAGGGCAAAAAATGGGCAGAAAAATGGGCAGAAAAACCAGCAATGACATAAAGTTCTCTTCTTAAAAATTTTTCTAGGAAATGATGGAATTTGCTATATTATATCTATGTCTTGTGCCTTGCTGGTTCCAAAGGACAGTGCACTATTGCTATCAGGACACATACCAGAAATCTCCCGGCCTAGAAGCTGTCTACAGATACAGGCAAGACTGATTCCCCATCTTCCACAAGACAGATTAATTTCCTCTGAGATCACGAATATCTTTTTGGTGTCAATCTCCACACTTTTAGTGTCAATCTCCACAATTTCTATATTGTTCTGAGTACTACCCTTTGAAATGACAATATCTTAGTCTAAGAGCACTAAGATATTCTGGTTCTGATTACAATACTTCCTTAATACAAGAAAGCATGAGATATAGTGGGAGATACAGATGTTCATCATCCCTAAACAACAGCTCATGAAGTTAATTCAATTTACCATGGAGGTTAACCTTCAGATGTGCTAGAGACAAGCTGAGTAAGTCTAAGTCACACTGACTACCCAACTAAATATCTGTTGACTATAATGGGAGCCTAAACAGGTAGCTTACCCGCGCATGTGGAAACACGGATTTTATTGTCTTAATGTTAAAATGAATTATCCCATTGTAGGTGTCCCAAAATGGACTTCTGGAAGGGCAAGAAAAGAAAAAACATGCACTGTTTTTTAACCTGGGATCACGGGATGATTAAGTGTAAAATTTAGAAACAGTCATGTAATTTATTTGTTCAATACAATTATAACAACCTGTCATAATTTCCTGTAATAGTACTGAATGCCACTTTGAATATTTGTCTTCAGCTTGCATTTTAAATTTTCACAAGATGAACTAAAGCATAGAAAGCCCATACCGAAACCGCTCTAGTAGCTCTCACAACAGATTTCGAGAGAGATTTTATATCTAAATGCCAATAATTTTCTCACTCTTTGAAACAGTAGTGAAACTAGTACAGGATGTCAAAGGAGAAGTATAGAAATGAGCGAAAATATATCCTCTGATGGCCTCTGTACTATTTTTATTTCTTCCTGCCAGGGGCTGCAATCAAACAATGCACAATGAATATTCATTATGGAGCTGAGTAATCGATTCTATTATTTGCTTTTATACACTTCACAAAACTAAGTTCAGAAGAGAAAGACACATCTGGTTGGATGATGAAGCAATGTCTCTCTGACTCTTTCACTTCCAGAATGCTGACAGAGACAGTATTCAGGAAATGAAACATTCCTCAAGAGTTCAAAAACTAACATGAAAGACCGTTTTTGCTGTTGTAATTAACTTAGAATTTTTTTTGCTGACAGCAATATAAATGTGCATATTTATGTTATCAAATGTATGATCCTTAATAATTTGCTTTAAGAGGGACTACTCTATATGTGGAATATTCTGTATAAAATGCCCTGATTTACATCATTTTCAAGTTATTTTTACTTACACTTTCATGTTACTCTTACAAAACAGCTATCACTTTAATGAAAATTGATACGAACTAAGTCTTGGGAGGTTTATGAAAAAAAAGTTTAGAAAAAGGTAGTATAAAAAGTATGCTTCAGTCTGCCAAGAAGCTGAAAGGCAGAAAGAGATAATTTTTTTTTATTCCTACTGGTTGCATCACTGCTACCATGCGAATGACTTCTTCTTCATGTTCTAGTAGCTGTGAGCAAAACTGTCATGGGAAACCCTCTTAAACATTTTGCTTATCCAAACGTACAAAAACTTCTCAAACCTTCTTTAACTTTACAGGTCTGATGGGAGTAGAAATCTTTCAAAATGTTATTTTCCACCTGTGTTCTCTAACTTCTAGAATATTAATCCAAATCCCAGTGTGCTTCCTTTGCTGCAATGTCAGTGTCATTTTAAAAGCTTTCTGTTCAGCATGATTTTCACTATATAGCGTCCCTCACTCTTTTGTGTTATTCACAATAACACAATAAGGCAATTTATGTGGCTCCTTTGTTTAACAGAAAACAGGTATTATTAATTCATGATCTGTAATACTAAGTTGGAACCTTATAAACTCACAACAAAAAAGGCTGGTGTTAACAAATATTTACACTAAAATTATTAGGTGATTCATAAAAGTGCATAAAGAATTTGATTGGTATTTCTTCCTACAGTTAAGGCATCATAGAACATAATTAAGAATACTTAGAAACACCACCTCCATCATTTAAGAATGATTCGTGATGTTCTTTGTCTGACTGAAAACAACTTTTGAATATAAAAGTCCTAATTTCTTCTTAATCAGCAAACAGTTCTTTAACATGCAATGATATAGACAGTTTTCAAGTTTATCTCTTCATGAACTCATGTGCCTCTGTAGAAAAATCTAGAAAACAATTTGTTGAAAGAAGCAATCTAAGGAGTGATACGATTGTCAGAAGAAAATTAATTTCTTAGAATTAACCTTTGTGTTCTCATCGCAGAAGTTTGCTTGCTTGCTTATTTTGCCCCTTTCTTCGAATGCAGACTACTCTTACATGTTCTTAACTTTGGCAGCGGTTAATTTGCAGATGTTTTCAAAGTGCGAACAATGCAGTGTAATCAGTATTTCTCTGTAGCCTTGTCAATAGAATATATGAAATCGGTGGATGGGGAAGAAAGAAAATAGTCAACAGAGACCACATGCTCTCGGTTTATTGTGTGGAATGGGAGCTCTTTTTTTTAAAAAAAGCAGGTTTTATGCTAATATTTCAAGTTTCTCTCCCCTCCCATCAGGGAAATACAAAAGCTAGTGGAAATGCTGTCTTTCGAACAATGGCTAAATGCATTTAGAGTTTAGTCCCAACAGGTAAGTAATAGGTATTTGAGCCTTCTCTCCCATTTTTTATAAGGGCAGTGAAATTGTGTGATCAAGAGCAAAAGTAATCTTTAACAACATAATACAAAGGATGTAGGCAGTTTGGCTCAGTATCAGATAAACATTTACTCTGAGAATCCATGTAAATCAGAGGAATCACTTTTTGTGAGTCTTGGCCGTGGACGTGCTTAATCAGCCAGAATTTTCCATTAATGACTTCTGAATAGTCGTGACAAAACTAATTACTTTAAAGATGGGCAAAGAGTTTTGGCAGGAAAAGACATGACATTTTATAATGGTAAATAATATCTCTCCTCCTCAATATGCATCACTGCCGTACTATGTGCAGTGCATACAAAAAAGGAAAGGGTTATGCATTAAGTTCATCAAATAAGAATTCTAATGCAAGGGTTTTTCACAGTTCTGAGGTCTTCTAGGTGTTCTTAACAAGAGATTTATGGGATTGAACTCATGGTCTCATGTTTGGGTTTTTTTGCTTCTTTTGTGGCTGGATTTTTTTTGTTTGGTTAGTTTTTAACTAAAGTAGAGGTGAATTCAAGGAGAACAAAAATGGATTAGAGAATAAAGCACTGTTCAGGATTTTGTTGCAAGACTATTACAGACTGTTCATCTTAGCTTTACCTCTCACTTGAGTCCAAATTCTTCAAGGTCATCTTCTTTGCTTTTAAATACAACATAAATCAAATTATCAGCCTTGCTATACAAACACATTCCTGAGGATTAAAAAAAGCACATGGATCATGTTCCTTACGATTGTTTTCCTTAAATCCTCAATGATTTTACTCCCAGCCTGTAGTTGAAGGATATCATCATTTACTTTATATTCTCTAGTCATATTTCAGATTTGAGGGGGGAGTAACCACTTAGTAAAAGGTAGAATTTGCACGGATGTGCAATTTATTATGGCATCACTTGACATTTCCAAGCGATGGAATATTATACATTAAATAATAGTGATGATAAAAATTATTATTATGCAAAGAAGATTTTTTACAAGAACTTGCAAGTGCCCAGTTCCCTTCCTTGTATTTAAATTGTTATAACATGTTATTTCCTCTTTTGTAATGATAATAGGCATAAAGCAATTTTTATGCTAGAATTGGAAAACATTTTAGAACTATACAGAATAGATAACTGATGTGAGATAATATAATGCTCTAGGGATGTAAAAACAAGGAAACTTTTTGTAGGCTGGTATTTAGGTTCCAAGCTAACCAAAACCAAGGACTTCAATACTTACAGTGCTGTTCTTTTGTATTTGTAGATAGAAGAGTGTTGATAACACAACAACATCTTGGCTAGTGCTTAGCTGTACTCACAGAGCACCAAGGCTGTGTCTCCAACAGTCCCTCGCCAACAAAGAGAGGCTGGGGGTGGAGAAGCAGCTGGGAAGGGACACTGCTGGGACAGCTTACCCAAACTGACCAAAGAGATATTTTATACCCCATGACATCTGCTCAGCTACGAGGAGGGAAATTGTTATAAAGGTTTTTCTTTCAAAGCAACCTTAAATTTTCCCCCCCTTTTCCTTAACTTCTTTACAATCACATCCACAGTTCATGTATGATTTTCTTTTTTTTTTAGAATTAAATTAAAGAGAATTTGTTCATCTTTTTCTCTAGGTTTTTCTGAAGAGCTTCTACTTCAAAGATAGTCCAAGACACTTCTAATAGATTCATCAATATTGAACTATCTGTGTTCTGAAATCTGCTTTGTAGAAATCTACTTTGTCCTAATACGATACTTTCAGCAGACTACCTTTATTTTGTGGCTTTCTTAGGCAAAGATGTCTTGACGCGTGTCTGATTGTTCTAAAGTTCCGCTCAAATTTATTACTTTGTTGTAGGAGACCATTCAAACTGAAAAATAGCACTACTAAATTCAGCAATGTTGCTGTAATTTTCCTCATTAAAAGGCAGTGTTTTCCCACTGGCCTTTGGAATTTCTAACCATCAACTACTATTAAAAGATCAGTCAATTGTTTGAAATTCATTATGAAAGCATTTTTCAGATGGCATTGTTAATTGAATTTGACATTAGATGTAATTCAGGGGGAGGTAATTAAACTTTACATGCTATTGACACTGGTTAGTCACATGTGTACTTAATTTTCTTTGATAATTTTTAGAATAAATTATAACAGTATTTAAACAGTTCTACAGATATAAGACGATGCCCATTTTTCATTTCACAGGGGTTTTTTTCACTTGAATATAAACTCAAAATTATGGAATTTACAGTTTTAAACCGGCTCTCTGTTATGTTAAGGTATTTAAATGCAAGCTGTCTAATAAGACTTGTTATGGCGCCTCTGACCTAGAACTGTCTCTACATTAAAAAAAAAAAAACAAAACCAAAAGGAAACAAAAATCAAAGAAAATAAAATTATCCGGAAAAGGAAATCTGAGTCTTTCTCACTTTTAGATCCTTGCCCACAAAATAAGGCCTTCTATCCTTTATTTTGCCTGAAGATTTCTTGCATTCTGAAAAGTCTTCTTTTAACATTAAAGAATATCAGTAAAGATCATTATCTTTCAGTTTTGCTTGCAAACATGAGAAGGGTTTCCTGATATACTATTTCACACATATTTTCTTGTCTGAGAGTGACCTTGTCTATGACACTGTATGAGAGAAGCAAAGATTCATCTCCATTTTAGCAACACGAATGTTGAGTCCTCTAAGCAGTCATCTTGGTTCCCAAATCCCACTGGAATGAGGAGAGGACAATGTTTTCTACCCCTCATGCACAGCGTTAGAACAGGGAACCTCATTTCCTCCAAGAAATACAGAGAGGTTTCACTTTCAGGTCACTCCTTCCAGTCTTCTTGTGTTATATTACATTGGAAATCTGTGGCGGAAGTGGCAAATTAAGCCCATCTGTGGAATCCCAAGGGAAAACTGGAAGTATTAGATCCTGTTTGTAAAGAATGGAAAAAAATTGAACAAACAAACCTTTGTTCATAAAAGACGCAGCTAGGAAAGAGTCTACAGATAAATAAAATGTGAATCTGATGTGCATTTTCTTTTTAAAGGTAGCACTTCTCTTCATATTGTAATAGGTATCATAGTTTATATTCAAAATACACTGGTCATAAATGATAGTCCTGCACTGCCTCCCAAGCACCTTTTCTAGTCATTTAAGGGAAAAACTGAAGTGAATGCTGAATAATCTCATTTTCCCTTCTCCATCCTATTAAAAACTATGCTTTCTTGAAATTTTTTTTTTGCTTTATTTTCTGCCTTCTACGATTATGTTGCAAGAAGCCTTTACTTATGGTGGAAATTCTCACCATAATTCTATTTCAGTATATTTTACTTCTCTAGTTATACTGAAAAAAAAGCTCCCACTTATTTTCAAAGATGTCTTATTTTTCTTCTTCACCAGACTTCGCTAAGTAATTACAAAATAAAGTAAGTTCTATGAAAAGCTAATTGTAGTTTAACACCAGTCAAGTACTAGGAAAAAAATTAACTCTATCCCAGCCAAAACCAGGAGAGCAATGTAAAAGAATTAGAAATGTTGGGCATTGATATACTACAGTCTGCAGTAAATGGTGATGGTAAACTGCTATTTCAATCCCAGTATAATAGCAATGTAAGGAAGTTATATTGCTTAATTTTGTGGGGGACAAATCAGTTGCACATAATAAAACCAATTACAATCCAACAGATTCAGGGATTACACATTCATAACATTACAACTGTCTTTTTCCCCAACGAATTGATAGGAATGAATATTCATGTAGTGAATATAAAGGCTCTTTTATTTCCAATTAGAAATCTACAGGTAATAAGATGTCCACTGTAGAATAAAAAGTATTTTCAATGCACTAGGAAGACTTAAAAAAAAAAAAAAAAACCATAACAAAACAAACTCCAAACCAAACTCTGTTTGTCTGTAACTCGTAAATTTTCTAAACACAGCACCTGAAATTTTTAATCAGGAAAATGAATCTTTTTCTGTGACATGTTATTAATGTCAAAATAGTTAAAATTCTATTAGACTTTCAATAGCACATCTCAATTTGTATCTGTTTACTACTTGGCTTTAGGAAGAGCAGTTAGTCTTTCTCCAAATCACTCTGAAATATTCTCTGCTATGACTGGAAAGCAAAGAAAATCGCCGCGCCACTTTCCCTCAAGCCACCCCTCTTCGAGGGAATCTGCGGCTGTCCTGCAGAGTCCCTGGCCACAGGGGCCGGCCACTGCTGACAGGAGCTGGCTGCTGTCATTGCTGTGCTGTCCTTCCCGAGTGGGGAAGGGGGCTCGCAGAGTGTCAGCTGGGGAGGCGCCGGAGGCAAAGGAGGAGAGAGAGAAGGGCTCCCTGCTTGGGTTCCAGCAATGAGTTTATTCCCAGAGGGTCCAGGGACAAGGAAAAGCAAAATTCAGGGAGGGTCCAGGGTTATAAAGGATACAAATCAACCAATAAGAAAACAGCAAAAATCTGAGGGACAACCAGGGCAACAAATAGGGAAGGAGGGAGGAGGGATTAGGGAAGGATAAACCAATAGGACATCGAATAAGGGCAAAGATTCCAGAACAGAATACATATGTAACAAGGGGATAAATATTCAACATTGGGGGGAAATACATGCATCGGGGACATAACAAACAGGGGGACGTCAGGAAATCACCCTAACTTAGCAGAGATTTTCCTCCTTGGAGTGTTCCCACCACTGAATGGGCAGAGCCCGATGTGCACCAGGGCTCCACAGCCCCTCAGAGGGCTGAGTCGCCCCGACAGAAAATAACTTACTGTGCATGTGTCTACTAGGTAAATAATACCTTTTTATCAAAATCAGCTTTTTAATAGACATAGAGTTTAAAATTTCTGTCAAAAACCTCTTCCACAAAACTCTACACCAGACAACTACAAAGAATTGAGAAGGCAATTCAAATGTATGCACAATTATTAAGATTAGAAAGGGATTTTGTGAAATTAGTTTTGCGACTCTACTTGTAACATCAGAATAAAAAGAGGACAAAGACTTGAAGGAATACTTGAAGTATGTCAAAGATTTTCCTATTCCAGTATTTTGGTTCTCCATCTATGATTTAACCACTAGGGAAAATCAGATCCAACTGTCAAGTAGGAAATTCAGGTGTTTTAACTGAAGGTTTAATACTTATATCCTTCCTGATTATGAGTGGTATGGCACCTCCAGCCTAGTTCATTCACTTTGTGTACGTAATCATCTGCTGTTTTGGCCCTTTCCTGGGAAGACCAGTCCTTTTCATGAACCACACCCTGGCAAAGACCCCAAGCACTGTATGTATCTGCAACTCAGCCTCCCTACTTTAAAAAAGCTCTGCTGCTGAGTTTTCAAGTCATCTCTGGAAACTGAGTTCCCTCCTTTGGAAGATAAGAGATCTTTGATTTGTAAAGGGGTTATGGTTATAATGGACATTAAAGTATGTACATACTTGTGTATGTGTGTGTGTATTTGCTTACATATGTGTAGACAATATGCAGTGATCATTACTATGATTCTTAATTTTTAGTAATTGCTTTAGACAAAAGAAATGTAGAAGGAATGCCTTAGTAAAGATATTTTAGTAGGGAAAATGAATCTCATCTGCTACAAAAGCTAAAATAAAGCAGCAAGCATGATATGAAGCACATGTAAAAGCAATGCTGGCTGGAATTTAAGTAAAAAAATGAACAGCTTAAGTGTGTACACCAGTATGTGTGGGAGCTTAGGCATGAAGTTTTACAGGATTGAGAAGAAAGTGCCAGAGAATTAAATTTTGGGAAGTGGGCAAAGACTTCTAGCAGTCAGATTTGCTGGCATGCATGCTGATCTTCCCAAGCACACAATATTGAGAAACCACTTCCTATACCTGTTCCTTACTTGGAAGTCTGGTCAGATTAACTATGAGCTAAAGTTTATGCTCTCAAGCAGCCTCGGGGCTTAGCTTCCAGCAATCCTTTATAGTAAGCACAGTAGTCATCTTCAACTGGAGATGAACTTGAAAAATAGCTGAAATATCCTCCAAATACCAGCCAAATGTAGAACTGCCACAGGTTCTACTCATGGGAAAAATGTCACTATGTCTGTTAATCAACATTTTATTTCAGCTCAATCTCTTTTGACAACAACATTTCTGAGGACAGTATTCAGGCATGATATGAGAAACTCAATAGCATCTCACTGCAGGTGTATAGGTTATGCCATGTCATATGTGACCTCAGCAAGCCAAGTGCAACATTTTCATCCTTCGCCTCCCTATCATCAATTCCAACTTTCTCCAAACTGGTTTGATCTTCCTCTAAATTCCACTTCTTCAAACAGAAGTATTTTTTAGACTTACCTTATCAGTACCCCAATGTGTTCACACGTCAAAAAGAAATAGCATAAAAATAAGTTCTATTCATCAGTGACAGGCAAATATTTTAATTTTCATTAGTTTTGACAGGACTTAGTTTGCCATAGGTAATACGCATTTACAAGTTGTATTTTATTAGCACATCACATCATGTTGCAATGAATTACAATTGTCACATAGTATTAATATTATGTTGTATCTGACAGGACATTGCTTCCATCTAAACACAATAAGAAGTTAGTAAACTTGCGGGAATTTTATATGTTTTATCTTCAGCTTTTAAAAGGTGGGGTGGTTTATTGTTGATCAACTGAACAGATAACTGGTAATGCACGTTTTAGCACCAAATGGTATAATCTATTGACTGAAATCTTAGAATTTTTTTTTCTCATGATTTTCTGGCTTTTAAAAGGTCATTCATTAGCAAGTTTTAATACAACATACAAGCTCCAACATGCAGAATCTACTAGTGGCCTAATCCTGCACCATTTAAGTAATTAGGGGCTTTGTCACTACCTTCAGCTGTTTGTTCCCTTTCAATAAAAATGCTCAAGCTCAACTGCACTTTTATGTGTGAAATGCAATATATTCTAAGCAGAGTTTATTCTGATTGTTTCATAGAGCACCACGATAGGATTGCAATGCTAACTGAAATCTTGTGCATACTGAGGAAAAGGAATTAGGAAGGATAAATTAGACATGCTTTCAGGAAATGGTGGACGAGCATTAATCTGATGAGTCCTTATACAGTCATTTGTGTATTTGAAGCAGAGGTAAAATCTCATGAGACTTAGAAGAAATTATTAATCAATGCAAATTTTTATTACAGCATGCATGGGTCCTCCAGTCAGACAGACAAGGATTCCACAGTATTAGATACTTCTCATTTTAACCTAATAAAAACATAGAATGAAAAAAAAGAGAAAATAAAAAGTTTGTACTAAGAAATTCATGAACTAATGTGATTAGACACACAATTGAATATTTAAATAGTTGTTTAACAAAATCTTTTTTCATCGGTGCAGCTTTCTGCTGCTTTCATAAGAGCTTTTTACAAGTGATAATGAATATATACTGTTCAAAATGTTCATCTAGACAGGAAATCTGATTCAGAATCTATATATTATTTTGTTGCAAATAGTTGTAGTCTAATTAATTACTGTTTAGTATTTCCTATTATTTCTTGCTGTTAAGGGTTTCATATTGATTTACAACAATAGTTTCCCAGAAAATCTTAACTGCACATAAACTGTGCATATTAGTTTTCTATAAATTATATATTAAAATCTATACATATAAAGAACATAAAAATTTAACTCTATCATTCATGAAAATGCCATCAGAACCAAAGCAATTTCGCTTCTCTCCATCTTAACAGAAAAGCTCTTTACATTCATTTTAAGGCATCTTTTTTTATGATGATGTATTATGAATGTCTTCTTGACCCAACATCTAATTGATCACCACCACCACCACTGTTAAGGTTATAGAAAACTGCTAAAGCTTTTTCATGGTAATTTTTGAAGAAGGTATTTAAATGTTTACTGAAATATATGTCTAAGCGATTTTGCATTAAGCTGCATGACCTGTCAACATTAATTTAATAATTTCGTGATGATCTCTTTTATATGCTTGGCATTATTAAAACCCTGCTTTTTTTTTCTTGTCGGTGTGATGAGTTGACTTTGGCTGCTAAGTGCACACTAAGCCACTCTCTCATTCCCCCTCCTCTGTGGGACAGCAGAGAAAATAAGATCAAAACCTCATGGATTAAGATAAAGTCAGTTTAATGAAGAAAAGCAAGGCTACATGGAGAAGTGAAACAAAGCAAAAAGGTTCATTATCTAGGTCCAATCCTCATGTAATGTCTAAAGTCCAGCCAGTTCCTCAGGAGTAGACACTCAACAGGTACCTTGTCATGTTTTTTAGCAAGCTGACTAAATCACAGACGTTACTCAGAATTTCTTACATATTATTCAGTGTTCTCTACTTGAATAAAGCTTGAATGTTGCAACTTTAGTGCTAAAGAGGGAAGGAAAATAAGCTTCCTACCATTATAGCCAAAGGAAAAGAAAGAGCATTGAGTCAAATTAATTTTATTGTTTACTTCAACCAAAATTCTTAAGCCTTTCAGTAGAAAAAGTTGTAAAAATGTAGCTTTGTACAAATGACACCCTTTTAAAATTTTGCCTTAGCTTATAAGCAGGATAAATTTAAAACCACCTGGAAAACATAGATTTTTATTTTGTTTTCAACAGCATTAAAGATTCTAGGGGGGTGTTTGGGTTTTGTAGGTTTTTTTTCTATTTTGAAGGTATATTTTCACCTTTTTTCTATTAACTGTAAGTCAAAAAGCCCTTACTTTTGATAGCTGAGGAATACGAAAATGCCTTATTTCATAAGGCACTGCTAACATCTAAAATGTGAAGCCTTTTTAAAATTAAATTTGTCTAATACAGCTCTATACCTAGAGGTCAAAAATTTATATGCATATTTCAATAAGCATAAAATAAACCATATAAGAAAGAATATACAAAGTGTTCTCCCCATTTTCAATCTGAAACAATTATACCTAGGAGGAAAGGTGCAAGAATGATTTTTTATATAATTTTTTTTTTATATATATGTTGAAAATAATGTAAAAATTAGAAATTAATTCTGTTTCATAACTACTTTACATTTTTTCCTCTTTTTTTTTTTTTTTTTTTTTTTNTTTTTTTTTTTTGTAACTTTTGTGAAAAACAAATGTTTGTTGGAAGAAGGACAATCATGCAAATAAGTTAATACCAGAATATCGGCTACAGTGAAGTCACGTGGCTCACAGACAAGTAGCGCACCATTTGCAAGAACAGTTAATAAACACCTGACACAGACCCACACGCACACAACCCTTTCTCATTCGGCTTGCTAACTTTGAGAGAAGAGCTTTATACAAAGTTTCTGCTGAGTATCAAAACAGTTTTTTGATGCCAGGAATCTAAAGGAGCTGTTGCGCTGGGTTTATTTCACGTGAATAAAGAAGAATTGATTGGCGAGGTGCCTATTGAAGCCTTGACTCCAGCTACTATGAGACAGTGCTGTTTGAGATCCTGAGAAAAATGAGCAAGGAAATCAGCAGATCTACAACCACAAGTTTCTGGAGAGGATCCCAGTTTATTTCGTGTTCTGCTTGGCGAGATCCCATGGGAGACTGTCCCGAAAGAAAAATAGCTCCAGAGAGCTGGTTGACCTCCAAGGACAATGTCCTCAAAACACAGAAGGATTCATTCTGACATGCAGAAGATTGATCAGGTGAGGCAGAAGGCCGGTGCAGACGAACAAGGAGCTCCTGACTGAGCTCAGATGCAGAAAGGAGGTGCAAGGAGGGGTGGAGGCAAGAACCGGCCAGGTAGTACCAAAGAGACATTACTTATACGTGCTGGATTAGAGATCCAAAAACCAAAGTAGAGTGAGAGTTAGCACTCAGAACAGATGTCAAGCTTACAGAAATTCATTGGTAGGAGAAGGAATGTTAGGGGAACCGTTTGTCCACTGCTTAGTGACGAGAGGACCTGGTGATGCTAGACATAGAGAAAACTGAGGTACTCAATGGGGTTTTTTGAAAGCTTTATCCCTAGGTCTTAGAGGCCCCTGATCCTATATTCTGGCTTTGTGGAAGTGAAAGTCAAGGCAGAGTGAGAGATCACTTAACCCACTTGGTCTAACACAAGACCACAGCACAGGATGGTTTGCAGTTGCTGGTGTTGATGGAGCTGGCTGATGTCTTTACACCTGTTTTTTCAAGAAAGGCAAGAAAGAGAGTGTGGGGGAACTACAATCAAAGCAGTCACACCTCCGTTTCTGGAATTCCGGTCCAGGCAGTCCCAGAAAGGAAAGAACAACCAGCAGACATCTGAAATGATTTATGCGGAGAATTTCACTGACACTGATAGCATTTTTGAGATAATTTTAAATTGTTTTTTAAAAGTTCATATATCAGTCTCTAAGACTTGAATAAATCATAAAAAACACAAAAACATAAATCAGCTACTTATGTATCAATTAATAGCTCCTCGGCACCAGTAGTGGTTCTCCCCAGCTAGAGTTTTCTGTCAACCTTTTCTCTAATTTGTGTTTAGATTTGAGTAATTGGTCTAGTACTGAATGTGTTTTTTTCAGAAAACTGAAAATTATCTACCAAATGCTATAGGCTTTCAGATGAAAAATCATTTTCATTTGGATAACTGAAAAGTAATTTCTTTTGCAAAACCAGGTTTTTTCATATCTATTCCGTGTCCAATGAAACCCCAGTTGATCTGGGTACACTGTTCTTTTGTCTCATATAGTTTTACTTAGAAAGGGGAAAAAAAATCTTGCCTTAAATCCATGAAATGCTGATCTGGCATAAAAGTCCCTTTTTTATTTTACTATCAGTCAGCTTGTCTAGAATTCCTGACAGTGCTTTGCCTCTGACACAGTCATATATAACATGATGTATTTGTATGTAACACATCGTTGCTTGTATATGCACTTGATAGTCATGTTATTAAAAAAATCAAATTACTTCAGGTTTCTTTAGAGCACTAAAGAAATTTCTTTCAAATTTTATACACAGCAAAGAATGTACAAATGTTTATACAAATACATAAAACTGATGCTCCTATAAAATTCACAAAGTTAACAGCAAGTACATTTATTGAGACTGATGATTTTGTTACGGAAACTGTTTAAGCCATCAGTGCCATTTCAATTTAGAAGGTTCAATTAAACAAAAACCCAAATCTTTATTACTTTTAAAGAGGGAGTATTAAACAATACAGTTTTAGTTCAGATTGAGAAACCCACTCCTCTACTGAATTTCATTCTGTTCCTTATCAGATCCCTTGGTCTATACTTAACCTGCTACACAAGAAAAAGCAAATCAAAGCAAGAACTCAGTAAGCAGAACCTCTTCAGGTAGTCTCCAAATCAATCCATAAGGGAAATCAACATTCCATTTCTATATATATGAAAAAAAAACAAAACACCCCAACCAACCAACAAACTAACAAGAATAACCCCAAAACATACCAAAGAAAACCCCTCCAAACTGATGTCCTTTGTTGTGTTCTTTGATGCAATATTTCTGATAAACTTAGGAACTACATCAAATAGCTTCCTGAAGCCAATGACATGGTGTTTCTTTGGCAGAGAGTTCAAGGGAATGAGGAGGAGATAAGCTTTAATACCCCTTGTTTGAGAAAACACAAGGAACTCCAGGATGCATAACATCTGCTCAGAAGGACTGCTTGCACAGCAGGTATTGCCTTTCCTAAGTCTGGGAGCTGGGGACTTGGCATGTACGTGAGGACAGCTGCCTCACTCTGCTTGTCATATACTGTGTAGATCAATTCTGAAAAACCTGAATGCTCAGGGACAGGTTCAGATGTGGGAACTAGTTATTTCTCACACTTAATTGGGCAGAGAGAATTGCCATATAGGACAGTAAAATGCACAGCATTTTCCTATAGGATAGCATTGTCCCAATGGAATAGCATGATTATTTTACATGGACTGATTGTGATGGGACAAGAGGGGACAGTTTTAAATTAAAAAGAGAGATTTGGATTAGATGTTGGGAAGAAATTCTTTGGTATGAGGGTGGTGATACCACCCCGTTCCCAAAGTGTTCAAGGCCAGGTTGGGTGGGGCTTTAAGTAACCTGATCTAGTGGGAGGTGTCCCTGGGCATGGCAGGGGACTTGAACTAGATGATATTTATGATGCCTTCTAAACCAAGCCATTCTATAATTCTGTGAATCTACAATGTACTCCTTCATGCCCCAAAATGTGAATACCTGCTTAGATATAGACACAAATCTTTTTACAACAAGAGTTTCCCTTTCGTTCACTTTCATTCCCTTCCCTGCCCTTGCCCTTGCCCTTCCCCTTCCCCCACCTTTCCCTTTCCCCTTCCCCTTCCCC
>VZTA01008438.1:0-14497 GCA_013398855.1 Mohoua ochrocephala | reverse complement strand
CCTTTCCCTTGCCCTACTCCTTTCCCTTCCCCTTCCCCTTCCTCTTCCTTTTTTGACTAGTCAAATCATGATTCCTTTAATTCACCCACAAATGACTGTTAGTTCTGGTAAACTAATCTGCCAGACTGATCTTGAACACCTCTTAATGAGCCTTCATTTGTTAAGGTGATTTACTGGTTCAGTGGAACTGGTGGCATAAATAATAATCTGTTACTTTTTCCCTTTAATTATGTTTGTGCAGCTTAAAATCTGAGGGTCTCAGTCTCTCAAAAATAATTATTAATCTAGAAAAATGTAATTAATACATTATTAGGATTTCTTGAACCATTTAAATGTTTTCTTTTTAGAACCAAAACACTCCATCAAAACATTTTTACTTCATTCTTTTCACTTTCAGCAGATTGTTCTGAGACATCTGAGCTCATGCCAGTCAGTGTATGTACCACTGCTGGTACATACACAGTCCTAGCTATGAAAGATGTCACCTGGACTCTCTTTGACTCATGAACTGATTTAGTAAAAGGTTTGTGAGCTCTGTGTCTCCGCTATGCAAAGCAGCATCTCATTGCATAATTGTTCATTACTGTTACTGGTCTGTAATTTTCACAGTGTGCAGATTTTAATTACAGAGGAATAGCTGCTGCCTTACTTGGTTTTTCTAGCTGGTTTCATGGCAAAGATTTGTTGAGGGATATAGGAAGATATATTTAAATCTAAGACATTTATTCTTACAGAAACTTTTTATGAGAAGGCTTATGAATCTCACTCTGCTCGTTTAATTTTTGGCCAAAACATAAAAAATATTTCCTTAATGTATTCCTCTGTTTCTCTAGGACCAGTTTATAAAATATCTGAAATGTAGAAGAGCCCAAAATTCTGAATCGTACATCACCTTGAAGTATAAAGTCTTAATTTTCAGAGTGATAGCCATTTACAACTTTGGCCACACTCTCCTCTTGTAAGTTGTATGAAGTAAACACAGGGTAATCATCTGCTCTCTATTTCTGATGGTAAAATTTATTTAATTTTCTTGTAGCTATACAGGGAAAGGTGAATCAGTCAGTGAAATCTCTACATAAAATGCCAAAAAATGTCTTCATTGACTAGATGACATTGCTTCTGGTGTTCAGCCTAGGGAACAAAACCACGTTGCTCACAAAACCATAAAACCACTAGACCAGGTTGCTGAAAGCCCCATCTAACCTGGCCTTGAACACTTCCATGGATGGGGCATCTGTAACTTCTCTGGGCAAATTGTTCCTGTGCCTAACCACCCTCACAGCAAAGAGTTTTGCCTAATGTCTAATCTAATTCTACCCTCTTTCAGTTTAAAGCCATTTCCCCTTGTCCTATCACTATACGCTGTTTTCAAAAGCCCCTTTTCTGCTCTCTTGTAGGCCCCTTTCAAGTACTGGAACATGCTCTACCATCTCCCCAGAGCCTTCTCTTCTCCAAGCTGAAGAACCCCATCTCTCCCAGATTGTCTTCATAGGAGAAGTGCTCCACCCCTCTGATCCTCTTCTGGCTCTCCTCTGGGCTCACTCCAACAGGTCCAGGTCCTTCTTATGTTGGGTTTCCCCCATATTCTGGCTCAGCAGCCTGTTCTCAGGATGATCTGGCTGCCAGAAGGCTCTACTCTGCTGTAATACTGCTGTACACTTGTAGTACTGCTGTACACTTGTAGTAGAGCTAAAAAGAGACGTGAACTTTATTTAAGTTTGGGCCAATATGTGGGTGAGAGCTTCAGAAAAAAACTACCAAACTACAGAGAGTTCCCTTAAAAATGAAATTTCTTCAAGTTTCATCATGAGACTCTGCTTTGAAGACTGAAGAGCTTTTGAACAGAAAAGTTTCATGAATACTCATTCTCCTAAATTTCCTGTATTAACTCTACTGAAAAAAGTTTCATTAATAATGTAATTAGGAACATGCTTCATGTAACTCTAATCAGCTATCAGCAACTGGTATTTTTGCCACAGCATTGCAATGATTGCCCTTATGATGATTGGGTTTTTTTTCAGAAACATCTTTCACCTTTGTTGAAATGTAAAACAATATATTTGAAAAAATATCTGTAGTTTATCTGAAAGGACTGTGAATGGAAGTACCCTTCACACTGAATCTTTTGGTGCCTAAAGCTTATCAAAAGGTTCTGAAAGAAAAAAAAGCAAACAAACAAACAAACAAATGCATCCTTATAAAAACCTCCTTATAGAGCTTTTCACACATGAAGAAACACCTAATCTATAATTACAGTGAAAGAGAGGGATGCCTCACTCTGAGCATCTGAACTGATTCTTGCTGATTCATTTAGGGTTTCTCCCAGACGACCTGAAAAACAAGTGTACTAAAAACAATCATTCAACTCTCAATATCCTCATGTCCTAGTAATACAAAAGGATCTGAAATTACTTAATATTTCATAAGACTTTGCCGTATGATCAAATGCTCTGATGTCAATGGGGCCATCCATACATGGAAGTTAAATGTGAGGAAGGTTTTCAAGAAATACGATATTGAATACCAGTGCAATAAGCATTCTGATGACCTACATCTTAACTGGACAAGAAGGATAGATTCTGGTTTGGACCATATAGATACAAAATAAGTCTTTAATCAGTTGGTTTATGTTAAGCACCCAACTAATTTCTACTCAGCTAAAGCCATATATGCATTCTGGTTTAGACATCAGATGACATCTTCTTTATGACAAGGATCATTTGCTCACCTGTTTCCTGAAATTGATCCAAGTAAAAAGAGAGAGAGAGAGATGCAGAGATATAGGAGAAGGGATTAGAAAAGAGATTTGAACATTCCATTAACTAAAATCTTTTCCAAGAAAAAAATTGCAATTGGCAAATTTTTCCACTTACGCTGTAACCTGAAAGAAAAAATTTTAAAAATGGCAGGATAATATGCTTTAAATACTTCTCTTTAAAATGTTGACAGAAATAGCAAAGGACTGCTTCAAAATACTGGTAATTACAAAGATTTGCAAGAGGAAGGACATATACTTTAGAAGTACAGAAAACCGATTCACTTATTGTCTTGGTTTGAAAGACAGGTGTTTGCTAAGGAAGGCAGGAGCCTCCCTTGGAATGGAAAATATGACCCCCTTCCTTCCAAATTATCATAATTTTGAAATTAAGGGGCTTTCGGGCGAAGATATGAGAAAAGGAGTAACAGTTCTTTACGAGTATGTATAACAAGGCAAACAAACAACAACAGTGGCAGCAACAACAAACAAAAGAAAAAATAAACCAGAAAAACCCAACAAACAGTCTCGTCTCATTCCTCGAGCTATTTTCCCTTTGGTGCAGTTCCACTCACCACCGGCAGGGGCGCTGGAAGGCTTTCGGTGGGCAGGGCAGGTGCGATGACTCCCCCGTGGCTGCAGGGGGCGCTCCGGTGCAAGTTCGGGGACTACACGGTCAATGGCAGATGGGCTGAGTGGTGACAATGGGCTGCAGCAGGAACTTCGGAGCAGCGGCTGGAGCAGCAGGGCGGGCTCGGCCAAGGGAGAAAGCAAGAGGTGGCAGAAACTCGGCATCTGTAGCTGGAACCGCGGGGAGGCAGGGCTGGAACCGAAGGGTGTCTGGCAGGGCAGGGGGTGCAGAGCTACAGTGTAGCGAAAACTCAGAGCAGTGGGGGGAAAAAAACGTGGGAGCAGGGCAGTGGCAGCTGGGCTCCCAGCAGGGCAGGGAAAAGCTCCCTGGTGGAGGAGAAGACAGCTGGGGATCCTGGGGTTTTTAAAGGTGTGAGAAGTCCCTTTTTCAGTGAGGCAGGGTGTTAATAAGGTCGCAGTGCAACGGCTGCTCCCCCGAGCAGAGCTCCACTCATGGTAGAAGAAAGGCAGCAGGAGACAGAACCCCGCAGTGGTGACGAATTCTCCCCGTAGCGACCGCAGCCTCTCTCCCCTCCAAATGCCAAGAGAGCAAGAGAGCTAGGGGCTGCACTCAACCCCGTTTTCCCAGTGCAGATCTCACATTATCCCTGCCCTCCGCGAGAAACCCCAGGTAAAGAGAGAGTAGCCAGCTGGATCCCTCCCCTGAGCTGTGGCCACTTCTTTTGTCTCTCTTAAGTATCCAGTCGTTATTGTCTCCTAGCAACACATATGGGGGGAAATTCCTTAAGAGAAAAAAACCAGAAGGAGAACTCCTAAAACCCCAACACTTATTTTTGTATGACAGCTGTCTCAGCGATATACTTTTAATCAGAAGTGTATCACAAAGTTCTGTAAAATGATTGCCCATGAGCTACAAGAATCTATAATATTTATTTCAAAATATTTTACCATTTTTGTTTTTTAGATGTCTCTTTTTGTTTTCAGAAGATCTGCTTCAGCAGAGTCTCTTTTATTTTTTAACTACTGTCTCTTTAGGAACCAACAATCCTTGGTGTACAACACAGTTCTAGAAGAGCTTTAATTATATTACTGAAAGAGGACAGAGATGCTTCTATAATTGTTCTGCAGCAACATTTAGTGCACTGAACAAAAGATTTGGGTTTGTAATGGGGTTTACTGCAAGCAGAATTTGGAAACACACTGTAGATTTTTATGGCTTATTATTTTATGACATGTTCTTGCAATTAGTAGGAAAACTATTTAAATGCTTAACCAAAGCAAACCTCTGTAATACTCTAGAAAAGTCTCAATGATTTAGAAAAAGTAGGTTTGCATCAGGTTTCCTGATGCAAATTAAGAAGGAAAGGCTGGGTGCAAGAGTGAGCATGCAAGCAGTGGGATTGGTTTTTCAGGCCAGAGCACAGACTAGAAACTAGAGCAGGATAAGCATTTTGGCATGTTTAGGGTCTTTCATTATTGCCCCTATCCTGGAGTTAGATGTCTAGTCAACTTCACAGAGAACTGACAGCCTGGTGCATTAAATAGTCTTGATTGCTCACCTCATTGACTCATCTTTTCCTCTAAGCTTGCCTTTTGCATCCAAGTTGAGCTTCTGTATCGCTTACTGGTGCTATGCCTGCCTTTCCTGGTGTGAGAGCTGTCAGACAGATGTAGATTCTGAAAGTTCCTCAGCAAAAGCTACATGTATTTTTAGTGAAAATATTAGCTGACAGAAACAAAGGAGGGTTTGTGCATCATGAAACATTTTATATGAAATAAAAACATGTCAGTAGCACTAAGATGTTTTGTAACCCAAGCCTGACTGCCAATGTTGAAACATTTCAGGTTTTCCTCTCTTTGGACTTGGATTTCTCTCTCCGAGGTGTGGTACTGCTCCTGAGTGTGTTGGTTTTGCACAGCCTGGTTTTTGGTAGCAGGGAGGCCACAGAGGTGGCTTCTGTGAGAAGTTGCTGAAAGCTTACACTGTGTCCAGCAGAGACAATGGCTGATGGCTCTGAAGATGGATGTGCTGCTGGCCAAAGCTGGGCCAACTAGAGAGGTTGGTAACACATCTGTGATAACATATTTAAGAAGAAAATCAAAACAAAGTGGTGGCACAGTTCTAATTCCAGCCAGAGAAGAGGAGCAGGTAAGAACATATGAGGGAAACAACATGGAGGCATCAAGGTCAGTGGAGAAGGAAGGGGAGGAGGCGCTCCAGGCATCAGAGCCGAGACTCTTCTGCAGGCTGTGGTGAAGACCATGGTGAAGCAGCTGTGCCCCTGCAGCCCACGGGGATCCACAGGGGATGCAGAGATCCACCGGCAAACCATGGGGAAGGTGCCCATGCCGGAGTGGGTGGATGCCTGGAGGAGGCTGTGATCCAGTGGAAGACCCGGTGGAGAGAGAGGGCCCTTGCTTCCAGGCTGGAGCAGCCTGTCCTTGGAGGACTGCACCCCGTGGAAGGGTGACCCATGGCACAGCAGTTTTGGGAGGACTGTGTGCCCGTGGGAGGGACTCATGTTGCAGCAGGTGTGGTAGGACTGCTGCTCGTGACATTGGAACCACACTGGAGAAGTTCATGGAAAACTGTCTCCTGTGGGAAGGGACCCCATGGTCTCACAGGGGATGGACTCCTCTCCCTGAGCAGTGGAAGAAAACCTTGGAAGACAAACTGAGCAAAACCCCCATGCCCTGTTTCCCTGCCCTGTTGGTGCAAAGGAGGGAGGGGTTGGGGAAAAAAGATGTTCTTTAAGGTCTTCTTTTATTTCTCACTAATCTCCTCCGAGTTTTTTAGTAATAAACTCACTTCGTATCTGTAAGATGAGCCTGTTTTGCTCTTGGAGTGTTTTCTCCCAGTCCTTAACTCATGAGCCCTTCGTTAAATTTTTCTCTCCTCTGCCCAGCTGTGGCAGGGGAGGGTGAGTGAGCGACTTTCATGGGCGCCTGGCATTTGGCCAGTGTCCAAGCATGACACTGAGCCAACCCCCAGGCTGCAGCCAGACACTGCCTGGGGGGTGCTGCTGTACTGCTGACAAAGACCAAAACTGCCAATTTGTAGTTGAGCAAATGAGAAAAATAATGGTGTATCAGCACATTCCCTTATCCTATTTAGTTTACTGTTGCACATATTTCCAAGCAGCCTTCTGTAGGGAAAAGCAATGCAGAGATACATGAGCTAGCATAAATTTACTGGGAAAAAAAGCAACTAACAACATATGGAATGCCTATTTTGGATAAGGCAGAGATATAGCACAAATGAATTTTGATTAATTAAACTCTTTTTATTAAATAATGCATAGTGGTCTAGACATTGTGCTTGCACTGATCTGTGCAAGCGCTTCTTTTGGACTGTTGTCAGCCAAAAAAGCAGGGTATTTTTAAGGTCTTCCGTAGCACTCCTCACCACACTGGCATTGGCTCACTAGGATGTGAAACATTATAGATCTGTTTTTCTTCCCTGACAATTGTTTCATGGAAAAGGTGGAAAAACTGATGTGTTTAATGGGAAAGACTTAGGCTCCCGAGATATATATGCAATGTGAAAGTGATTGAGTGGGGCATTCCGACTAGTACTTAAGTGACATATTACAGGATTAAGCAAAATATAGACTAATAGAATATAGTCATGCAGATAAGACTAAATAACCAATGAAAGTAGGGCAAGTCTTTCATCTTTATGTTGTTCGGTGTAATCCAGGCCATACTGGTGTTGATTTACTGCTAGCAAATTACTACAGTGAAGTAACTACAAAGTGAAGTAACTTTATCATATTTTCTACATCAATTTTAATTACACACAAACCTTCAATAATTGCTGACTCATCTAGAAGAGTCAAGAACTGAAAGATCAGAACTGAAAAGATATTGATAATAGATTTTGCCTCTCATCCTGGAGATGCAAACTAAATCGAGGTTTGGACAAGTAAGTTGGGCAGTACAGGAAACTTCCCTTCTTATCATCTAAATTGACTTTGCAAGTACATGTGTATAAGCCGTTTCTCAGTGCCATGGTATTACAGTTGCCTACAAATAGGAAAAGAAATTGCATCTAATATAGTACACTCTAAAGACATCTAAGTGGATCAATAAATAAGTTCCAGAATTTCTAACTGGGAAGAGTGCTGTTCTCTTCAATCTTTACCTAGTGAACAGTAATACTCAGAGGCTTTGCAGCATAATCTAATATGGGCACAGAAGTCAGTAATATATCCAAAACCCATACTTCCGTTCATTACATTGGGAACAAAGGAATACCGATATCAAAACATTCTGTTCTCCACAGAATTTTCCATGGTACCTTGTAACTTGCAACAGTATATCTAGTGTGACTTCCATAAAAAAATCCAATAAAGAATTGTAAGAGCAGCCCTATTTGGGACACCAAAGGAATGAGAAACTAATCAAATGAAGTTATTCTGTGGTAGTGTTGGCTCAGCAGCAAAATGACACAAAGGCACATCCACACAGTTTACTAAAGCTTAATTCATTTGGATACTTGTGATCAAAGGCTTTGAATGATTACAAAGAAATGTCAAGGTTGTGACATTGCGGCTAGAATAAATCAGACAGAAAAAATAAGACAGGAAGGAAAAGAAACAAAAAGAAATGAGAACCCAAACAACAAAATTAAATTTCCAAGATTGCTTTTTCCAAAGGGGAAGAAAACCCCTGCTTATTTTTTCCCCCAGAAAATGCATTTTCTGAACTATGAAACAAAAGAGTTCTTCTCATTTTTTCTTTCAGACTTTGTGTGACTGTCACAGTGCAATGGTGGCACCTATTGGTCTAAGATATTTATGAAAATCACACTCTGCAAAGGGCATTTTTTAAAACATTAATACAGTTCACTCTCTTTCTGCATGCTGGGAGCAGCACTAGAATGACAATTCCTGCATTGAGGTGACAGCATGATTCATGGTAATAGCTCTGAATTTAGTAATTTCTGATTCATGATTCTTCCCACATGTTGTGACTATATTCTTGAATTGAAGCAACTGCAACAGAGCTGATCGTTTAACAGGTAGTGGGTCTATCAGTTCCCTCCAGAATAACTGCATGGGTGCTCCCTTCCGTGCATGAGTCATTTCTCTGATGTTTCCTCGGAAGAGAAGAATAAATAAGGGGAGTGTACTTGCAAGAATAGGTCATGAGAGTCCTGTGTGAATCAAGCTGTGCAAAATGGGGTTTGCGGTTTCTTAATCTGTCAGACAGAAAAGTACAAAGAAAAAGCTGAGGTGGTATGAGGAAACGACAGGAACAGAGGGCAGATATAGGTTCACAGCTGTCCCTGAGCACACTGTCCTGAGCAGGGGTGCTAAGCAAGCACATTGGTGACCTGTAGTTCTTTAAGCAAGTTTGTATGCGTAGGCAAAAAGATCTATTCTGCTTCCTCCAACTTTTTTCCTGGATTTTCTTTTTAGGATGAAGAGCTTCTCAGAAAAAGACAGCGAGAAAATGAATTTGTTTTCACTACAAAAAAAAAAAAAAGTGATAAATATTAGGGAATTATAACAGTGATTCAAATTACAAAACAAAAATACTCCGATATATTCTGCTTTGAAGAAACAATGAACCTCAACAGTAGCTGCCTTCTGCTTCCTTGCTTACGCTGCTTTGCCTTGCCTTCCCTCTCTTGCCTTTGCCTTTCTCCTACATCACCCTAATAAAACTCCAGCACATATTGAATCTTTTTTATAAATAGAAAATAAACTGAATCTGGGCTAATTTTATAGAGAAGAATTTAAAATTTAGGTACTTTATTTAATTTTATGTCTGTTTTAAGATTAGAGAGATATTTAGACTACTCAGCATTTGTAGTAAGCTGAGACCACTCTGACTTATTACTATCTCAAGCAATAACTGCATTCATAGTTAATTCAGAAAGGGAACTTAGTTAAAGATATGGATGGTGCACAGGCAAATCTACAAGCAGCAGAATGGGCAAAACACTTTCAAGTGTAAGAGAATCTTTTTTAGACACACCATAATAGAAGTTCAGAGGAAAAGTAAAGGGACAAAATAAAAGCTTACATAGCAGAATAAAGGGGAAGATTAGAAGTATAATATGTCCTTCAAAAAGTGGAAGTCATTCCCAAACCATGTAAATAAAAAAAAGAAAATTCTGACGAGTTAACAGTAAAACTGTAAAAATTGAGGCCAGAAGATGTAGGAAGAATGGGAAAACTACCGATAAAATCTTTTTCACAGCTTTGTAAGAAACACTTGAGAGAAATTGAGGGCTGGTGGGTTATTGGTGAAAGAAACTCTAAAACACTTCTTCACCTTGGAGTTTAATACAAACTAGTCAAAGGCAATTTCTTTCCAGAGGCTTTCTTTGTAGTACCATCTTAAGGAATAATATCTTCCTGAAGCTGAAGATGAATAAACTCAAGTTATTTGGACCATGTACTATATAAAAATATAATCAACCTATTTACTCATATTTAAAAGATATTGTGGACAACAGGAATGGATGGTCATGCATGCAAATTTAAAAAATTTCTCAGAAGAAGAACTGAAAAATATAGGAAAAGAAGACTGATTTTCAATAGGAAAATCAGAAAAGTATAAAACAAACAGAGAATGCAGATACACAGAATAGAACCTTTAGCATCTATAAATATTTAGAAAAAAGATACTATTTTGTTAAGAAAATCAACCTCAAAATTATTTTAGACCTTTGAGACATTCAATGAGAATTTAAATAAGGAATGAAGATGATATTACCATTTCTGGAAATACTGGAAGTTCTTGATAAATATTAATTTTTTTATGTGTTTGGCTCAAAGGCAGGTAAAATTTCAGATTCTTTAAGTAGAGTATAGAAAATATATGCTGCTGTCTAAAGCCATGGTACCTCCTCAAAACATACACAAGATAAAACAACATGGCAAGGTTCTTCAGTAGTACAGAATGCTTTAAATGTATGGAAAACCAGGATTCTTCAGCTCAAGAAGTAGGTGATTGAATCTGGCAATGTACTATAAAGTTATAAACAAGAATGAGAAAATAAAAATTAAAATATTATTTGCTCTTTCTTATAACAGAAACTTAATCTTGAATGAACGAATCAAGCATCATCTCCAAAATAAAAAATATAATAATAAGCTTGAGTTTAAAGAAAAAAATACATTATTTTTACCCTCATAATATTTGATATTTTGAACACCTTGAAAATATTGATTTGATTCTTGCATGCAAGTTAATTTCTGTGTGCCAGAGAGAGAGGAAATCATTATAATTTTTGTATCTATAAATTTTTGCATGAATGTGAGGTTTCAGTTAGTACCTAATACCACGTCAGGATGTTACAACAGTATTTGAATCACTTGAATTTACATGGTGCTGGAATTAATGAAATTGTTATCATAAGCATAAATGTGCAACTTTTATTCATGATTATTCACATCAGCTTTAGTTTTCTGGAATTTCTATATTTCGGTGGTTGACTTACAAAGCTCACTATTAAAATCAAGGCACATAAACGTTTATTAGCAATGCTCTGTCTACCTGGCAGTACATACTGGTAGTTCCCTGAATTCGTACTTTTTAGCCATATCTGCTTGCTCTCCATGACTACTCAAGCCTTTGTGCTTTCTACATCACATTGTCTGTCAACTCTTAAATATATAATTTGCAATATAATTTTACAGAAAGATGATTCAGCCAAAATTGTGGCAAAGGTCAAAAAGTCGTTTGATTTACTACTGGGTTAGCATGTGTTTAAATCTCCTCTAGAAGTTTAAAATTCTCGTTTTCCACAAGATTTTAATATTTGAAGAGATCACTTGGTCACGAGGTTCCCCGTCTCTGAAGACAATCATAACGAATCAGAACGAATCATTCCTTTCATGAAATGAACAGCAGCAAAAGCAAACTTCATGTCAAGGGAGTGTGGGATTTTTAAAAAAATATACTACTTCTTGAGAGATCTATACAGCGCAACAGTCGCAGCTGTTTAACCATTTTTTTTTTAGCCTATGTTCACTGTAGGAAAAATTCACATAAGTACATATGAGGCAGTCTCATTCCCTGACGAAATAGATCACATACAATGCATTAAAAAAAAAGACTCATGTTTCACTTACTGTACCCATAATTTACTAAAATGAAGTGCAAATGAACTTTAGGGTGAAAAAAGATCTAACAATCTCACAATATACACTATTATCTAGTGGATATATTTTATTGGCTACTCAAGATGCAGGGGCCAATAGCAGCAGTATTCAAAGGATTCACTTCTGATATTAGTATTCTGTGAGTTTATGAACTTCTAGCAAGTTTAAAAAATAATGTTTTGTATTACCTTTTATTCTGAGAACGATCCTTACGGACCATAAGCATTCTTCTTACATTCCTAATATTTTGAACTGATATGTTTAATATTGTGCTTGGGCCATATTCTTAGGCACCTGGTGTGACTCTTGGGCCTGTCCTGTGTAGGGCCAGGAGTTGGACTTTGGTGATCCTTGTGGGTCCCTTCCAACTCAGTTTATCCTGTGATTCTGTTAAATAACTAGTCAGTCTATGAAATACCACAATAATACAGTTTTGCTTCACTTGATATTCATACTGACTTGTATTAGAAGATGTAAAGGTATAAATTAGAAAACATCTAAATCTTACACCAAAGTATGACTTTTCTTTGATGTTCCTGAGTATAGGAAGGCAGCAACATCAAGATGCAACATTTGCATCTTTTACTTGCTAAGTCCTCTTAACATGAAGAGTATGCCTCTCCTTCCTCTCCAATGACTGTCTCAATCTAAGAACTAAAGAAAAATTGTAAGTAAAAAACATGTGTGGCATGGCTATCGCTATTTTTTGTTCTCTTATTCTCTGATATACTTGCATATGACAGTAACTCCTTTTGGTGGTGCTTGTACTATTGCAAATGTCTTTTTTTTGTTAGGAAGCTGAAATGTGTAAGTATGCCGTTCTTTCTGTCTTCAGAGATGTATAATGTAGTTTTCTTTTCCTTTTTCTTTAATTGCTTTATAATTCCACCCCTTAAAATCCATGTATAATGTTTGTCTTTTGTTGAAACTCTAATGATTTCTTGGCCACACTGAGTAATATTACATGTTTCCTTGAGGTTTCCAATAGTGAATCTACTTTTTTTCCAGTGAGCGCTGGAAATGTGTATAACTTGTGTAGCATTAGTGACAAAAATAGGAACATATTAAAAAATATGAACAATACAAATACCACAGACATGGTCTTGGTATTGTACTAGACAATGTACTATCATATGGATTCAAGAGCAGACTAGTTCCCATTTTCTCTTTAATACAATAATCTCAACTTTTTTTTTTTTTTTTTTTAAATAGCACTGGCCAGAGAATAAAATTTACAGTCTGCAGAATATTTTTTTAATCAGAGCAAAGAAGTCAAAATTTCTCAATATTGACTGAAACAGGAAAAAAATATTCTTCTAGCACAAAACATTTCATGCTGAAATCTTTCATATATTTAAATGAGCAAAGACACAATGATGAAAAAATTTTCCACTAAGGTAGTTTAGAAATTTCAAGGCCTATCATGTACCAGAAATGCTCCCTGCTTGTTGACTGTTAAATGAAAGTACATCAATTTAATTTATTATATTTTATTTCCATTTGTTCCAGTCACCGGATTATATCAAGTTCATATTTTATTACTGATGTAAAACATTACATTAACATTATCAGAAACAATTCTAATAGTAATTGCATTCTCAGCTTCTCCAGCTTGTCAGGAACAAGACATATTACAGAGACTAATGATATCACTTTAACTTTCTTTAAATGTTCCTCCATGTGTTTTTTGATCTTATGAAATTATGTAGACCACATATGTATTACAATTTTTATTTACTACAATGAAGCATATTTTTTCATCTAATTCTGTTGATAACCTTATTTTGATAGCACTCTATTTTTCAATATTACTGTACTTAAAATAAAATTGGCCAATGAATAATTATTTTAATTGTTTCTCATATGAACACAGCCTCACTACACAACAAGCTTGTAATGAACTTTGGTATTAACACTTAATTGTTATCTTCTCAACACACGTTTTAAATGAACAGGCTAACTACATCTGTCAAAAGTATAAACCTTTTCTTGTATAGCTACCATATATTTCTGTCCAAGGTCATACATTTGTTTCTGCCACAAGAAACTAATAGGACTTAGGTAAGTAATTAAAAAATATAATTGGTTTATGCTTGTGTAGCCACTTGTATCCATTATGCTGAAAGCTTTCATATAAACCATACATCAAAATATTAATATATTCAAAATCTATTAATGAAACCCAGTTCAAATATACAGAAGGAATTGCTATGTCTTTCTAGTTATTTCCTCAATACCAGAAATTAAAATATTGAACAGCAATATAAAAATGAGCAAGACTATGTTATGTCTGTCATGGAAGACTGTAGCAAGTTGAAGCTGGTTATGCGCTGAGCACCAACAAACTATTCACTTACTTGCCTCTGCTATGGATAAGCAGAGAAGGGGAAACCAAAAATCCACTTTTGTGAGGTGAAATAAGGATTATTGAGGAAAAAAGGAAGAACTTCAAGGCAAAACAGGCTCAGACTTAACAGTATAAAGAGGATTTGTTGCTAACAGACGTAAAAGTAAAAAGAAATTATAATAAGTTAAAGCAAACTTCCAGAACAATCCCTTACTTCTAGTAACTCCCTCCTTCCAACCAATCAACCCACACAAGGGAAACAAAACATGAGGTTTGGTCAGTGTATTCATTTCTTAAGGGTCTTTATGTTTAAGGAAAAGAGTTCCTTCTGATATGCCGTGGGACTCTCCCCACAGAAGATAGTTCTCTGTGAACTTCTCCAGTGTGGTTCTGAACTTTCAAAAGCAACGGCCCCACCCGAATCTGTTGCAGTGAAGAAAATCTCTCCCACGAATCTTGCAGTCTTCCCATACAGCCATCATGGGTCAAACCAGTCATGGGGTTTTAGTCTTTTAAGGATGAGCTCTTCCAGCCTGGAAGCAAAGGTTCTCTTCAATCTCTAAAAGCCTTTCACAGCATCTATAGGCTCTGGCACTTTCTCTTTATAACTACAGCTCTGGCGTGCTATAAATACAGAGAACAGCATGTAAGTTCTCAAAAGTATTTATTTTCACCAATCTCCTT
>VZTA01008436.1:6646-18510 GCA_013398855.1 Mohoua ochrocephala | reverse complement strand
CCTTCCCTCGCTCACAATTTTCCTTTGCTGTGCTGCTCCCAGTGGCTCTCAGTTGAAAAGGAGCGGCTTCCTCCCCCCTCAGTGTTGGACAATTCACTCTGCCCTTGGTCAGTGCCCCAGGAGAGCTGAGACCCCTGTGCCCGAGCTGTCCCTCAGCATCCCATTGGGGGAGCCCTGCACTGCCCCACCCTGCTGGCTCAGGGCTTGTTCCAGCAGCACAAGGGAGAGCCCTCAGCAGCTCCTCCCCTGTACTGGAGCGTGTTCCCTGCTGCCGGCAGCTGCCAGCGCCGGGGAAGGGCTCACCCTGATGTTAATGGAGTGACTCTCAATGTAAAATTGTGGCAGGCTCGGGTTTGAAGGTTGGTGGTGATAGTGTCTGATTGCAAAGATACACTTGAAGGAATGCACCTACAAGCTTTAATCCCCAAGAAAAGGTTCAGCATGTGCAGGGTATCGTTCTTACCCAACAGGCCTCCCTATGGGGGAGAGGACCAGTTCAGCCTCTCGACTGATCCCAGCAGTTGTGATGGCGTCTTCCCCAACTTTTACCCCATCCTCGACTTAGTTTTCTGCAATTTCCTTGTGTTTAGGTGGAGCTTGGGTAACTCGAGTCAGTGTATACCCGTGTTACTGATGGGTGTAAAATTCTCTCACTTTGCTTTTAAAGATACAAAGTCAAAAAGAGCCCAGAGCTGGTGCCCAGGGACGGGGGAGTCGCACCTCAGGGGCGGGTCCCTTTTGGATGGAGGGGTGTGTTAATATCATTATTAGGCTTTAATGAAGCAAGTTCATCTAAGGAGAGGGATCTCGCCACAGTTGCTGGCCCTGCAGCAGGACATCTTCCCGTCTCACTTGGCTGACAGGTGGAATGTGGTTTATCAGCTGCAGAGCACCACCAGGTTCCCATCCCTGCAAGGATTTCCACAGAGCCCGGCCGCGGTGTCTCCGCTCTGCTCCACCCTCCGTTCCACCCCCCTCAGCAGGTGTGTGTTCCTGGGCAATCATTTTGGAATGATTCAGGTCCTGCCAGCTGCATTCCAGCCGGGGAGCAGCAGCTGTGGTTTACCTTGTCATTTCCGTACGGTTGTAACTCCTGTGAAGGTGCCAATATAATTCCTCAGTTTCCTCTCATTGTCCTCAGGGTCTCCAGTCATTTTCCCGCATAACCCACCCCGTTACTATAGTCACTCAAACTTCACAATAATCTTGAGAGAGTTTGAGAGTATTTCATGCTTTGGGACTGTGTGGGTGGTTTAGTATTAGTAGGGTAGTCAGTAAGTTGATTGTTTCATAATCATCCAAACTTTAACATAAAATGCAATCATTAGAACAAAAAGCAGAAGGGTTACTGTCAATGAAATGCCAACGGGGTGAAGCATTCAGCAGAAAATTCCTGTGGCTGTAGGTGACCATCTAAAAAAGAGTGTCCCACCATCAGGGTTCCTCACCCGCTCCCATCACACGATGTGTGTCTTCCGTGTCACGATGGACGGTAACCAAAGTCCTCTGTTCTCTTGAGCTTGTTTCAGCAGGCATCTCAGGCCTGCATGTTGTAACTGTTCCTTTGCCAGTGTGAGGTTCAGAACAATTGGCGTGGGCTGTAAATCTGGAATCAGAGTGTAGCTAGATTACAAGAATTGATAGGATATAACAGGAGCTAGATAACTAAAACCTCATCCTGTAAACAAGTACCAATATTAGCGTGATTACCTGTATCTACAAATAATGAATTGCAAGAGGCTCTCCTGCAAATGCATCCTTTGCCAATACACACAGGTACTGTTTCCAGGTTGTCATTGGGATGAATCTCAAAGTGACAAACATTTTTCTCAGTGTCAAGGCAAACGTCCTGAGCCTTGATGGTGTTACTTTCGCAAGTGAATCCTTGTTGCTCCCGCACGATGCACGTGTCGACATCGACAGTTTGCCGTTGATTTCCACCTTTTCAGGCCTACAATCTGTGCTCCAGAGGACAGAGTACAGTCCCATCGTGATTAAACCTAATGCAATGATTGGGTGTATTTCATGTACCAGAGCATTGCACATTGTTAACATGAAAGCTGTGGCTGTGCTGCTGATGGGGTGTTACGGGTGGGTGATGTGGGTTTAGCTCAGTCCCTGCCTTTGCCCAGGCCTCTGGCAGCAGGCAGTGGCATTATTGAGGTGCCCAGCACCCCCAGAGCTGCTCTCATTCACAGGTTCTTTAATAATGGCTGATTCAGTCTATTGTAGAATGGATTATTTATTTAATAGACATAAGACTTAAAACAGTATTACTCCACAGGGATAAGACGAAAGGGGAATACCAGTGTTATAGACACGGGGTTAAAGGCGCCATTAAATCTACAGCTGGCTGAGAAATAGCATAACTCAGGATCCCATGTTCCTGACCAATCACTCCAATCGATGGAGCACACATCGAACTCCTTTCTCTCAATTCCCAGAGAAGGAACCGCGGCGTCTGCGTCCCGGCTCCGGGGAGAAGTCTCCCCTGCTTTCAGGGCGTGTGGGTGGGAGGCTTCTCAGGGTGTGTGTAGGAGCCTTCTGCTCTGTGATCCTCTGTGTGGGCTTTTGCAGACATGAGAACCGTGTCTTTGGTCACCGATGTTTATTCTCTTTTCTCTCTTCTCACATCTGCTCTCATACCAAGGTGTGCATTCGGGGCTGGGGCTCGGACTCTCGGGTGCCTGGAGGCAGCCCCTTGCTGGGCCCTTAATCTGGCCTGAGTTATCTCTTCCAAGTGCCCCAGCCATGAGAGAGAGAGAAGGGGGAACGTCCTGCCACATGGGGTCATAGGTAAAATTGACCAGGATTGGAATTTCCTTTCAAATTTAATCTCATTGTCCCAAATTACCTTTCGGATTCCAGTGGGTAAGGCACCTTCTTTTCCTTCCCCTGTGACTGCAGCTGTCATCGATTGCATCCACAGATGAGCTTGAATACAACTGAACGCCAAAGAGGTATTAGTTTGACTACACTGAGTGCATCTATGATCAATTAATGGTCCTTTTCATTAATTCTCTCCCTCTGAGGTAATATAACTGTCAGAAGCCATTGATTAATTCCCAAAGCCAAAAGGGAAGATCATAGAGGGCTGCAGTCTATTTAAGTCACTATTAATTGTGACTAGTTTCTTTATTATTACTGCAGGGTCTGTGCCATTCAGAACTCCCAAGCCTGCTCTCAGGGTGCCAGTCACATCCACTCTGGTTCACCTGGGTGAAGTGAGAACTCATTTATACAACCATCCTGCATAAGAAATTTTCAGGAGTGGTGAGCAAGTTGGATTGGTTGGATTGTGGAAACTTTATTCTGCATTAGCAGCTTAACTCATCTGAAAGACCATACTGGGTTAAATAACACTTGCTGTTGGCCTGTATTTTTTATTGAGGACCAGTGTTACAGATGTGAGGAGACAGTTCGATAGGAGGTGGAGTTGATGGAGGCTGAGTGGTTAAATTTGTTTCTTCAACAACAATTCAGAATTGAAGACCCGAGCTCGATTGAGAGTTGGGGTGTGTCCAGAGACACTTCACGAGTGTTGGATGGAGTATTCTGAAGGAGTGTGCCAGCACTCATGCTTAAAGGAGCAGGTGGATATGTTATGACGTCTCCTTTAATTCCGTTTAGAGATGGGATGTGTTGATTTTCACTCTTCAGTGTGTGATGGTCCACTCCTGCTTGTAGAAGATGACGTTGCTTCGCAGTGCCACTGTAGATAAATTTAGGCCAGGTACAGGCATGTCAAAAAGCAGATACTCCTCTGTCCGTGGCCACCCCGTCGCACACAAATTCCACTGCTTGGGTTCTATAACTAAAACATCAAATAATGGTTCTGCGCCCGGTTCTCCCTGTGAACAAGAAGTGAAGCACAGGTTGTGTAAAAGTGAAATTGTACCAACAGTCTGGTTCTGATTTCTGGTGACAGGATTTCTTGTTACCTGGTGTAGTACAATCGATATAGTACATTTTAATTCCAGTGGGGTTTTCGTGGGAAGACCCATTGACTGCTCTGCACCCTATTTTATTCCTTCCCCGGGCATTGCTTGGAGTGCCAATATTTCAGAAATGCCGTGGGTGTTATGAGTGATCTTGATCCCTACAACATCGATTTTCTCCCATTCCCACTTGTTACTGAGATAAAATTCAGCTTCATTTACAACCACAGCAAGGTTGAAATTGTCCTTACCTTTGGGTGGAATCCCAGCACTTGTGGTGTACTTAACACAAGCTTGGGAGCACGGTCATTCTGCACCTTGAGTATGAGTCGGGGGGAATTGCATTGTCAGGGCACAGAATAATGTCATAAATCCAACCTTTGACTTGCCATCCTCAAAATTTGTCTCTCCAGATGTCCCGGTTTGAGACACAATTCAGAGGAATGCTCTGGGAGGAACGTCTCCTCTATAGAAGGCAGGTTACAGCCACTCCTCTCCCACCAGGTTCGGGAAAAAAATCCTCAGAGGAAAGTGAAAGAAGGGAAAAAAGTGATTTATTTAACAAGCAGAGTGCACGCAGGCACAGGAAGAGAATAATGCTGAATAATAAAACCTCTCGCTGTGGAGAGAGCCTGGGTAGATTCTAGAGTCCTTCGTGGGGGTGACTTTCTCCTCTCTGGAGCTGGCTCAGCTTGGGCCCCTCCGGGCCGAGGTGTGAGGTCTCCAGGCCGATGTTTTGGTGTTGTTGAACAGCCCAGAAGAGAAGAAGAAACTGAAGTTTCAGGACAAACTCCTTGCTTTATATAATGAACAAAAACTGGCTGGAAAGCGAGAGAATGCCGCTCTCTCCCCTGCTGCAGAGAGCCGAGCAGCCGGGCAGGAGAAGCCAGCGAGCTCATCTGTGTTTTGAACGCAGCGCCGAAGGAATTCCACCGGCTCTCCCCCTCTCCCTTAGCTGCTTTAAAGGCCCAGAGAGGCCCAGGATTCATCTCTGGGCATAGAGCAGGCGATGGGGGATCCACATCATAAAGCCACCCCGAGACACCAGATAATGATGCACAGCAAAAACAGTATCACAGCTAAAATCAGTGACCGTATTCCTTGTATACATTCAAGGGTGGTGCAGCCTAATCCCTCCGTCCACGTGCAGCTCATTCAGTGCTCCTTTGAAACAGGAGAGAAAGGAAAGATGCTTGGCTGAAAATGCAGCCGGCAGTGTTAATTAAAAAGACGGTTTTGAGTTTCAGGTGGAATCTCCACTACTTCACAAAGCGCTTGCCACATGACTCTTGCAGCTTCCCCTGCAGCTTTAGGGGGCTCTTCTCCAATCGGATTATTTGGAGAGAGCGAAGCGGTTTGTAAAGTTTTGGCAAGTGCGAAGTGCAGTGCCGGGGGGAATGTTAATACTCCTGTGGGAGCCTGTTAAAGGTGGGTGGCACTCCCTGTTGGGCAAGCACAAATTTCGCTTTGTTGTGTTCCAGTGAAAACCTCACTTGTAAAAGATACGCCCCTTCCGTGAAAAACACATCTTTCACATCCAGGGTTGCCATCCACGACTGGGACACTTTCTGAATTTGAGTTATAACTTCCGAAAAATTTAGAACAGCAGCAGTTAAAGACACAGTATTGGCATGCAGTTTGTCTGGGAGCAATCCTTGGATTTACATAATTTTAGGAGGTGGAATCCCAATTTCAGCCATGGGTGCCTGGACAAGAAGGCACTTTTCCATAAGAAGAACCAAGAAGGTTCTTTTCCATAAAAAGGAAAGCATGGTGCCCCAGTGTTTGGAAGGCAGGTGAGAGCCAGCCCTCAGGAGGCCAAGGTCAGTTGGACTTGACAGTAATGATAGGTTTTGTCTGGGAGCACTCCTTGGATATAGGGAATTCTGCAGGTGGAATCCCAGGTTTGGCCATGGGCACCTGGAGAAGAAGGATGCTTCTCTCCCATAGGAAGGAAAGCACGGAGCCCTGGTGTTTTAAGGGCAGGTGGGAAGCAGCCGCAGGCATGCCAGGGTCAGCTGGACCTGTCAGGCGGCCGCCGGGAGGTCAAGTCAGCCAGACCTGTTCCTCGTCTCCTTGCTTCCATTGGGTCCTGCAGTGTCAAAATGGCCCCTTGGTTCCATGAGGCCCTGCGGATTCACAATGGTATCCTTGGTTTTGCAGTGTCACAATGGCCTTTTTTTCCCATGGGGCCTCACGGTGTCACAATGGTCTCCTATATTCCATAGGGCCCTGCAGTTTCACAGTGGTCCCCCTGGTTCCAAAAGACCCCAAAATGTCACAGTGGTGTCCATGGTTCCACGAGGTCCTGCAGTGTCACAATGGCCCCTTGGTTCCATAGGCCCACAGTGTCACAATGGCCCCCTTGTTCCACAAAATCCCACAGTGTCACAATGGCCCCTTGATTCCATAGGCCCACAGTGTCACAATGGACCCATTATTCAAAAAAGTCTCATGGTGTCACAAGGATCTCCTTAGTTCTGCAGTGTCAGAAAGGACCCTTGGTTCCACGAGGTCCACAGTGTCACAATGGCCCCTTGTTTACACAAGGTCCCTCGGTGTGACAATGGTTCCCCTTGGTTCCTTGGGGCCTCTCAGTCTCACTGTGGTCTCCTTGGTACCATTGGGCTCCACGGTGTCATGGAGCCCCACAGTCTAACAATGGGTACCTTGGTCCTGCAGTGTTACAATGCATCCTTTGTTACCTGAGGCCCCACAGTTTCACAGTGGTGTCCATGGTTCCATGAGGCCCTGCAGTGTCACAATTGTTTCCTTCATTCCACAGTGTCACAACAGACCTTTGGTCCCACGAGTCCCCATAGAGTAACAATGGTCCCTGGGTTCCAGGAGGCCTCGTAGTGTCACAGTAATCTCCTTGGTTCCCTGGGGCCCCACACAGTAACATTTGCCCCTTGGTTCCACGAGGCCTTGCAGTGTCACAGTAATACCCTTGACTCCATCGTGCCCTGTAGTGTCACAACAGTTCCTTGGTTCCATTGGGCCTCACAGTGTCACAAGGGCCCCTCGGTTCCATGGGGCCTGGCAATGTCACAAAAGCCACTTGATTCCTTGGGGCCCCGCAATGTCTCAGGACTTTGTGGTTCCATGGGGCCCTGCAGTGTCACAATGGCACCTTGTTTCCATGAAGCCCCACAATGTCACTTCCTAAAGTGAGTCATGAATTTCTGTGTTCTATTGCCCACCAAGAAAAATGAGACCTCAAGACCTCAAGATTGAAAGAACAGGATCTTTCCCTTTCGCCTGACCCCCTGCCTTGGTGTACTTCTTGAAATGTTCCTTGGGATCTGTCATGGGTTGATCCTGGGGCTGGGAGCAGTCCTGGCTCCTGCAGCACCCACTGGGCAACAGAATGAGCCTTCCCTGCCCTCCCAGGCAATGCTCCTTCCACAGATCTTTTCCCCCAGCGCTGTGAGCAGCTCCCCGGGCCGGCTGAGAGCTGCCCCTGGCAGGCAGCAGAGTCCCTGGCCCAGCACAGCGCCCTGGGCTGCAGGACCCTGCTCTGCAGGACAGCCCTGGGCACCCCTGGCTGCACCCCCAGCTGCTCAGCTGCTCCAAACTGCCCCCCAAGAACCCCCTCCTCACACATCCCATCAGCTGGGGCTGGGCCAGCTTTAGGAGATGCCTCCAGGACCTGCCCCTGCATTGCCCTGCGCCCACAGATTCACTGTGTCCAGCACTGCCAAGATTTCTCCGGCCGTGAACTCTCAGTCATCCCCCCAATGCTGAGCACCTCTGAGCTCTGTTTGTGCCCTGCTCGTGTCCCTGCGATGCTCTGGCAGTGCCCCGGCCCTGCTGGGCTGTGCCCAGGAGCTGCTCCTGGCCAGAGCTGTCTCTCTGCAGCGCTGCCTTTGCCAGGAGCTGCCTCTGTGCCAGGAGCCCGGCCCAGCTCAGCAGCACAGACACAGCACAAGGACTTTAATGACCCTCTCGGGCCTTTGGTGCTGAGTCCTTGAACCTTAGACCTTGAGAGGGAGCTGAAGAAACCTTTTGAGAAGCCAAAGTTGGATTCAAACTGTAAAGTTTCTTGCAGTGCTAGTGGGTCCCACCGAGGGACATGACTGAGAAAACATCCCCAGAGCACAAAGCTGGAGGCAGTGGTGGCAGGTCACAGTCACAGAAATCACTGAATCATTAAGGTTGGAAGAGACCTTCGAGATCGTCTAGTCCAACAGTCAACCCACCACCACCATAATCACCCCTAAACCATCACCCCAAGTGCCACATTCAGGCACTCCTTGAACTCCACCACCTCCTTGGGCAACTTTTTCCAATGACTGAACACTCTAACAGTAAAATTGTTTTCTGAAATCTGATCTGCACCTCCCCTGGCCCAACTTAAAGCCATTTCCTCTCATCCTGTCACTTGAGACAGGGCAGCAGAGACTGAAGACCACCTGACTGAAACTTCTTTTTGGGCAGTTAAGGAGAGCAGTGAGGTTCCCCTTGAGCCTTCTCTTCTCCAGACTAAAGAACCCCAGTTCCCTCAGCTGCTCCTGGCAAGATACGTTTTCTAGGCCCTTCCCCAGCTCCACTCCCTTCTCTGGACTCGCTCCAGCTCCTCAATGTCTCTCTTGCAGAACTTCTTGCCAGGACTGGGCACAGGACTTGAGGTGGTGCCCAGTGCAGAGGGACAATCCCTGCCCTGGTCCTGCTGGCAGCGTTGTGGCTGATCCAGGCCAGGTGCCACTGGCCTTCTTGCCCACCTGGCAAAAAAAATCCAGCTGGCTCAAATCCAGCTGGCTGCCAACCAGAACCCCCCAAGTTCCTTCCTGCTGAGCAGCTCTCAAGCCACTCCTTCCCTAGCCTGGAGCGTTCCATGGGGTTGTTGTGCCCCAAGGGCAGGACTCGGCACTCGGCCTTGTGGACCCTCACACCGTTGTCCTCAGCCCATCGATCCAGCCTGTCCTGATCCCTCTGCAGAGCCTTCCTGCCCTCCAGCAGACCCATGCTCCCACCCAGTTTGGTGTCATTTGTGACCTTAGTGTGACTTACACTCGATCCCCCCATCCAGATCATCAGTAAAGATGTTAAACAGGGCTGGCCCCAACTCTGACCCCTGCAGTCACCCACAAGTGATCAGCTGTCATGGATGGAGTGGGAGCTTCAGACAAGCCCTGTCTCAGGCTGAGATTTTTGGATACAGCTTGAATTAGGTGGCCTGCACCTAAAGCACTCTGGCTTGCGAGTTCTAAGAGTGGCAGATCAGGTCTATTATAAAATGAGTTATTTATTGAAGAGACAGGAGGTAACAGACAGGAGGTAACATCCGCTCCAGCAGGATGGAGTTGAGAATTGGAGGCACAATAGGTGAAAAGGCTGAGATAAATATTTAATGCAAACAGCAACGAGGCGTGAAAACAAACGGTAACAGCAACAGTATTAATAAGAAGAGTATACAAAAAAGGGTAACTCACACGCAAAAATGCTCAGTGTGGACCCCAAGCCAAGGAACAATGGTGGAAAATTCCGTCCTGTTTTTCATCCACGCCCTTCTTGGAGGCCAGAGAGAGTCCCCTTCCCCCACCCCTGACAAAAAGGTGAGGTGGTACAGAAAACATTAAAGCCCTACCCAAAGTCAGGGCAGTATCTACCCCTCTTTCTACGCCACCTACTCATGCCCAGATCCTGCACCTTCCCACTGAATACATTTACATACAGATAGAAATAGACACCAGCGCAGGTGTCACTCCTCCTGGGAATGGCTGGGCCTCCGAGATGTCTGCTGAGTTCATTTAGCCCATGGCTGTGGGTTCTGTCCATCCTGGATGTCTCCCAGGGCAGCAGGGCTGCAGCAGGAGCTCAGGACTGGCGTGTCTGGAGCCGTCCATCCTCGCTGGCCGCGGCACTTGGGGCACACAGTGGCAGTGTCACTCGGCACCCAGCGTTCACAGTTCAGCACCACAGACCGTCCTCACCCAAACTCAAATCCTCCTGCATTACCCACAAAGGGGACCAAGGTCCTTGGGCAAAGACACTCCCAGGGATGGGTTTGCCTCTGCTTAAGGCAGGACTGATCCAAACAGTTTTCCCTAACACATTTCTCATACGCACCACGGGAGCTTTATCCCCTTCTCCAGTATGTGGATGTTCTGATCTGGCAGGGCCAGCTCGATTGGAAGAGCCTCGGGTGTTAACGGACCAGGTGGCCTTTGCTAGATGGAATCCCAATGTTTGAAGGGCTAAAAAAAAAATTAACTCTATTTGAGTAACTCTGTCCTGGCTGGAACAGGGCGGGGCTTCAGAGGAGTGCTGGAAGATGGATGCAAGCAAGAGGAATGAGAAGGTCTGGAAGCAGAAACACCTCATGGGAGAGATGTGGGAATGGGGCTGTCAGCTTGTTACGGGGAAGGTTCAGGGGCGATCTCCGCATCAGAGCAGTGCTGGTTTGGGAACTCCTTTTGTCTCTGCTGCGTTGAAGAGGCTGAAACGGAGAAAAATTGCCCTGAAGGGGAGCAGGGAGGGCGATGAGCTTTGCCTCATCCCAGCCCAGGCTGGGAGTGACCCCTGGCACAGGGGCTGCTGCAGGAAGCTCCCCTTCCCTCCTCTCCCCCTCCACTCCTCTCTCTCCAGTCCTGGGGACACGGGGGGTGTGGACATTCCAGGGTGCCACCTGCACAGCTCCTGGCTGGCAGCAGATGTGACCCCAAGTTGTCACAGGGCCTGCAGAGCTGCAGGACACCCCAGCCTGAGTGCCTGGGGCTGCTTGGTGTCGGGGTGTCTGGGTGCCACGTCTGGGGTGCTGATCTCTGTGCCCATTCTCCCCCAGCCCACATCACCAGAGCAGATCCTGGAGATGTTGGTCAAGGGCAATAAAAACCAGAGCAGCATCACACCAAAGCCAACACCACCTCCTCCCACTTCCGTGCCATCCTCCAGGTGAGTGCTGCTGGCTGTGGCACTGCTCCGATCAGTGCTAGAAATGGAGCCGGGAAGCTGCTGGGACCAACATGCCAGGGCTGTCCCCCTCAGCACTGAGCCGGGAATTACACACCCCAGGGCTCTGTCAAAGTGCTCCCCGGTTTTTTGGTGCAGACTTGCCAGTGGATTTCAATTCCAGCCGTGTACTTCCCTGAATTTGCAGGGCTGTCACAGCTGCCGGGCAGATGGAGGTTCTGGCCATCACCTCAGCCTGAACCTAGTGCCCCACGCGTTGCTGCTTGAAGGGGAGTAATCCAGGGGTCTGGGTGCTTTTCCAGGCCCTTGGGAACGTGAGCAGCTGTCTCCACCACTGAGCATGGGAGTTGCTGATTCCTTTCCATGACTCCGTCCCTTCCTGCCAGATCCTTTCCCTGGCTTTGCTCCTTGTGTCATCTCCAGGGGTTTGGCTCATCCTTAGGTTCCACTCCTACTCCTGCCCCATCTTCCACTGACCCATCCCATGGGAAACACGGACCCCTGGTCCGGCTGGTGCTGCTGCTCCAACCAGCCTCCCCAGGGGCGTGCGGAGCCTTAGCTTCAGCCCTCTCTGTCCTCGCAGGTCCAGGTGAAGCAGTGGGACCGACCCCCCTGTTGGCTTCGCTGGTGTGGCCAAGGCGAGCCTGACTGACTCGGCAGGCTTGGAGTGAGCCTGGGTCACCAAGGACTGGGAGAGAACAGGGAGAGGGGCTGTGGGAGGGACCCTGATGGCCCTGGACAGCGTCATCCGCCCGCTGGCCGCGGGTAAGGGAAGGCTGGTCCCGGCCTGGCACTGCCGGGCTCTGGCTCTCCGGGGACGGGCCCGGGAGGGACATCTCTGAGCGCCCCAGGGCCGAGAGCTGAGCGGAGCTTCGGTGTCTCGGGACAGAGCGGGCAGAGCCACATCCCGCTCCGGGACAGCAGCTGATGCTGCTGAAGGAGTCCCTGGGCGGCAGCGGCCGCAGCCCCGCGATCGCGGCCGGGAGCACCTGCAGCGCGCTCCGGTTCGCC
>VZTA01008435.1:262087-338686 GCA_013398855.1 Mohoua ochrocephala | reverse complement strand
GTGTATATATGTATATATATAAACATACTCACTGGTGTAAGAGTATGCTAAGTGTAAGAGAAGTGTTAAATGTACAGCCCAGCATATCAGGTACTCATGGTCTCCACTCCCAACATCTAATCCCCACACAAACATTCTGGAGGAATGGTGTAGGGGTCTGCACGAACCAAGCAGCTGTTCCTGGTGCATAGTTTGGATGTGGCACACTGCTTTGGAGGGTGACAATATAGTGCAGAGAGGAACGGTGTGGATATGGTCAGGCCATAACACCTGATTTTAAGATTAGAGCCCTTCCTCCGTTCAGGTGTGTAACAATGCTTGGACAGAGTCTTGTCATTGCTTTACTTTCACAAGTACCTGTGACTGTTCTCTGCACCTGAAGCATTTGGATCTCATTTAATCAGAGAAAAAAAGAAGCATGACTCCTTACACTTACAGAAGAAGGTGGAACACCTAATATGAGACTGTAAAAACAATAGCTAAAAGACTTTAATGATTGTCAACCTTAAAGACTATTTTGAGAAAACAGAAGTCTTACTAAATCTTTTGTTGTTGGCAGGTCTCTGAATTTATACGAAGTTTACCAGGATGTGAAGAGCATGGCAAGGTGTTTAAAGATGAGGTGGGTGAATTTTATTTCAAAAAGACAGAGACAACAAAGCTTGGTAGAAATGCATATAAATTGGTAGGATGAAGTGTATGGAATCATAGAATCGCCAGAATTGGAAGAAATCTTTAAGATATTAGGTCTAACCCTCCAAACCAGCACTATCCCTGTACCCCCTAAACCTTATCAACCAGCACCAGATTCAGATGCCTCTTAAACACTTACAGGAATGGTGACTCTACCACCTCCCCAGGCAACCTATTTCGATGCCACATTGTTTAAAGTCAGATGCAAATGTATGGAAGATTAGGTTGGTTTTCAGGCCATGAAGTAGGAAGAAATTTAAGAGAAAACTAGCCGAGTGTCAGCCAGGTGCTTTTCCAACTTTGTTCCTGCCAATTGGAATTACTTACCAACTTCATTATTTACTATTGTTCTCTCTTGATCCGGTTGGATAAAATTTATAAGCAAGCATGTTATTTTAGTTCTGCGGGATGTTAATAAGTAAAATAAAGCAGAACAGTGGTTCAAGATAACCACCTCTTAAAACTCTGCATCTTGTCTGATCACACTTAGCTATTGGTGTTCTTCCTCCTGATACAGCCAGTTTATGAACATGATTTGAGTGAGCAGGAAGTGAGAAGATCTGAAGGTTCTGATGAGGTTCAAAGGAGCATGTGCTCACTTTGTGAGCAAGCCAGGCGTGCATTTTTCATCCGAGAAGATTGTTGTTCCAAAGTTGTCATTTGGAATGGATAAGGCTTTTACATACAATAGGCCGTTACAAACTAGGTTGTCTTTTTTTTTCTGCTCAGAGATTTGTTATTCCTGTTAATGCTTAGCTTCGAGAAGGCAGTTTGATCACAGATGCCATAGTGAGTACTTCAGGTGCTTATCACAGCCAGACGACCCGAATGGGCGGAGTCAGCCAGCCTTTCAAGTGAAGAATAATTGTGGTACTTAGACTTGAGAAGGCACCTCCTGAGGGAAAATGCATACAGATGGCCCTGCTAATCTCCTGCAACAGAAGTTTTCAGGCTGTGCTGTAGATTGTAATGACTATTACAGCTGCATATCAAAGGACTGACAGGCTGCATCTCTGGGCATTTTGCACTTGCTCAGATGTTGGGCATTTAACTATTCAAGCCTAGATCATCCCCTATGTCACTTAGGGTGTCTCATCAATGAATTTAGAAATAAAAGTTGGCATATTGCTAATTGAGTCAGGAAAATGTTGGCCCCATTGAAGCCCCTGGAAGTAAGGACCCTGGGGCTCTTCGTGTTGGGATTTAGCACTCCTGCTGAGAGAACGATTTGCTTACAGGAGAATGTTCATTTGTACTGTTTCGTAAAATAGCAACACTACAAAGCTGGCAGAAAAAATATTCCGTGTTTTGAAAAGTTCTTTTGTGTTTGTGTCAAAAAGGCAGTTTTATTAGCCTGGCCCCTGTTTTCATCTGGGATCAAATTCATTTCAATTTGCTATTTAGTGAGCAGAAAGTAGTGGCCTGAAGGGGATTCCAGCTCTGTAGCTGGGAGTGAAATCCAGAAGCTTTCCCTATGGATGCTTGCATAAAAGGAATAGCTAAGGTGTTTAAAAGCATTGCTGTGCTTCAGTAGAGTTGAATTACACTTAATTTACTCACTTTACTTTTCAATAGGTTTTATATTGTCAGTATGAAAATAAGAACTGTTTAGCTAAAAATTAGCCCGAAGGTTGTTTTCAAGCAGGAAGATCATCCTGTTCTCTTGGACTAGCTGATCTGTCTAAAGGTTGAAATCAAAGCTCTCCTGAAAGCATTTGAAAGTGCTTGTATTCAGCCAGCCCTTAACTTTGTCTGAAATTGCTGGGACTTTTCTTTTCATGTTTTCTGAAACGTTTATACTGCTGCACTGTCAGACTTATTAATAGCTTTGTGTGTTTTTCTTTTAAAGCAAATTGATGGAGAAGCATTTCTGCTAATGACCCAATCAGACATAGTCAAAATAATGAGCATTAAGCTGGGACCAGCCCTAAAAATCTTTAATTCCATTCTGATGTTCAAAGCTGCAGAGAAAAACTCACACAATGAACTTTGAAGATAATGGAAAATGTGCACGAACCAGCTTTCTCCACTGGAGCTCATGTTTTATTCAAAGCACAAAGACTCACCAGAAATGTTGAGTAAGGACTCTCAGAAAGGAAGAAACATAAGTTCAGCACTGGTGGACTATTTATATTCTCCTAGAGCCAGTACACATCTGAATCCTTCTGGGAAGTGTTCAAGCTTTTGAGAAGGTACTGTGTAACAACCGAGTCAGCTGGTCTTATTTACCAAACTAATGGCGCTAATTCTCCATGGATGGTTAGGATCCCTAACTCTCTCTGGACATCAAGAAAACCTTCATTAATTATTTATGCTGTATTATATAAGGGAACGTTAATATTTTCTAAGGATTCTTGAATTGTACTTCATGTACCCATTTTACTTTTCAGAAGCTTTTACTTCATTTTATCAAAAATAAAAACTGATCAGCCAAAAATTAGGCTACAGGTAGCCAGATGAGACTGTTATGGCTAATGTGTATTTGTGCCATAGTTTAAAAATGAAACACTTAATGTTACATATGTGACACTTTATGCTACAGCATATTACTTTACAGATGATAAAACTGTCTGTTTGCTTGTAACAAAACAAACCTTGTTGGGGTTGAAATTATAATGCTTTCTTGATAACTGAATGTTTTTACTTTTGCACGATTACAAAAATGTTACGTGAGTTTTGCCACCAGCATCTTTAATGTATTTTATCAAAAGACCAGTACAGAGAAGGCTGCAACTGAAAAATAAAGTTTGACTTCATAGAAGACTTTTTGTTTATGCTGCACAATAGAGTCCCAGGCATTTACATGGGAGCCTGCTACAGTCCTTCAGAACATGGAGGAAAATAGGAGTATTTTGAGGCAAGGAGATTAGCAGAAAATAAATTACATTAAATCGTGTCTGCACTTCCCCGTCTTCAGCATAGTTACCACAACAATGGAGGAAAACTGTGCTCAAGCTAGGACCGGTACCCTGGTTTCATATTCCACAGAGGTTTGCTTTCTCAGTGGTGGGAGAATTACTTCACCCACCACTTTCTAGCTGAAAACTCTGATTTGTAAATGAATTAGGCATAGGGGGAAAGGCAAAGCACGAGGAAAAGGATACTTAAATGCTCGTGGTGCACCAGCACATCCTGGGTGTGAAGTACATGCAATTCACTAGGTCATTAGCAGGCTGCAGACATCACCAGCAGGTACTGAGGTGAGGCAACCTCCTTTCTTGGAGGGTTATTGTAACGATTTGTCAGGGAAAGTCGTTGCACTTGGTATATATACGTAAGATGTAAACCAGATGCACTTTATATGGGAGAAAGCCTGGCTATCTGTATCCTGAGGACTGCTCCAGAATGTTACTTTTGCGAGAAGAGAGAGAAGAGTTGGATCAGGTTTTTTGGCAGCCCTCTGTTCAGTGCTGCAGTGGGCAGTTGCTCAGCTGTAGAGCTGAGAACAAACAGAGCATTTCCGTTGCACAGAGTTGGGAGAATTTTACATCTTCCCACAGATTTTGCTAGGCTTTTCTTTGGCTGGAGTTCTTAAGTTTTCACTCTCTGTGTCCCTTCCAGATCGTGTAGGTGACTGGTACCTGCCATAATATGAGGTGAAACAGGGTCAGTATGAAGTAAGTTGCATTGCTCTGTTAATTTCCTTCCATAGCATTGCATAAATAATATTTTTACATTTTGTTCAATATTTGTACATTCAAATTGCACTCTTATTGTACTACAATACAAATAAAACCTGAACTGGAGCCTCTGTTACCTTTGTGTGTGCCCAGGATTCTCGGATGAACCCAGCTGCTCCTGATGGGTGTGGTGTGGGGTAATTCCTCACTGTAGCTCAGCGTGGCCAGGAGTTTCAAAAGAGCAACTTGGCTACTGTGTGCCCTCTCCCTTAACACCTACTCCCAAGGTTCCCCCTGGCCCTGACAGTCGGAATCCCATTTATAGCCCTGGACTTTGTCACTGGCAGCAGCTGATGTTGCACATGCAGATCAGTAAAATGCCAAATTCTTCTGTTTTCTTTCATTCTCTCCTTCCATATAGTTTCTTTTCCTTTACCCTCTGTGCGTGTCCTGTGTGCCGGGTCTATAGCCTGCAGCGATAACCAACAAAGGGATTTGCAGCTCAACAGAGATTACTTGGGGTTGTTAGCACCTCCCTGAGTTTTTATATACAACTACTTAACAAAGTACTGTGGTTTAAGAAATGGATTTGAATTAATACTGTTTACAAGATGTAGAATAAACCTCACTTGAGCCCAGTGTTTTGTTCATGCAGCTATCACATACAATAATGGTGACATACATAATCCTTACTTTTGTATCCCATGCGATGAGGTAGCTGAGCGTAGCTACCTCTGTTACAAAAACTACACCCAACAAATTCACTTGGAAACTAAAACCACTCATCAGACCTACTGAATCTTTGAAATGGCGGCTGGCATTGCTTTTGGTGTTGTATTGGTGGTAGCCCAGCCCTCACACTGGTAAAGGTTGTATTCTGTGTTCCATGGGAGCTGTGTGAAAAATCCTAAGCCTACAGCAAGAGAATTTGGCCATTAAATGCAGCCATCTGCTCTCATCCTGAAGGCTCTCCCGCTGTAGTCGCTGCCTTGGAGTCACCCCTGCACAGCCATGCTTTACCAAAGCTTCTGTGACCTTCCAGGCTGTCTGTTTGAGTGTTTAAAGAATCATTGTGACCACAAGTGCTGCTTTGCCTACACTGACATTTTTTGAACTGGTGGAAGATTGGTCTCTAATAGAATGCAGTGTTTTAATAAAAAGCCATGTTTTATTTCTAATTAATGCAATGGGTCCTGTCTGCTGGCTGCTGTTCCTGTCTATCACCAGGCACTTGTCCAAAGCCGTGCACTGCCAGACAGTATCCCTTGGGATTTTCAGACATGCAGGAGTTAAGAGGAGAGTGCTGGGGAAAAGAAAAGGCTGTGGAAGAAGAGAGGAGAGGGTCTCCACTCTGTGTGGGCAGACAGAGAGTCACCATGTGGAGAAAGCTGACTTGTTCTGGGGAACGATTTTGGAAAGAAAATGAGGCGTTCCCTCTGCAGCACCAAAGCTGTGGTTACCAATGCACGTGGCAGCATCCCAGAGAAGTCATTCTTGCTACTTTGAGAGCTCATCTTAGAATCCCTATTTTGTAAATTCAGGATTAATGTTCAAGCAAAACAAAATGTTTCATGCAAGAAGAAAACAGTGAAAAGTCATCATCCTGTAGATTAAAAATCAGGCTCACCATCTTAAGCCACAAAATTATTATATTAGACTCTCAGCAATCATAATATTATGAATGGTAGTAAGTACGTTTACTTTGTTCCATTTCAAAACATTAACTGTATTACCATCAAAAGCAGCGAAGTGCTCATGTTGGCTCACAATTTTTTTTAATTCACACAATCAAAATATCTAAATCTGTCAAATGCTCCATATAGAAAACTAATACATAACACATTAAGTAATCTAGAAAATTTTATTATGTCTAGACTGCTCTAAAATCTACATTTAAAATAATGAAACTGCTTGAGTTTCAAAATTTTTTTTAAGTAACCAGTACAATAAAAAGAAAAGATATTACTAAACATAACTTTTAAATATACATACAATTTCACTAGAAAGAATGGCACAAAGGGATTTATTTTAACAAAATATCAAATGCTCCTGGGAGGAGTGCTGGGTTCACCATCAGATACTGGATGCTTGGGTGCCTCCAGCCCTATTGGGGTGGGCGGGGATGCTGGGTTCCTCACCTCAAAGACCAGGGACTCCAGGAAGTTCAGTGTCCTGTGGATTCTCTTTGGGCATGGGATATCAAACACATGAAATGCAGCCACCAGCGCTGCCAGAGCCATGGTGCAGTCATCGAGCTGGGCTAACTCTTCCCTTTCTATGTACAGGGCAAACTCGCATGAATTCACGTTGAAGGGATTTTTCACTTCCAACACTGGTGTCACTGCCTTTACCTAAATTTTAAAAAAGGGTATTTCAAATGATGCCACAGCATTGCTACAATAAACAGGTCAGAGAATTAAGTAAGCCTGCTAACACTGCTTTGAAGTTAGGTAGTATTTCTTTGAGTACTTCTACTCAAAAGGCAGGCTAATGTCATCTCTTCCCAGGAACCAAGCTGAGCCACCAAAAGGCCGGGTGATGTGACTATGCAAGTGATAAAAGGAAAAGAGACTAAGGCTGCTGGTGCTCTGTCTCCTACCTCCGCGTTCACTGCAGCAAACAGACTGGAATCATCTCCAAAGACCTCTGGCAGGAGTAAACATGCAGCAGTCATTTTCATATCTGTCAAAGGCAAGGATTTCCACTAAATTACAAATGAAAACTTTCTAGCACTGCAGTATCATCCTGGGAAAACAGGTTGCAGCCTATGTAAGAGTTACCAGCTCAGTAATGGAGCTGTTGTTCAGTCCAGTTTGAGGAGTAGCTTGTGCCACAGTCAATATTTAGGCACATCAACTGGTAATGGACATTAGTGTCCAAATCATTCATGGAACTCTGCTACTCAATATTATGATTCAATTTCCCTCACAATAGGTAAGTTGGCCTTTGGGCCAACTTGCTTTCAGTCAAGTTTGTGATCTGGGTAGTCTTCCTGCCCCCACTGCCCTTCCCCAAACTCCTCTGTCCCCAGTCAACTGGATATTTGGGAGTCCTGTTGCCAGAGGACTGTTGCTTTGAAGGCTGCAGTACAAGCTGGTGCTGCAGAACCTCCTGGCACCTGTACCTGCTCTCCCTCTGGTTCAGCTGTTGCTGACTATAACACCTTTTTTGCAGGTCAGGCTTCTGGTGTCATGTGCTTCGCTGAACTTACCTTGCCATGCATTTATTATCTAGGTGCCAGGTCAAGTTGTTTGTGAGAGAAAAACAGAAAAATAAAGGCCTTGGGGCTTTACTAAGGTATGGGTCCAAATCCCTGTGGATACACTGTATAAGAAAAGGGGAAATTGCTTACTATATCCATAGATTTCCTTGGCCAAAGCTATGAATGCAAACTCCATAAAGGCTTTCTGGATTAGACTATTCCTTGAAGCGTTTTAATCTATCATGAGTACTTGTGTTTTTAATCTTAGCGAAGGAAACCCCCAATATTTAACCCACGCTGCTTTCTTCTTTAAAAGATGACCTGGCAGTAAATGGAGTGAAACTGCTATAGGACACAGGTGTGTTCATATTGTGTGGCCTCGGACTGACATCCTGGCATTATGCCTGTTTGATAGAGTGAATCCAAGGAGCACTTTCAGAGAGCTAAGCTTGGGCATAGGCAGCAGCAGCTGGGGAAGAATAGCAATTCTGAGTGACTGCTTGAAAAGTTTTGTCCCCGCAGCACCACACTCCCCAGACTTCTCAGACTGAAAGAAGCTGAGTGGCAGCAGGTGTTTGCTCCCTCACAGCCAGGGAGCCAAACACGTCGCGGTACATGGACCTCACCAGAGGTACCAGTCTGTGCCCTTCCCTTTTTCCTGCAATGTTTCTCTGCAAAGATGAGGTGCCTGAAACGGTTAGTGGGAACTACTTCTTTAGTTTTACTGGGGTAAAGGTTTTAACCATAGAAACTTGCTTTCTAAAGGAAATTGTGTCCTTTTTTTATGGCGCTATTTCTAAAGCAGAAAATTAGTTTTCTGTGGGTATTTTTAGAAAATAATAAGCACTCATATATCTAGAAATACGTACTTCTGCTCATCTAGAAATGAGGTAATTACTTACTTTATCAAACCTGCAGTCTTTTATTCAGTGGAAAAAAAAGTTTTAATACTTGACTGACTTAATTTTCCTACTAATTTAGTAGCTTTTATTCTCAATGCTTCACAATCACTATATATTTTCAAAGAAACCATAACGTTTTTGAAGTATTTTTGCAGTACAATTGAAACTAGTTTAGTTACATAAGTAAGAACAATTAGCTACAACAAAACTCTGATATTCAGAGCATAGAAGATTTGTACTGACATTTCAGAACGTCTTCCTCTGTGTGCTGCTTCAGATTTTCTTGCAGCATAATGTTAATTGGATTATTCCTCACCACATACAAAGACAATATGTTTTCTGAATAAATCTCCAAAATCTCGACTGTTTTCTTATAAATGTCCATGTGTGTAAGAAGCTGGAACTCCCTAAAAAGCTGAAAGAAAAACAAATATTTGATATTGCAAACCTCAAAACCAAAACTGTAAACAATGCATGCACTTTGAAGACAGGATAAAACCAACTCAGTTAAATAAGATTATAAACTTGAGAGGGTGACTTCATTTCTTTTCAAAGCAGGGAAGAATACATCAAGTAACACCAAAATACTTCAAATAATCCGCTGGTGGTGTGGGTGGCACCTTTAACACAGAACTGGTGAACCTTTCAAAATGGGATTAGCTGCAAAAGTATGAGTTAGATTAAAGAGAACATTGCTGATGGATACTTCAGCGGAAACATCCCATAAAATACATGCCTACAGATGCATCACATCTATAACACAGAATTCAATGTCATTTTTAAAAATAGCTCTGTTACCTGATAAGGGCATCTTAAGAAAGGAAATAGTCTAAGAATATCTTTTAAAGGTGCCTTATCGCTGATCATCTTTCTCCGTATTTCTATTGTCACATTCATTCTGTTATCCACTTCTTCCCAGTTCCTCTGAGTTTTCATATATTCCTGATTAAGCCACTTAATATGTAAATCCATTGTACTGTCTTTAAGATGAGCAGGTTCTTTCTATCAAGAAACGAAGGACAGAATTGTAACAAATTAGCCCTTTTATATGATTATTTAGCTTTCTTAGCTTGTATCATTTGATGTGACCTCTGTGATTTGAGTGTAGTCAAGCTGAGCAGGAAGTGTAGTGTGGTTTCAGTTCCAGCTCTCTGAACTCCCCTCATATTCCAATAGTTAGACTAAGGTCTGTTTTCATATAAAACTATACCTGTCAGCCAAGTCCCCCAAGCTCAAATTGCATATTTGAGGCTATTAATGAAATTCCTGTTCCTGTGTCTGGTTTGTCTCATTGTGGTTTATTGGAATCGAGTAGTCAGTTCTAAGACAACTCAGCAGTCAGCAATATTAAATTAACTCTGTATTAGCAAGAGAAGTAGTATTTTCCTCTTACCCATACAGGTCATAAAAGCAGGACAACTAAATTTCACATTTATGCGGCTGGAGTTTTTATCCCCAAGGAGACCAGCTGAACTCTTTCAATAAGAAAACTCTTATTGAAAACCATTATTTGAGCAGTTTGACTGTTAGCGTTTTCAAAAAGTATTTTTGTACTTGAGGATAGTACAACCTTCCTCAAAATTATCATTCTCGTCCCTGATGTAATTCCAAAGCCAGTAATTACTAAGAGGAGGAGTGGCTATCCAAAGCAGTACACCAACAGGAGTAGCCTGAGTTTGTGTAGCATCCAGCAGTGGATGCAGTGAATTTGCTCACTGAAAGAAGCTGAGGGGACATAGAGATGCACAGTTAGCACAGTCACCATCCTCAGGCTGCCTTGCCGCTGGCTTTCCCTGTCTGTAGTGTCACTGATGCAGCTGTGACTACACTTATGGGTGGCCCGTGGGTCAATGCCAGAGGGAGTTGAGACACTTCATAATGTTCCGCAGAACATTTCCGACACAGAGATGTGAAACACACAACATCCCAAACCACTTTGCAGCGCTCTGCATGTGCAATTAAACTTTCCAGTTTAATTAACACCCTCCTTTAAAACCGTGCATGTGATATTCCAAGAATGGTTGCGCAAGGTACGCAGTGACAAAAACTGCCTCCATCCCTCTGCATGCAGGAGAGATACCTAATGTGACCCCTGCAGGTACTCCCTGGCCCTTGCTAGGGTTCTGTGTTAGCAGTCTGCACGCTTTCTAAGGGAGAGTTTTAGTCTTCATTGTGTTACAATGGTAATGTTTGTTTCTGACCAGCTTGTGTAGGCATTCCTGGCCTCTTTCTCAGTGCACAGGAGCAGAGGTGGGGGATCGGACAACTTAGTGCCATACCCTCCCCTACCTGCCTGGGAAGGGTGCTGGGAAAAAGTATAAATGGTGAGTGGATGGTGCTACTTCCTGTGGGTTCTGTCAAGACTTCACTAGACTGGGGTTTGTGGACTCCCAAACTTTATATTTAATAGCCTTCAGTATTTATATTTATATAGCCTTCAGTAGATTTTTTTCTCCTTCAATTGCTTCTCCCAGTCACTTTTCCGACTCTCATAAAGTCATACCTTTCACAAAATCCTGCCATAAATTTGGCAGTTTAACTATATGCTGTCAGAGGAAATGCCTTTATTTGTTTTTCGCCTGCTACCTCTGCCTTCTAATTATCATACTGGATTCAAAACCGATTCACCATCTCCTTGCCACTGTAGTTTTATAGATATGTCATATTCTGTCCTCAGCCATCTCTTTTCCAGCCAAGACTGTCCTAAGCTATTTAATCATTTCACATATGAAAGCTGGTCCATGCTTTCAATTATCCTTGTTACTGTCTTTGCATGTTTTCTAATTTCACTGTAGCTTTATGAGATAGGTGCAGTATAACTTAAAGTACTTGTTGAGATACTGGGACACCACAGGGGCATACGGTGGAATAATGCATTGCCTTTTGTTTCTTTCTTAAATAATTCTGTGTAATCAACTTTTTTTTTTTTTTTTTGAATGCTGCTGAGCATTGTGCCAAATATCCTTTGACCTAGTATAAAAATAGCATTTGTGAATGGTACTAATAAGCTCAGAGCCCATCACTGTAAGTGTTGTTAGGACTGGGTTTTCTCCTTTTTTTCCACCTGTCAGAGCTGAACTTTATCTGCTGGGTTTTTTTCCCCTGGAACTCAGTAGCATGGGGTCCTTCTGCAATTCTTCAGTCTTTGTCTTTAGTATCCTTGGTAGCATCACAAAATGTAATCTGCCAACTATTCTACTTTTTCCACGTCATTTAGAAATACACTGAACTGCTTAAACTAAGCATTCATAATCTTTTCCACTGTAAACCCCAACTATTTCTGCATAGCCTTGTTTGTTCTATCTTTTAACTGCTTATCCATTCAAGGACCTTCCTGTTTATCCCCTCAGATTATATCCTCTAAGAGCTTTTGAAAGGCGTGTGTTAAAATCTCTTCTGAATTTAAAGTAGACTCTACCAGCTGGATTGCCTGTGTCCTCAGGGTTGTTGAATACTTCAAAGAACTAATGAATTTGTGAAGAATTATGTCTGTTTACCGAAACTTTGTTGATTCCTTCCTAATGTGTTCATCTCTTGGGTCTGCATTACAGTTCTTGCCAACTTGGCCAGTGAAGACAGAAGGTTTCTTGGTCCATATGTTCCCTAGCTCTCTCCTGAAACTCTAGAAACTGGCATCAAATTAGCTACCTCCAATTATCTAGTATCATGTTTCATGAGAGAAATTGTGCACCACAATTAGAAAATTTCCTGTTTTACCCTTGAACACAACTGAAAATTTTGCACAAATACTTGATCTTGGAAATGTGTTACTGCTCATTTTAGTGAATTATTCTGTAACCCCTTTACTGACATGCCAGTCTGAGACAGATGCCCTTATGCTGTCCATGAAGAATGGTCCCAGCAATGTGATCATCTGAACTCGTCTACTGAGAATCCTTGCAAAATCTGTCTAATTTTTCTGGTATGGCTTTATATTCTGCCAGCCCTCCTGTACCTAGAGAGCGGACCTTGAGCACTCCTGTCCCTTTCAGGCTTCTTGCTTCTCACCTGGATGAGAAAGCCTTTATAGCCAGTGCAGAAAAGGCAGAAAACCACAAAAAGAATTCTCTGTAAATCTCCATCAGATCACTCACAGTCATCAGTTTTGTTTTGCTGCTGGTGCGTCGTCTCTGCAAGCTTCCTGCATCAGCCTTTGATGGTTTCTGGTATGTAATTTATAGTGGTTACTACTGTGAATACCATTTTATTATTCACACATTCCCAATTGAGTCATTCAGCTATTCCTTAACCTGCTAACTTGCCTTAAGTTGGACAGACTGTCTCTTGCTTCACTGTGACCACTGCACAGAACCAAGGGATGGCCCATTCTTGTCAGTCTCAAGATGCCCACGCTTTCTCACACATGCAAACTTGGGCAGTTGTTGGGGCTTTTTAAATTACATTTCTGTTTTTTATGCTGTGCAAGAGCTAGCCTGAAGTCTCTGACTCCAAACAGCTCTTTCACTACTGGTTTCTCCTGTGGGCCTGCTTTCAGGCCTCCTCCATAAAGCAGGAACTCCTTCAGCCAGCTGATGTGGAGCATGGTGGCTCATTCCCTGAGGGCCTGTCACCTTCAGTGTCTCACTTGCAGAGACAAGAAAGCAAAACAACTCGACCCAGTGTGCTGTAACCACAGAAGAAGTTGTGACCTTTACGCCAGCTTCTCTCCATCCCCCTTGTCAAGGCAAACTCTGCTTGATTTGATGGACTTTCCATCTTGTCAGCTCTGTCCTTGAGAGCTAGTTTAGCTAATGACATTATTAATTAGCTAAAGGAGACCATTTGACATTTTCATCAGTGGTAATGGCATGCTACCAATAGAAATACGGCAGTAGTATAAGGAAGAATTGCTGTCATGCCTATCTATTGGGGGAAAAATAGCAATGGAAGGCCAAAGTTTGTAGTGTAAATCATCTATTACCTGGGAGTAACACAAGCAGAAGTCAGTGTTAGAATTGGTTTTCTTGCAGTGTTCATCCTGCTTGGAGCAATCACTATCTGTAATCTTTCCAACTTCTTAGTTTATGAACAGAAGATTTTTAAGGTAAGTGGAAAGGTGAGAGGTGGCTTTCTTTTGGAGGAAATGTTATCTCAGTGGGACACCCATTTGATGGGAGAATGAGTCCAAGTGTGATTTAAAATATTTTATAGTTAACTTTAACATTGCAGGAAGAATCCTGGTTTGGGAAGCTGGTTACTGAACTGGTTCATCAGCCTACCACGTGCTTATTTAGGGAGGACCCTAGATCCTCTCCACTTCAACCACCAAAGCGAGAAGCTAGTTCCAGCACAGCAATATTCCAGTGAAATTTGACCATAAGGTTAAAGCTCGTTTATTTTGATACTGTGCAAAAGCAATCCTATCTAGACCAAACCAGGATGACTTGTCTCAAAGTCTGAAGAAGCCACAGCTAACTGTTCAGCATATATGCTGGACAGAACTAAAAAAAATAGCCTCATTAAATGAGGAATCCTTACTTCTTGAGGTCACCCACCTCCTCTGGCCACATTTTCAAACGTGTCACCAGTAACATCCATTTCAGTTGCAACAATAAGAATGTTAATTTGTGATATTTAATTATTTTTGTATACAGAATTTTGTCTTGTTTAGCAATGTACATACTTAGTTTATAATGTAAAGGATTTCCTTTCTTTTTAACCAATAAAATTTTGATTTAAAAAAAAATTCTTTCTGGAACAAACGAAAATTTATCTCAATGTCTTTAAATAAGAAGCTGCCTTTTTGTCACAAGCTCATGAGACATGCAGCAGAACAGAGGAAAAAGGCAAAAGGATGTGGAAAGGAAGTTAATGAGGTAAGCAGAGGATACCCAGTACTTGTCTGTCAGAGTAACCCAGCCCTAGCCTGCAGGATGGTTCTGCCAAGGATCTACTCAATCTGTTGGATTCCTGCTCAAAGGGTGACAGCAGTAGGGAGCCCATCCCTTAGTGCCCATGCCTACAAACTCTCTTGACTTCTTGGCATCTCAGGTATCTGTGACTGAAGACACCAAATCTGGGAGCCACACAGGTTGTGAGGCTCCTTGCCTGTGCTCCAGATGCCTTTTGACTGTGATCCCCCACCTGACATTCACGGTTCTACTTGGAACCATATACAAGGAGATTGTGTTAAGATCCTCACATTAAAGCAAGAAAACATACAAACATAAAACTACTAGACTCCAAATCCCCAATTCCTCCCACCTCCTGAAGCAAGAGGATAGTCATTTGATTGGAGATGGATTTCTAAATAAAGGCCTAATTCCTAAATGTTCTTTTGATGGATCTCGATTCTTCCCAAGATAGGAGATTGTATTAGCACATTCTTGTAAAAAAGCTCCACTTAGCAGGGCACTTTTATGAAACGGTGTCACAGCCAAGGCAGTGAAACTGCTACATCAGTTTGCAAGGTGGAAGGGAGCAATTCTTATGCATGATGTGATCTCCAAGGTCTAAGCTTTCAGTTCCTGTTGAAAGCCAGCATCATAAATCGTACAGGACATGAATGTCAGCACCAAAGTAACATGACTGCCTAATCACAGAGTGATGAAAGCACCTCTGGTGTGGACAGCAGACCCCTCTTGCTCTTTACATGGGTTTACACCAATTCCTGAATGGCAAATGCAGCCTAACAGTTGCTAAGGACAAAGATCAAGAGCTCTTTTTTGAAGAATGCCAACAGGACCTACTGGCCCCTCAGTCTGAGAGAGTGAATTCAAATAGGAGCAGTGGAGTCAAAGAGATGGATATGAGGACACTACTGCATGCTGTTGGTCTGCTCACTGCCAACCAGTGATCCAAGTTCCTCACCTGGGATACTCTGGGAATATTTCTTTGAGGCAATTCCTTTGGATGGAGACTAATCTGCTTGCTGGAAAGCAATGTAAAAAACATGTGACAATAATGAGAATCATATCCTGGAACAGCAGTGCTGTGCAGGGTTCAGTGGCATCAGCACTGAATGGGAGCTCCTTTTACACCATACATTGGGACTGGGATGCTGATGGGTAGTAGTGTTGGTACAGCCATTTTCTTTTGGTATTCTTGCTCTTGTCAGCTCCCAGCATCTGCTAATAATATTTCCTTTGAAAAACACATCTCAAATTTTCCTTGCTAGATGCCAATGCATATTCCAAGTCACGTTATTGCTAAGAGCCTTGATGCTGCTAAGACTTCTTGATTGCTGAGTCTACCTGCATCAGTTAACATCAGTGCTCAAGGTACTTACACAAGAAAGCCTGACAGTAGTAAGGACCCTTGTTTGGAATAACCTTTTCCATTAATTGGCTTTTATAACTTCTTCATGGTGAGAAACAGCTTTCACAGTTACTTAAGTGAGCATAATCTGGATCTTCTGTCTTGATTTTTGAATACTGAAAAGTGGGTCTTGCTGTTTTGGAACACATGCAGACACAAGGCATCATAAAAGCACAGTGTACAGAACAGTTTTTACCACCACTATTGTAAGGGACAGCCCTTTTTTCTGTGGTGACAACCAGGTTCATTGGAATGACATTTACTATAATGAACATTGGGGCGTTTGATGTCACGAGGAGTGATCGAAAGAGGGTATGACAATTAGAAAGTGAAGATCTGCTCAAAAAAAACCCCCAAAACACTGGAGACTGCTCTGGAACAAGTAGAATCTGAAAGGCAGGCTGTAAACTGGACAGTGGTCAAGGCCCATCTTCTCAGCCTGGATGGTGGGAGAGAACTGAGAAGGCGTCACAACCGTGCCCCACCTCTCACATCCAAACACTGAACACAAAGGCAGATGAACCAGCATGGACAGGCTACTTTCAAGCAAAATGAGCATGTAACCATCAGCAGGATCCACACTGACTTGTACTCCAATGAGATGTTTAATTAAAGCAGGCTTTGCTTTAATTACACATAATTACCCTTTTGAGCCAGGCAGGCAATTTCAGAGCTACATTTACGTGTCAGTGCTAACCAAAAACTTTCAAAGCCACATAAGTCGGTCTATTTCTGATCACAACAACTGCTTTCTGATTTTGTAACCTGCATAAGCAAAATGAGAGAAATCTGTTTTTCTCTACCAAGGGACAGCCTGCACTTTACAGTTTAACTCACAGAACAATGAAGACACTGGTTGAAATAAATAAGAAGGTGAAATGCAAGACGTATGCCAGGGATCTGTGTTTAAAGTTTTTGCTTTGACTTAAAAGCATTTTAAAATATTAACTAAGCAACACTACACACTCAAAGTTTGATGTATGCACATCAAAGTTTTAGTGGAAAAATCACATTACAACAGTTCAGTACAGCCATTGAATGATCCTTTATATATGCATGCTCACATTCTGGCTGTGCAAATATTCAAATGCTTGATTTGGAGACCATTAATCTTAGAGGGAAAGGTGCTATCACCCCTGTTTCATCTGTGCATGGCCTTCTCAGTATAGATGGCACCTAACGCCGTACCTGCCAATAGTGCCATGAGATTGAGTCAAGAGAATTTCTGCATCTCATGCACAAGCTGTTCACCCTCTGAGAATTTTACAGACATTTGGTTCTCTTTTTCCTTGCTGTTTCCTTATTTTCCTCATTGCTCCCTTTTTCTCCAGCCATCACTTTCCAAATCCTATTCTTTCCAGACTCCTTGAAATCTTGTTTCAAGTTTCTGACTCCTGCCGTGGCATAAGATCGTTGACAAACATGATGTTAGTTATCACCTCAAAGAAAGGCATATCCCTAGGAAATGTCTAACTTGCCAAATTTACCTAATATGAGGTAAAAGAGACTCTGTCTCACAGGGTCGACCTCACTCAATCCTGATTTGTCCTTTCATCAGAGAAGACAATATCCAGATGGGGTAAATTTCACCATTCTTGTACTGCATGATACCACCGAAGCGAGAAGATATGGTGTTCCTCCTGGGCCAGGGGGCTTCTCTGCTTTTCATCTAGTCCTCTTGGCATAGGATTTGCACATTCACCAATTTCAAAATTCCTGCCTATCTTCCCTATACAGGAATAATATCAATAGATGTCCAGCATTGGGAGTTAAAATTTCTGCAGAATCCTTCCGCTTCTCCCAGTCTAAGTACTCATCAAAACATTTCTTGTGTCTATCCCATTGACATAGAAAGGAGATGGCCTGCTGGTGCCCCCTATATAAATTGTTTTCTTTATGTTATTCCCAGCTCTGCTGGGTGTGGCAAATACTCCCATTTATCTGCAGACATCTACCACTATCTTAGCTGACATCTTGTCAGAGCCTATCTTTCATTTTCACACCTAACTCCAAATTTATTTGTGTGACAGCTTCAGAGAAACCCCGATGACCTCACAAACAGTCTGTCACAGGATGTAAGAAATAAGAGGCTTTAAGAGAGGGACTGTACTCTCTTTCCATTTTTATTTAAGATCAAGAACTAATAGCAGTCTTCTAGCCTACTATATTCCCTTGCAGTTCAGGTAGCTTAAGATACCCTTGGGTAGTCCCTTTGCTGAGATATTTTCTTATTTTATGTCTGGGATGGATTGAAGGAGCTTAATCCAGCTGCATAGATATAGCTATTTAGTGGCATTTGAGATGCCATCAGGGTATCCCAGAAACATCTGGAAGTAGCAGAATATGATGCAGGACCTACAGGAAACACACGTCTTTCTGAATTGGCAGGTGGAGCCATGCAGGATATCTGTGGGCTTTTTCATTTCTGTATTCAGCTTACTGAAATCATTGTGAAGTCACACATTTCATGAACAGCACTGCTGAAGACTGACAAGATTTCCAAGCTTGAAGTTCGGAAAGGGACAACTTGCTCTTTGGTCACTACCCCTGGAAAGACTAAGATAGTGTTTGAGCCACAAGCTCTCAAGGTATGCGAGCCAATCATCAGCTCTAACCCCATTTCCCTCTCCATCACCTTTTGCCTTCTGACAGTCCTTTGGCCAAGGACCAGGAAGGTCCTGTCTTTCTTTTTCTTCTGGCTCCCCCAAGTCTAGGGCCCTTCCTATTACAACTGGCAGGAGGTGGTTTCTCTCGTAACCTAAAGGACCATAAACCAAACAAGTCCCTAGGGCAGAGAAAGGGGGTTTTGATGCCAAAAAAAGAATAAGGAGATCGGTCAGAACAAGCCGCTGGATGGCTGGTTTAGCAGTAATCCCACCCTGGCTACAGAAGGGAGACTGGCTTGCTTTTCTTATGCATTTTCACAGTGCTATCGCCCTTCTCATGGAAAGTACCTTCCATTTGCAGCAGATGAAGGTCATTATCATTACAAAGCACTCTCCCCTGGATTACTGCATCTCTGGGATATTTGTCTGACTGTGGAAAATAACTGAGGAGGATTCTCACATCACAGCCATAAAATTTGTTGTTTATGGAGGATTTCCTGATAAAATTCTGAATATCCCTCAGACACAGAGGCTCAAATTAATGTCTGTCAGGCACAGTCCAAGCTTCTTTCCCTGGTGGCGCAACCTGATGGATATTTGTAGGGAGCATCATTTAAATAAAAATATCCTTTAGTGACAGACACCTCCAGCATGGGTTTATGTGCTTACTTTACCATCATCCTACTGCTCTGCACTTGCTCAAGACCTTTCATGTGATGCTAGTCACTAGAAAAAGAGTAGCTACTCTTCAATCTTGTTTGATTATAATGCTCTGTAACAAGGAACACATTAACAGATGTTTTAAAGAAACTGGAGGAGAAAGACAGATGTTGCACCTGGAAGCAAAGCCCTGCATGGGAGGCCAAGTACGCTCAAGCTGCTTTTGAAGGAAGAATGCCTGTTTGGAGGGTAATGGGGCTTGGGCAGACCAAGGTGCAGACATCATCTGGCTCAAAACATCACAGGAAGCTTGTCCTGGTAAGCAGCTGGATTTTCACGTGAAGAAGTAAAAAGATTGGTTAAGGGTTTTATTAGTAGTAATAACTTCATTACTCTTTTCATATAAAAAATAAATGCCAGGTATAACAGTGAGGCATTTCCTATCAGTGAATAATCTTTTTATCAGTTTCATGCCATTAACAATCCAAGACTATCCTGACACAAAGCACGCATGACGGAGTCACAGCTCAGAAACTAAAGCTCAATATAGAAGTCAGCTGTGTGACTGGTAAGTAGGTCATCTGTTGGGAACAGATGTGCTCTCTCATCTGCATAGCTCTGCCAGTCGGCTTTGACCTGTCATGCCCTAAATGTCCTACTCTGCCTATCTAAAGGAGAGTGTGGTGGCCCAAAGGGGCTAGGAATCCTTCATTAACTATTCTCCAAAGGTGTCCTAAACCTGGAATTAATTTACCCCCATTTTACCTTAATTAATTCTGACGTGTTGGCTTCTAGGTCACCCAAGGCTGATTCATTCTTCTAGTCTTGGAAAAGGGATGAAGACAAGGGGATCTGGCTAATGATAATTTGAATACCATTTGGGTTTGCCTGTGGTATTGGCTTCTAGATAAAGTATTTATTTTTTGAGACTAAAACACTTTGTTTAACAGTTTATATTTTCATAGAGCAATTAGTGCCAAGGATTGGCAGGAAAGTGCCTTTATGTGTTTTCCTAAATATACAGAATGAAAAAACCCACACTGCTTTTGTTAAAAATAATATTAAACATTTTGTTCAGTTTTGCACATATGTAGTGACATAATTTAGGATCTCAGAGTCAGACATCGCTGCTTTCAACATAGAAACACATTTAAAACTAAGGAAGCTATGATTCCCTCAATTTCATGGAACTCGTTCTTAAGCCTTAATAGGGCTCACAGGTGTTGATTCTTGCATTTATACTTGTATTTTATTTATATATATATATATATGTTCAGGATACAGGGAAAATGAGAAAAAGAAAGGAAAAGTTGTTTAGGGATACTCACCATCCTCTCACCTCCTTCAAGTTTAACCCTTAATGTGCTTACAACATTCAGGCTAGCAAAAAAGGCCTAGGCCTCTAGAAGAGATGTAACATTCTTCCTCAATTTCTAAAGCGAACAAGGGTGACCGGTGATGGGCAATGCAGCTAAAGAGAGTGGTGATTCCTGGTCTGCAGATACACAGCACAGTGCAGTTACACCCTTTCTATAGATAAATGAAGTTTGGCATGCAGTCCCTACGGGATCACTCCAACGCCCTTCCCAATGAGCTCATAAGACAGAAAAGAGCCACATGTGCTCTTTCCAAGCTTTAGCAGATAAAAGATGGCTAACTCTTAATGTGCACAAACCCAGAAGCCTGTAATTCTTTCTTTACTGGGTGCAAGACTGTTTATTGTTTTGCCCCCAAGTTACATGTTTCTTACTTCACACATTCTTCAAACCCTCCAACTAAAGCAGGCAAGAGGGGAAGTGTTTATTCCTGAACACATTGACCCAAAGGGAACAAACAGAAATTATTGAAATTTCTAAAAAGCAAACCAAACATGTATTTGCATTTTGAATAGGAAACTACAGCTACCTTCAAACACAAGGGCAATCAATGCAGAAATGCATCCAATGAACCACTCTTGCTCCCCTAAATACAGGGTCTGGTAAACAGTAGGATGGACATGGAGAAACTAAAGACAAATATCTACTTACATATCTTCTTTATCACATTCTTACAATCGTTTAAATTTTATCATGTTTTAATTACAGCACAAAGATGTGTATGGAGCATTGGCAAAGCATAGCTTGAACCTAATATATTTATGAAAGTGTATAAATTAATTAGTGTGCTTCAGACGCTTACTGGACAGTGATAACTCTCTGAATTCTCTAACTAAAGGAATACACAGCAACTGCATGTGGACAATTTGAAAGCATCCCTATGTATATCACACATCAACACAAACAGATTTTATATAACAAAGTGCAAGGTGACAGGAGGATATGGACGTTTGCTACCAGCTCAAATACCTCTTTACATTCTTATTTGTACAGAGGCTTCAGCTAGCAGACATAATTCTCTATCGTTTTTCACTGTAACTGGAGGTATATAACCAAAAGCAGAATAGAAATACTGCATTTTAAAAAACAAACAGCATTTTCTGTTCAATTTGCAACAATTCTAAATGACAACAAATGTGCAAGGCATGCAGTATCAGGTTTAGCTCTGTTGCTGATACCTAGTTTTCCAGAAATGAAAAAAAGTCAAGGGTCTGGCCATATGACAAGCTCTATTCAAAATGAGTTTGAATGGGATGAGATCAGTTGTCCCCTTTACTGCCTGGTGGCCTTACTATCAAGAGAGGAGCTGAAAGACTGAACTCAGTTAAGCACCAAAAATCTTACCTCTACCTGCACCTGGACATCATTGAGTTTGTTTTCAGCAAATGAAGATTTTCTGGTCTGTCCTCTCCTGTGGCCAAACTTGCATTTGTTCCTCAGGACTTGCTCATCATCTTCAATGGGTCTCCGCACGTATTTGAAACGATCTTTAAGGGCCCGTTTCCACAGCAACTACATGGTGGGGAAAAAATAGCTGTCATTATAAGTATCTTTCAAGAATTTGCCCCATTCCTAAAGCAGGTCACTTTGTTCTATGTGACTCTACAAAAAAGTGGTTGCCATTAAGCAGAAAAAGGCTCATAGGGCAGCACCATCGGTGGCTTCAGGATGGAAGGAAACAAAAGCACCTGTGGTAAATGGCTCTATGGCAGCCAACAGCTGGGCTGATGGCACTGCTGTGGCTTGCTGAGGGCAACAGTAGTTGAATCCAAGGGTTAGATCGATCCAAGGCTGCCAGTGAATCTGCAGTGTGTTTTCCCTTCCTCAGCTCTTGCTTGATGCTCCATTCATGACATCGGGTTGTGAAACTACACAGTGAAGCAGATCAGCTCACAGATACCACAGAAACTGTGCTGTGGGGGTTTTGGGGGATTTTTTGGTGGTTCGTCGTTGGGGTTTTTTTTAGTTTAGTGTATTATTGTTCCTTTGCCTCTGGCAATATTTGACTGGTTGCACAGTTGTGTGATTATTGTATCTAACAGAAGGGAGTGGGAAAGACACAGTGTGGCACTGCCTTTTGCTGGGAGCCTACAGTTATACTGGATCAAGTATATTTTTAAACTGAACTCAAAACTGCTGAATTAAGAGGTTCATTTAAGTAGGTCCTAGCATTTGTAAGACACCTCAAGGTATGTAAAGTGCAACTTAAAGGCATTTCTGCACTGCAAGCAGATGCAGCTCCTGTTTAATGCAGCCATTCATCACTCCTTGGCAGTCAAAGAGCTTACGTGGCCCCAGTGCTTTTGTCACCCTTGTGTATTTCTTTATTCAGTTATTGAAAAGTCACTTCTGAAAATTGTATGGACAGCAACTTCCTCATGCATCCTTAAGGGCCAATGGCCATTTACTACATGTGGCCCAAAGCTGGATGTCTCAGGGCAGGAACTAGCCTTGCCATGCCATTGACACGCTGGGAAGCAATTTCTAAGCAAAGGCTGTTAAACACATCTGCAGGCACAACCTGCAGTTTTGAATAGTCTTGTCATTCCTCAAAATCGTATTCCAGTTATTGAGGGGTATTCAACAGTCAGAGGAAACAGAAATTAATCAGAAGAGTGACTGTAAATGACAGGATGTGGAAAGAGATTCAAATATTTGTTATTTAATTTTCAAAATTGACTCCAATATTATACTCACTAAATACTATACTCAAACCTGTACCCACTGACATGCTAAAACACAAAATAAACAGAAGAACGATCGCCCTAAATTTCTTACCGAAATGGAGTCATTTATGAGTCAAGATCAAATGATTTGAAAGGTTAACTTTGGTGTAAACCAGAATTCAGTAGAAGTAGACTAAGTAGTACAGTATCTCTCTTTGCAGTGAGTCTGACATTCCTGCCTTTCTCACTCACAGGATACAGATGACAGAGTCTCTTAAGAGATGATGGTCAAGTCAGTGTGACCTTGCATTTCTCCTGCTGAGCTTATTGTTTCCACCTTCCCAGGTTCTAGCTACCTACAGGCCCTCAATCCTAAAAGCAAGACCTCTATTAATGGTGAAAAATTACAGTGGAAGAGCTATGAGAATACAATCCCTGTAGTGTCTACTTCAGCTCTTCTGGACCAGCCCTGGGCCTACCACAGCAGGAGTGCCCTTCCCAGGGGGACACTCCCTGCCACCCACCTCTGTGCCCTTACTGAAGTATCCTCTCACTGCCTGTCACAGCTGAACATCCAAGAACTGGGAAGAAAACAAGCCCATCTGCATTTCTAGTATGCAAACTTGAGGCTTAGGGTTCTGCCAGAACAGAAGTCACATCACCAACCTAAAGATAATGACAAAAATAGAGTACAACTGCTCACCCAGTCTTCTCACAAGACACAGTCACAGCCTCAATGTGAGTATTACACCTCAGCACAATTTTCAGAAGCAGTGACTGCATGCCTTGAAAATGCCACTTGTTCACCTGAACCATTAAGGTCCCTAAACACATTTACAGTTCTGGCCTTACACATTTTGATGCAAATATCCCATCATTATGTGCCTAGCAAAATTTATGCCTAGCTTGCTATTTTAAGGCTGCTAAGAAAGAAGCAAACAAAAACCTTAGTTTAATGCTTCTCTGAAGTGTTTAACAGATGTTATAATATTTTAAAACATGATCATCCCAGAATATATTAGCAGATGACAATTTAAGCATCCCTGTAGTTGAGCTTCACACAATTTCTTTCTTTCGAAAATCTTTATTTGGCTAGAAGATATTTTTGCTTATTCTTTCACATGAAAGAATATGCTGACACCTATACAAGGCTTTAAATATCCTTCAAAGTTCAAAACTTTCAGCTGTTTCATCCTCCAGTCCCCCATAAATTAAGAATTTTAACTAAATCTATTTCTGTAATAGGATTGTCATAAACTTAGGCAAGTCCCTTCTCACATACCTATTTCCAGAATGAGGCTGCGAGCACATACATTTGTGTGGTTTCCCTCGTGGGTAATGCATCCTCTAAAAAGGATGCTTTTGTTACCATTTTTGAACCAACAACTTTATTTTCTTATAATTTCCCTGCCTTTCCCCACTTCACTCGAACACCACCCCAGGAAGGTTTACCTTCCCGGTAAAGGAGCAGAAGGATTAGCCTGTGTCCATCTGACATAGGAGGAAAAGGATTACATGCAGATTAAAAGCAGTAATTTACTAGCAAATAATCATTTTGTGTGCAGCAGTTACATAAATCAGGCATGTCAGCACCGGCATCCTGGGTTTCACAGGCACCACGGCACCGCTCGGCAGCCACGAGCTCGAGTGAGCAGCTTATGCAAAGCCCACTGGCAAGTGGCGTGGAGGAGAGAGCCCTCTCTCTTCCTTCCTCAGGTCATGCTTTCTTGAAACCATACTTGAAACCATATTTTTAAAAAGTTGGCTGAAATGAAATGAAATGAAATGAAATGAAATGAAATGAAATGAAATGAAATGAGGGAAATGATTCTTTCCAAATTGTTGGGTCTAAGCCTCATAAAATGGACAAATACAGATAGATAGAACATCTTGCAAGTCGTCAAGAAACAGTGTCATGCCAATTTGCTTGTGACTGCTGTGTCTATGACCTTGGCTTTTTCTATATAAAGTATTTGTCTGTAACTTACAAATGTTTTGTTGGTTACCATACACATCACAAATCTAATAAGCTACTTCGTGACTAAATGAAGATTTTTATTTTTTTAAATGTTGTATGTTAGTTTAGGATTGCATTGTTCTGTTAAGTAGAAGGAAATACCACGGGAAAAGTTCCTTAGGTACTCACTTTAAAGCACTATTACCAAAAGTTGATCTTGGAATTAATTTCATTCCAGGTACTCCACAGACTTCCTAAATGAGTTTTGCTATTAGTAGAAAATTATTTTTTTAATTATTATTTGGAATTTCAGATAATTCTTAATCCTTGCTTCTAGATTGACTTTATAAATAACATTATTTTAAAATTCATAGTACATAAGTGGCTTATTCATGACTTTATTTTTAAATTAATTTATTTAGGATCATAATCATTGTCCTGACTATGTTGCATTGAATATCCTTTGAAAAAGGGCTGATGGCACAGAAGAATATATTTTTCAATACTGCAAAATTCAATGGGAAATTTTTTAACTGAGAAAACAGAATTGTGAATAATCTACTAATAAATCTTGAAACCACAAACTTTTAATGACCTCTCATTGCAACAGTATGAGGTTGAAAATATTAGACTATAGTTCTACATAACATACACTTTGTTTAAATTATTTGTTTAACATAATTTGGAAATGTAAATAAGTGTCCAGTATTTTGGAAACAAATCCCACAAACAAACCCAAAAAATGGAATGTTCAATGTTTTGCAAGTAATTTTTTTTTCCTGTCATGAAAATACTGGTGTTAATTTAGGTGCTCTTATGTTTGGTTTTTGTTGTTGTTCCTCCATGTTTGCCAGAAGAGCTGTCCCTTTTCCAGTTGTTCATTTCATTTCCGCAAAAATGTTGCAACAAAAGTGCTGACATTTACAGTTCAAAGTTTCTCCATCCGCATGCATCGAGAACACCAAGTTCTTTACATACTGACTTTCTGTGCTTGGCCAGAAGAAAATGTTAATTCTGGAATTCCAAGATGTCTCATGGGATGAGTTTTCCCTTTTCTCATCCAGGAAGCCCAGCTCCCTGCCCCTGCTCAGCCACACCACACAGACATGCACACTGGCCAGGGAGGAACCCAGAACAGTTTCTGCTGCATCCCTCCAGCAGCCAAAACACATCCATTTCTGGGGAAGGGCTCTAAACTGCAAGGCTTGTGAGTTGAAGTTAAAATCACATCAGCAGCAGACCTTCTCAGGACATCTCTTTAAGAACTACTGCAGCCTTCTGCAGAGCCCAGCAGATGCTGTGGCTGCCCCTCCACCCCAAAAGGTAAGAAACTGCTTTCCTTTTAGGAATAACTTTAGAGTTAAAATGAATCTAGGAACTGAGACATAGCACAGCAATAAATAATGAGCAGTAAATGAATGTCATTAACAATACTGTGGTATAGAGCTTTTTACATGGCAGAAAGGAAAATACTTAACAGCAGAAGTGAGCTCCAGTGCACCAGAGGGAACGCAGAACTTGGTACTCCAAACTCTGCTCAGCCCTTTTGGTTTATAAAATGCATGCAACAATTTATTCTTCCTGCAACTTTGACGAGAAATTAAAAGTTCAATAATTGAAAACAGGCTTGTTGGTATTCTAAATAGACCCCAATAACTTTATTACACTATCACTACTGGAAACCATTATTCTCAGAGGCCAGCCCAGCTAATTGCCATGTTTGGTGTGTCCCATCCTTCAGCCTTATAAGACACGACAAGGAGGTGGTTATCTATCAGACACTGACATCTGTGCACAGCTGGCCACCTGAGGCTCTCTCTGGAGTCCACAGAGAAACAAGAACTTAGAGAGTGCTATTCCTCTCTTCCCAATGCAGACATCAAAACCACATTATATGAACTGCCTCCCCAGAAGTTTATATATAAATGCTATTTAACAAGGAATGTAACTAGCATTTTTGCTTAAGATACGACTCTCATGTTCGTTTTACTTTTCTACATTTACCTATCAGTCCCCCTTACCTCTGAACTTTATTAATGGTAGATTTCTTAAATACTTTCAATGTACTATTTAAAAAACTGTAATAATAACAACAATTGTTTAATTACTATAGATAACCAACTTCAAGGTATTCAAAATCTCTCAGTAATCAATATTTCACATCTTACGTTTTAATACTATTATCAGGAACAGCAAGCAGAAATTATAGTTCCTTGATAGCCAAAGGGAGTTTTAAAAGAAAAGCCTACAAAAATTCTGCTTTTTTGACCTGCTGAAGATCCTTTCTGAGAAAAAACAGAAAGAATGCTTGTCAATTTTTTTTGTTGTTCATTTGCTTCTCAAAGGTATATTAATTCAATTTTACTGCAAGTCTTGTGATAAGTAACTATGTATATGTTGTAGGGGCTTTTTTAAGCTATTGCTCTTGGAACACACAACTGACTCAGCTCAAGAACAAATAAGTATTTATAGCATTTATGATCATGAAGGAAGAACAGGATGTCTAAGGGTGGGGCAAATAAAAATAGTAATTCATTCTCACACCCTCCTCCGAATTTAAGGTGTATGCAGGCATACACCTTTAGTGCAGTTTTTCCTGCCTCAACCCAGGCAACAGAGACGGGCTGGCTCAGAAAGTGTTAGACCAGCAATGTTGGAAACTGTTAATTCCAGCTTTCTTTCTTACTGATTGCAGTTATTGCCAGATATGCTTTCTAGTAAGCATGAGGGAAAGATCAAAAGATAAAGAACAACCACTCTGAAATCTCTGTCCCATCACATAACGTCTGCCAGCACCAATTCTGCCATCCATCTGGCTCGTAATGACCATTTCCCAAAGAACAGAGTTATAGGTAGTTTCATCCAATCTATGGTCCTACTGCAATTAAAGCCCTGTGGAAACCTAGCTTAAGAATCTGTGTTTAAAAACAGTTTTTAAAAAATAAAGGCTGTAAAATTGTCTTCAGACCAAGCTGAATATCATTCCAGTTCCTCCTCCTAAAGGGAGCCAGATGAAGCCATAGCATTACTCAGGACTCTGCCCAAGGAGCACCACTGGGGTATTCAGAGAGGTATCCTGATTAAAAATGAGGATAGACTGTTTCTCTCTGGTCCTTTTGCTCCCTCTCTTCTCCTTGAGATGTGTTTGTTTTCCTTAGTCCCTTCCCTTCAACAATGCCTGGGCTCAGGAGAGAACGAGAAAAGTTACCCCTTAAGGCTCAACTTTATTTTTATTCCCAAAATTATTTTGCTTTCTACAGTAATGGCACGTGAGATACATATTTTTGTTCAAAGCTAACAGTCCCCACTGAGGCTCACAAGCTTTTACAAGATGCTATGAAAGTATCACATGGCAAAGCAATGATGTGAAGTGAAAAGGTGACCACTGTCCTCTGGGACCACAGACAGATATTCTGGGTCACAAGTGAAAAAAATGTAGTTCAAATTTAAATCATCTCCTTCCACCACTTTCTGTTATCCCCCCGCACTGATATTCCAAAAATTGTTTTTAAATGTTTTTTTTTTAAATTAGACCTAGCTTCCTTAAACCACTAATATTGCTGCATGTTACAGTTTCATATCTAACACACAAATTATTATAATACATTGCAAGAGCATCAGTCACGTTAGTCCTCATACAGACAATTTTTTAAAGAGCTGGCTTCTTTGTTTTTAAAAACAGAAATAAATCAGATTTAATTTTATCCCTGGGTAGAAATCAGTCCAGAAAGAAAACGTACCCAACAAGCAACCAGGGCCTTCATGTACAGGTCTGCACGATCTCATGATAGCTTTGAGGTATGGCTATACCTGGATTCATCTTTAATTGACATAATGAAATAAGAATGTGATTTGCCAAACACAGCCAAGTGTGTGTGCTCTGAATAGAGCCAGCATATAAGAAACTGATATTGATTTCCTCTGAACTAGATTATTTTCTTGTGATGGATTATGTGGAAAAAGCCCACAATACTTACAAAGCCATTCCCATCTTCATCAAGGAATGGGTATGCCTGGAGCAGAGCATTGACAACAATGTTGTATTGCTGGCTGTTCGGATACCTGTGCAAACAAGATGGAGATGTAAAAGAAATATTTGGTTTTCTAGACAGCATTAAACACTGGAGTCTATTCTGATCTACATTAAACTGACTATTTCTCAGGCAATCAATTGCCTGAGAAATAACAAAGGGCACAGCTTAAAGGCTTGCATGAAATATTTCTATTGGTTTCAGTAGGTTTCAGGCCCTTAGCCTCCTTTATTTAAGCAAATATATTAAAGAGAATGGCTTTACATCCATTTGAAAATCTATGTCTGCAGACAACATGTAACCCCTCCAAATAAATCTAATGCTGTTTACTTACAATGATCCTTCTAGGTACTTGGTCATGTCTGCTTGTAAAAATTCAATAATCCTTATTCTCATACTGTGATCAGGGCATTTTTTTTCCGCTAATATGCACTTGACATCGTAAGGGAAGTCTGGCAAAGCGTAAGAACTTGTCCACTGCAACGTTTTGTATCTTGCAAAAAACGATTTCAGATTTTTTCTGTAAAAGAAAAGATTATATCATCACGATCACTTATATATTATGTCATCACTTTCTTCTGTGGAAACGCAGGCAGGAGGGAAAGAGAAATACATGGAAAAACCCAACACAAGGGAAAGTCATTGCTATAGAAATTCAAGGCCTGCTGTCTTTGTTTCTGCATAAAGAATATATACAAAAGCAGCAATCAATACATACAGAGTTAAAAACTAGATGTGAAATGTGAAGTGTTATAACCAGCAGACAGTAAGAAGTGGTTTCTAACAGAAAGCAGAGCAGAAGTCACTGGGGGCTTGCTACTGTTGCAAAATATCTTTATCTGTCTTCATTTATGTTTCCTACTCTAGTAAAACAAACAGCTTAATTGAATAAAATATTGTACATGGCATTAGTTAAGGATGTCCTCCCACAGGGGAAGGCAAGGAAGGGATGAAGGCAGTTATCACCAGCACATGTCTGGAAACAAAGCAGACAGCCCAGCAGCTCTTCACAAGAGCACCATGACCACTATTTACAGATGTCACACCCCAGCTGGGGTGAGCCTGAGGCAGGTTATCACCACTGGCTGCCCCAACCCTAATTCTGAAAGAACACAGGGAAAAGTGGGTCTCAATAGCCAGTTACAGTCTCAATACCTTCTTGAGTAGGTTGGCCTATAACTCTCAACCTTTCTGACCTGGTTATGCTGCCAACACCACCTTGGCATCTTTTAACATAGTTTGTGGGCTATCAAAAACTCTGCATCCTGATATTAACTGCACCAACCCCAGCCCTACGACAAATGGCAATGCAGTGCTGAGCAAAAAAAAAAAAAAAAAAAAAAGGGTACTGTCATCTGCTCCTAACAGCAGTAGGAGTACTCACAGCACTACCATTTCCCCATACAAAACAGGCACAAAATGGTCAGGGCTTATCTTTCCAAGCTCACCAGATTTCATGGGACACAGATGGTTAACGGTAGAGGCAAAGTGCAGTGAACTTCTGTTAGTACTTTGCAGTCTCAAAAGAAGGAAAATTTTTGCAAGAAGAGGCAACATATCCACATAGACACATTCATGTCCTTTTTTGGTGATAAATTAATACACAAATAGGAAAATAAAACCCAATTTAGATTCTGAAATCACTTGGAAATCCCTCCTATGCAAACAAAGTGCAGATGTTCAATGTGGCATCAGTGAGCAGCTCCCCAGCCTTTAAGTTTGCATCCTGTACTTTCACCAACTTTACTGATGAAAGTGACAGAGCACACAGGCTGCAAGTTACTACATACTGTTTTCAACAAGCTACCACTTAAACTAGCTCAAAAATGGACCAAAGATTAAACTTTACAGTACTTTGTATTGGAGCAGCACTGGAATTCCTTTTGTTGGTAATACCAGTGAAGCTGAAAAGCCATTTCAAAAAGTGGCAGGGTTTATGTCAAGTTCCATTTGGGCACACTGAACTACACTCAGTCACCTGAGAAAATAAAACTTTCTTGCAGTTGGGATGGCTAATAAAGAGGGAATCGTGGCAACTGTCCCATCTGCCAGTCCCTTCACACTTGCCACTGCAACAAAAATACTCCATATTTCATTTATCTTCAGCCCTACCTAACACAAAATAATTCCTTGCTCTCCAAACAAATCCAAAAATTCCTCTGGTCTCCACAGTGCATGAGATTACGTATTTTACTAGCTTTAGCTGGACTCATGACTTTTGGGAAGTCATGTTAAACATGTGCTGTAATATTTCACAATGAAATACAAGCTTGTTTGAAAAGAGACACAACTCCACATAAACTTTATCCTCAGAAATGCTCACATGCAAACTTGTTTAACTAAAAGAACAGTTCGGTTCAGCTGTAATGCTGTTCTCCACAATCACGTGAAGTCTCAGCTCTCTACATAAATCCCAGTGCACATACAGTTTTGAGATTTAGGTACAAACAGATGTAGCCTGTTTCTAGCCATACCTCTTCTAGCTAACCTGAGGCAGAAATGAGATCAAAATCTTAAAACTACAAACAAACAACCAACCAAAAAAACTCAAAAACCCCTCAAAATCTCAGTTACATTTTTTCTTGTCTCTCAGTTCTTGAGACTTCTGATTCTACAGCTAAATCAATCCAATGGCTAGCTCTGGCAAAATTTCAGTCTCCTTCTTTCTCTGCTGTTACATGTCTGACTTACTTGCACCCCTTTCTTACTGGTACCAGGGAGCCTCTAACCCTGCAGCAAGTTACAAGGAGCTACGGTGACAAAATTTTTAGTTATTCTTTTCATTTAATTTTCTCACAGTTTAAGTCCCCAGAATGGCTTCTCATGAGGTGAAACAAATGCCAATTCAGATGAAGCAAGCTAGTCTCTCTACGCTTAGCTGCAGTATGGAACTGCATCCCAAGAAGCATCTCCTCAGCAAGGAGACAATTATTCGCAGAGCTTTTACCACTCATCTTTTGCAGATTGCCACTTTAATGTGCTCAGTCACAGTCCTGTCTCATACAGCTATTTCCTTCTTTGTCCCCATTGTAACCTTACACTGCTCGTGCACAGCATGTTTACTGAGACATGACGCTTTAAAATAGCGTAATTTTGGGAGGAGCCATTTGTCTCCTTCAGATGGAAAAATACCCCACAATAAACCTACCAACCAACCAAAACAAACACCAAAAAACCCCACGAAGAACCCCCAGAGACCCATCTCTTTGAATCATATAACCCCTGGCATCCCCAATCCCAGGGAATACCTTGTTTTACTGACAAAAAGAGAGAGTTACACACTTGCAGTGTCACCCAGCCCATTCAGTGACAGTTTTAGATTACACTGGAGACAAGAGTGGGGAGTAAACACAGCATCATCTCTCCAAGTTCAGTGTCCTGTGCAACATCACACAGACACACAGAGCTACCTGAATTAGCTGTAACAAGCCAGGAAAAATAATCTTGGTATCAATACAGACTACTCAATGAAGATAGCTGTGTGAAGTGCCATAGAGAGCTAGAAACAAGATCAAATACTAGATCATAATAAGACTGGGCTGTTTTTAAGCTTCTTGAGCATACTAGTAAGAAGGATCAGTTGCCTGCATCTATTTAGTTCATTTAGGGAAAAATGTGATTTAAAGGCCAATTGAGCACATACATAAACGGGCTGTGTGCCACAAGCTTTTCTTACTGTCTGCTAAACTCCATGAGTCAGGCACCCATTGCTATGTCTTATATCAGCTCAGATCTCATTTAGTCAGAGGACATGGCAGTCAAGAAGAAATTTGCTGACATCAATGGGTTGTTCCCATTTTTTGGGAACATGAAAATGTTCCCAAAAGTTCCCATTTTCCCACATAAAACTCAACACATGAGTGAAGTCTCAATAGATTCCCATTATTCACAAATGAAGGTCTAACTTTTCACATGTCTACATCACATATCAGCAAGAGACTCAGGTCTGAAGGTTTGTAGTCTGGAAGAAAGTCCACGTGAACAAATCCAAGGAAGAAACAGAGGACAAAAGAAGGAACTTGCAGATACAAAAGAAAGGAAAAGTCTTCAGCTGTAAAAAAATGTTCCATTTCCCTAGCACATCTATAATATGCTTTCAACTTTATGACAACATTTAAGGTTGCAAAGGCTATTTCCATCAAAAGGAAGAAATTATGGCAGAAGACAAAATATCAAATGAAACTTTTCTCCCTCTCAATAGTCAGATAAAAAAGGGCTCTATTTTTCTATTCACAGATCTGTGCCTGAAAGATCCTCATGCCATCCTCTTTAAGTGCTTCATTGGCATTCCCAACTTTTGAGCACAAGTGCAAGGTTTCCCAGTTATTCCCTAAAGCCTGGGATTTGCAATCTACCTAGTGCTTGATGATGTCTTATATTTTTTATTTCCCACTAAACACAAGGGCAGGTATCCTTTAGACTGAAAAAGAAGTTGCCCACAGCAGTGTTAACTTCAGGCAAAGCTGGGATGTGGGAGCTGTCAGATGAGCCAAAACTGCCCATTTCCCAGAGCAGCTCCCACTTCAGCTTCCCCTGTGGTACCCTTTCTGTAGAAAACATCACATTCAGTATGAGCACGAAGTTACAGACAAAATTAATCTGCTTCCAAAAACCATTGCGAGATGCAGACACAACCTTCTTCTAGAAGGAGTCCAGATTTTTTGACAGTCTGAGGAGCTGCATCACATAAGGGAAGGCTTTGCACTTTCACCTCACACGAGGGCAGCAGCAGTGGGTTACAGAGAGGGGAAGAAAAAGTGCTCCTTAGGGAATCCGACTGACAAAATTGCCAGCTAAATCAGGCCATTTAAAAGAAGCAGGGTTTATTTGTATTCACCTCTGTAAGATGTGTTATACTGTATCCAAAGAATTTTATAGGTTTTTGGATTTTTTTTCTTGTGTTGCTGTTATGACTTTGCTAGACCTTAATAAGGCAATGCTGTTAGTGTCTTCTGCAAGTCATTTGTAAGACTTGGCTCATTTCTGGTGTGGAAGGAAGAAGATATAGCAATTTGTTTCTTTTCTCCTGCAAACTTCTGTGGAAGACTCACAGCACCATGTCATTAAATTTGGCTCCAATGACCTGAAGTGCTCCAAAACCATGAGTCCAGTTGTCTTGACCTCCAAAACATTGAGGCAACAAGCACAGAAAATATCTATTATTACGAGTCTTCTAGGTCTCTTAACTTTTAAGGTAGTATTCTTAAGTACCCTGCTGCAATGACAGAGACATGGAATTCTGACTTAAAACACAAAAAAGTGGCAGAATTCTCACGTCCACATAAATTAAAAACCTAAATTTAAAGCATATCTCCCAAGCTCTAAACAAACCAAACCAAAACTCACAGATAAGACAGATTTTCTGAAGATGGAATAACATCTGAAGTGAAATTATCAGAAATCATAAAAATGAAATTATTTTTCTGTTAGGTTATACTGAAGGTATAATCAAACGAAGCATCTGACTTGTGAACAAAATAGACAGGCAGTACTTCTCTCCTACTATTGACCATTGTCAAAGACTTAACATGGTTTTGTTAAGTCTGCTTTTCACGTCCTCATTAGCTAACTGAAAAAAAACCCCTATCACATATACCAGAAATAATTCTGATGATGTCAAGAATAATGTCTTCGCTCAGAAACTAAGAAACTCTTAAGCTATACATTAGAAAGAACAGGCCAGCTGAGTTTTCACTGTAGGATTATGGCTACATTTGTGTGTATATGTATGTACATAAAACTTATATTTGCTCTCTTGTGTAAGTGGAGCAAAATCATTTGAAGTAATTGATTAGGTGACAGTTTTTCAGGCTAGCTTCTCTTTTTCTCTTTTCCCTTTAAATTTTTTTTCTTTTTTTTTAAAGCACAAGTATAAGTGTGTTTCTGATAAAACACATCAAACAGACCAACAATACTGATGTGTAGGGACTAGGGGAAGCAAAGGAAGGAGCTCTCTAAAGATCATTAGCGGAATGACATATCATAACTAAAAGACACTTCAGATGCAGCTACCCAGCAGTCAGGGCAGTTGCTGTAGCCTGACCAAAATAGATGTGGGACTGCCCTAGTTAAAGACATTTCCTCTGCTGAGGAAATGAATGACCCATGCAGGCCATCATGGGCATCTTGGAGATAGATGCCGAATTTGTACAGGTAAAGGTAAACCTCCCAATTCATTGCCCTTGTTATCAGCTCAGATTTATGCAGGTGCCAGCACCAATATTCTGTCAATGCTGGCAATAGCTTTATTGGTACATGAACACTTAGGAGGCCCAGGTTCAGTGGAGCGCTGACCACATCTTCCAAACTCACTGCAAATAGGGGAGTTCAAACCTGTTGAGGCTGGCCAGAGGATCTGTTATCCTGAGCAAATTACCCCAAGGCGTTCCAGACAGTAAATCTGTTACACAGCACTCAAGAGCTGCAGAACATGTTTTTATAGAAAAAATAAATGTACAAACAAGCATGTACCAGGACATCACTCTTGAGGGAAAACAGCTGGACCATCGTAGTGGAAACAGTGGAAAAGGGATACATTAGGGACGTCATTTTGCTAAGCAAATATGTTGAGGAAAGGCAGACAGGACATATAAACCAACCAATAAAAGGTTGATTTTCCACAACAGTATCAGGTATTTACAAATAATAAAAGCCTCTGTCTTAGCAACAAGATAAACCCCAGGCTGTCAGGAGCCATAAAACCGCTAGTGCTCCAATACAGAAAAGCAGGAATATGGGAAATGTATTTATTGAATTGTCCTCTGTGGCTACCTTATTGTCTTCACAGACAGGCACTGCTTTAAGATTAATCTTCTTGGGAGATTAACAAAAAGATGGGCTGTTTTTACTTCTGCCATTGCTAGCAAAGCATTATTCCATTGGAGTAGCCTGCAAACCTCTTCTGGTTTTATGTATGCCCAATTTCGATATAATAAAAAAAAAATTATGCAATTGCTTCATCCTCTTACTCTTTATTTTTGTGTTTAAACAATCTTCTTTGATATTTTGGTAATATTTAATAATATAGAAGAGCATATTTAACACAATTGTTAGGACTACCTACACAGGAAACACAGAGAAACTTGGAGCCAATTCACCAGCATTAATAATCCATAAATGCACCCATTAATTCACTTCCAGCAAAATCACCCAGTTATTGAAGCTGTGGCTCCATGGGTCTTCTGGAAAAACAAAAGCAAAGCCAAAAACAAACCACAAAAATCCAACACCACACACAAATTAAAATGAACAAGGAAACACAAAAACAAACAGAAGAAACCAAAACCAAACCAAAAAAATCAACCCACAAATGTTAGGTTTTTCTTTTTCAGATTGGATGAAATGAATGAGGAGACAGAGGCTATGAGTGTAATCCTGGCCAAATATCAATAATTTAAACTGTACATTGTGTAATGGTTACTCCGAATCACACAACCCATTTAAAACTCTTTATATAGCACAAGGCAAATTAGTCATCATTAATTAAAAATAAGCATCCTTTAGAGGCACAGGCGAAACACGGCAGGATCATATTGTGGTTTATTCCAAGGGTTCAAGTGATTTGTTTCTTTGATAACAATGCTGACAGGATCTTTGGAGTTTTTTGGGATGTTCTTTTAAAAACAGAAGTCACAGGACTTTTAAAAGAATTAAATCATATCTACAGAGCCGAATGGCAGGGGGAGAAGTTGTAGCAGGTGGAAATAAAGGGGGATAACGATAAGCAGACAAAGCTCTGCAAAAAAGAAAATAATTGCCTTGAAAGAGGAACAGGACTCTCTTTCAACACTGACTGCCCATCTCAAAGAAGAAAATCATGGGTAGGAGAAAAAAAAAAAAAAAAAAAAATACCCATCACCTTGTCTTGCCTCCAGTTTCTAGGGAGGCTTATTTTGATAACCAAGGAAAATGAGTGTGCAAATGGAATCAGCATGCCTACCTTCCCAAGTGCTATATTTAAGATGCCTCAGGCACACAATTTTTTGAATAGCCATATTCCACTCTATACTGACTAATTTGCCAGATCGCTGTTGAAAACACATCTGTAAAAGATGATTTTTAAAAATCAGATAAATAAAGACAAACCTGTATCTTGCCCTCTGCATGAGGTAACACAAAACAGTGAGCAAGGACTGAGGATGGAAACACACCATCAGGCTATTTCATTCAGTCAAATCCTAATAACTTTCTGTTCTTGTTGTTTTCTAAATACACCTGGATATACCTGAACCTGACCTCCGGTAATTAAGATCACTTTTTGTAAAGTATAAATGAAGCAAGAAGAAATGTTTATGTTATTTTCAAAAGGTAAGGAATATTTAATGAATATATTATAAACTCACTTTTGCTTTAGCACTCTATGATCAATTAGTCCTTTTTCGTTTTCAGCTGAACACAGATATTTCTTGTGCTCCACAGGACCAGAAGAATTTAACATCTGCCTGTCAGTAGCCCTGAAAGAAGAAAGAAAGAAAAATTCACTGTCAGGTCTTGTGCAGCTTATAGAAAAGAGGGACTTTAGGGTTCTAAAATACAAGTGGCAGATATAGAAAAGGAGAAAAATTAACATATTGAATAGTCATGATTTTACATGATGCTGATGTCTCTTAATCAGTCTCTCAGTTCAATTACCAAACCATCATATTAAAAGGACAAATGTAAATAGTACTGCCTGCTGATACTCTAATTACCACACAGTTTCAAACCCCAAGAAAATCAGCCTTCTGCCAGTTGCCGGGTAACTTCCATCCTCATAACTTGGCATCTTCTAATCTCTGGGAAAAACTAACCCTTACAACAGGCAAGGAGTGGGCTGAAAGAGCTAATTACACAGCATTTCAAGACAGTTTCTATATAACCTCCAGAAAAAACAACTTTTCAAGGTTCTAGTTAAGTCCACAGCTTCAAGTCAGTTTTGCATTACTCCAGCCACTCTAGAAGATCTCTGAATGCCACCTGGTCCTACAGTCCACTGTTCCTGGTTATTTGCTCCAACTCTAGCTCATCACTATCAACAAAAACTCTAGATGCCCACTTTGCTATGTGTCAGTCCAAATCACTGCTTTCCATTTAACCTTTTTGTCCACTTCTCTCACTCCTCATATTCCTGTTATTTCTTCTTTTGGTAGATGTGTTGGTAGAAGCCAACATCAGCAGTTTTACCCCCTACTGGTGGAAAGGCAGAGCTAAGAGAGGAGATACTGTTATGCTGCCAAGAATTCATGGCAATCATATAACACTTTTTAAATTTTTTTCATAAACATCATCTCTTCAGAACATCTGAACTCTAAAGATGGTCTAGAAACGGTTCCAGCCTCAGCTGCACTCAACACACAAAAGGTTGTTATTGGAAGTGACATTAAAGTTTGCCAAATTTATAAGGAGAGTTCTCCCTTTCAATGAATCAATATTTTTCAGCCATGCAGTTAAAGCAAACAAACAAAACCCCCCCACGTATGTTCTCTGTGTGGGTCTTGGAAAAAATTGATTGTGAAAGCATCTTAATATTTACCTGGTAATGTCTTTGTGTGAGCTCCTCATGCACACATAAGCACAGTTTCTACTGTGTGACCGATAACACTTCCACCGAACCAGGGACAGACACGAGATGCTATTTTTGTCTCCTGATCCAAACTGCTGGAGATGTAAGCCACATTTGGTGTCCTTTCACAAATCTATTACTCCACACAGGAAATGCTCACCTATCACACTCTAAATTCCATGTCCAACCAAGGACTTTGGTTCTGTTTCTAGCAGGGAGGTGAGCTCAGCACAATTCACACGCAGTCAGAGGATGAGCTAAGGACACCAGAATAAAGAGGTGGCAGCCAGGAGTGCACCAAAAAGCACTGGGGACAGCATTCACGTGAGAAATACAACAGGGAAATACTGCTGACAGCTCTTGGAAGCTCCACAGTGACTTCAGCTGACTCAGAAAGAGACTGCAATGATGATGCTTTCTTCCCTGCCCTGAGCAAGGCCCTCTCCACCCTGTCACTGCTCCTGGCAGGGTGAGCAAGTTCTTGGAACTGGCCTGACTGAGAAATAATTCTACAAAACAGAAAAGATGTTTGGTTTTCACCTGGGCTCAAGCACTGCATGATAGGGGCTAGGGGTGTGCAAACTCAGTTTTCACCGTTGTTCCCTGGCACCGTGGGACCACACATCCAGCTGTGGATGCTACTAACTGCAAACCATGCTTAGCATGGTTTCTCTACTCACTGCAATTCAGCCTGACATCACTGAGCGATGGAGGAAATGCGAGTTCACGTATATTGTGAACTATCAGAACCATGAATTTTACATTTGTTCAAAACAGCGTCTCGTACATTTTAGTCATGAGTCCTTGAAGTAGATCAAAAGAAATTATTCTTACAGGATTTTGTTCAAGATGTACCGAACAGACAAAAATAATTTTGAACTACATCACTAAGACAAGCACTGCAGTGTTAAGAAAAGAGAGTCACAGCTATCTGCATATGAGGATACAACTTCTAGTTTTGTAACAAAATATTCTTTTCACGACAGGAGCTTTTCCATAATTTTATACCCCAAACTGCACAGAATATATTGACTTTTTACTCCTCCTAAAATACTGAGTGCATCTTAAACATGCTTGGATTTTATTCTGTCATTCTCGGTGACACAGAAAATATTTCAGGAACAGCAGCTTATTTACACAACTTCCCTGTAAATAGAAGGATACCAGCATCTTATTTTCCAGGAAGGAGACTTGGTAGGGAAAGATTTTATTGTAAATTATATTCACTAACATTTGATATTTTAAGCATTTAAATTTTTTTGGAGTCTGCAGAACTTCACAGCAAAACTGTTGCCCTCATGCTACTGGAACTGCATCTCTTTCGGAAAGCATGGCTTGACCTGCAAGAGCTGAGAAGCACATGGGGAACAGTCACATCCGAAACATAGTCTATCCAAACACCCCTGGCAAAGTCAAGGGTGAAAGCTTAATATCCAAAGCAACATTCTAAAAAAAGGGACATGTCCTCTGAACCACCCTGCTGAAATCACCCACCACACTTTGGATGAAGTACAGGACCCATACACAATAGTCTTCCTCAAAGCAGACACCTACTCTACCCCTAAAGAAGGAGCTTCCTATAAGTCAAATAGGCAGGCCCTTGATGCAGAGAACTGAGACTGGCTGGGATTGCATACTTCAGGCCTGTGATAAATCACACATACACTGACGTGGTCTTCCTGCAAACCCCTTCCCTCCAAAGGTTCAGGAGCATTGACCTAAGGAGTTTCACAAATACTTCCACAAGGACAAGAGGATGTATCTACACGAGCAGTGTAGTTCTGCTCATGAGCACAACTTGTTTGGAAATAACTCAGTCATTGCTGTTTATCACGCTTTTGTTTGCACTGTTGACCACCTCAGAGTGCACAACCTGGACTCCTTTTGGATGAAGCCAAATGCTCTGCAGTTCTAATCCTCTGGGATTAATCCTACTGTGTCTAATGCAGCCTTAGTGCTAGAGTCCTTTCCTTTGAAAAAAAGCATTTTGTATCCATGGCAAGCCATTCTCTACTGCCAGGATTCTTGGGTTTAGAAGGGACCGCTCAGACGTCGGGATTTCTCTCCTCAGCCAAGACATTCAGAAAAAAATAACCCTGCAAGACTTACAATAGGTCAGAATGGAGGAAAAGAATGGGAGAATCAACAAACCCCTCCCCGAAATACCCCCAACGAAAACACCCCACAAATTCTGCCCCTCCTCCTGCCCCTAATAAACCCCAAACAAAGAAAACCTGCTCAACCAAGAGCCAGGACACAATCATGGAGGACAATCTGCCTGGAATCTGTTTTCTAAAAATCTACCTAGTTTCACAATAAATTTAAATAATTCCACTGTGGGATTATTAAATGCTTACGTCTGGACCAAATCCAGAGTTTCCTTTGATAAACTGACTTTCAATACACCTGTGACATAAATACTATCTCTGGCTAAATCATTATTTTACTCCAAGACTTGCAAGCATTTAAAAGTAAGTTCTTCAAAAGCTTAGTATTGTAACCAGAGAAACTTTTAGCTATAATGAAAGTTTGACAGTGCTTCATCCAAATGAAAACTAGGTCCTAGAACTGGATATGAAGAAAGGTTTAAATTAATTAATGGTGTAGTTCAGGAATGTTGATGCCCTGTTTAAAACCACAAGGTAATAATCTCATTTCACATTTGTTACAGATACCCAAAATATAAAAACGAGCTGAAGTGCAAGTAAATGCCAGTTTAAAAATGCCATGAAAAGAACACAACTATACTCAGACTGATATTTGCTGCGCCATGAACAAACTCACCCACTGATTACTTCTGGAAATTTTTGAGAAGCTGTTTCACAACAGTATGTAAGGGATTCCAGCCTACTCTTCTGTTGCTGGTATTTTTTAATCAGGTCCATCAGCACTGCCTGGTGCCCAATCTTCTTCACCAGCTGCTGCACCATACGATCATTAAGAGCCAGAAGAGCTGCTCCATTTACTTCTTCTTCTGCAGATTAAAGGGGGTAAAAAAATTACTGTAAAATAGCTTTATAGTTACATTCCATACGCCTAAAAACAGGATGATGGAAGACAGGTCAAAGGTAAGGATGCTTTGTGCTGCTGACAGTCATCTTCAGCTGCCACCATCCTTTCCCAAGCAGTGCCAGGAGCTCTAATCACTGGCCAGATACCTTTCCCTGACAAAAAACCAAGTCTGAAGCACACAGAAGCAATTTGGTGACTATGTTAATTCTTTAAATCAGGCATTGCTTGAACCACAGGAGACTGCTACTTGCTGATGAAGGAAATCAAGCTTTTTAACAGAGTACACAAGAAATAGGCTGTTCACGTAACGTTTTCTTATGCACTCCTCTGTAGAGTGTTTATATACTCAGACATAAAACATTTACACACTACATTTGCATTATTTCAAAAGATTTATACAACATAAAATAGGCCCTGTCAAGACTTTTAAACTGCCAGCTCTGATTTGATGTGCCTCTATTTATACACAGGCTTAATCTCATCCCCCAGGATTTCTCAGAGACTTTGTAATAAATCTGTACACTTATGTTGATTTATCAGATCTATGTCAGTTCTCACCCTGATAAATTTCTATAAAAGTCTGAAGCTAACATATACACACATGCCCCAAACTAAAACAAGGTAGGCGTGCCAATTAAATGCATAGCAAGAAATACTAAACAAACACCACCCCCACCCCCCGAACAACAAAAATGCTTACCACGGAACTTAGGAACTAGTTCTCCTAAATTTCTCTGTTTCAACCAGTTGCAGACTTGCTCAACCGACCAATTTTCCATCTTCAGTTGTTGCAATGCTAAATTTCCCTGTGAAATGAAAAGAGGGGATTATTTTTATGCTGAACTCTAAGCCGAACTCCAACGTTTCATAGCAAAAAATTTCACTTAGCAAATAATATATCTACATGCTCTGAATAAAAATGGTGCAAAATAATCCAGCTAATGCCTGTTGTAACTGGCAGTTTCCTTGGATCCCTTTCCTCACCTCCTCTCCCGTCCCTGGTTTCCCTCTGTTCTGAGGCAGCCTCATTCCTTATAAAACACGACCTGCTCCAGTACCATTAACACCCAGGTTTCCACACAGAGAAGAAAAAAGGTGTGAAATTCACCACCACCATCAGGCTCATCAGGAAATGGCTGACATTTTACAGAAGGAAAAAAAAAACCAAGCCACCCCACCATCAGACAAGAGTCTGTCACATACATGCTTATAGTCAATCAAGCACCTTAACCCTCTCTGCACCATCTCCCAAGGCAGGTACCCAGCAAATACTTAATCCTGAATTACCAAGAGCTAGGGACAATAAAGGTGAAAGGGAGGAGTCTGCTCCTCCTGTTATTTGCTGGTTCCTTTCTCCAGGCTCCAGAGGCACCTGGGAGGATGCAGTGGGCGCACTGGGAAGGCAGAGTCTCTGGGGCAGCCGGGACTTGTGTATCCACCCTCTGGATGAATCCTGCACATACCGTGTGCCCCCTGCCTGAAGGACTCACTTGAATGACGGGGGGTGCAATACATCCCAAAAACAACAGTGACCTCCCCAGAGGAAGATGACTTATAAAGACACAGCTCGTTTCATGCTCCAAACTTCTCACCGGCAGAAAACTCTCTCCGAGGGGAATTTTCTTACTAATGTGTTTTAGCTCTACTGCCTAAAGGAGCACCAAGTGCTCCATGACCATGCTTGCAATCCACAGCAAAACGACATTATTGGAGTCAGTTTTTCAGACAAATATACAAGTGCCTAGCATCGTTGGCCAAACATTTCCTTCCACACCCTGAGCCTGCAGCAAACTCCAGACTAACATGAGGTTTCACCCTCACAAACCTCATCAGCATCTATGTTCAAAAGTAAAGGGAAAAAAAAAAGAATAAAAACTCCTTGAATAAAAGCATTTCCATTTTCATCCTTCAACAGCAGAGACCCTCCAAAAGACCCACACTTCATCCTACACTCTCATGCCTGTCGACTTCAGCAGCTTAGAAGGGTTAAGTTTAAGAGGAATGCCTTTCCGAATTACATGAGTGGATTTAATTTGATATGACAACAGTAGCCGTACAACTCCTCCCCCAGGCTAAGCAACAAGAACAGGGTGTGAAAAGTCATTATTTGTTGAGAACTCTGGTGTAAATTAAAAATCACACCTTTCTGTCACACTTCTTACTTCCTTGCGAAGAGTAGGGCAGGAAAAAAGTCTCCAAAAACTTGAAAGATAAAACCGGGTGCAAAGCAGAAAGATACTTCTCTTATCAACCAAGCAGTGAGAGAGATACATTAAAATGTTGGAAAGGTCAATTCTTCATCCTATAAGAAGACTAACACCCTAGAACAATTCTTCTAAAGCAGACAGGCAGACAGCAACACTTCAAAAAGTGTCAAGCGGACTCCAGCCATGCACAACAACATGCACATTTAGCCCTAGGTGGCTAATTCTGCAGCAAAAATGGCCACTTGCACATGGAAATGCAGGCTGCACGCTTTACAGAGGGAAGTGACGGTAGTTGAGAGGCTGGGGTTTTTTTTTTAAAAATCAGATTATATGCATTAAGGGTCATGAAACATAAAAACTTTGAAATGCTTCTCAAAAGTGATTTCAGTTACTTGCATATGCTATAGACAGCAATCAGAAAAAGAGCACACCAGTCTTCTAGCAGCGTTATGGAGACAACAAGGACTGAGCACAGATGCTGATATTTGTCTTCATTAATGATTCTATTTACTACAGTAGCATCAAAAGACTATCGAGCAAAGGGTTCCCTGTGTTTAGTGTGGTGAAATCTGTGAATATTTATATGCCTCAATCAAGTCTTGTAAGTCAGAACAACAAAAACCCAATAACAGTAACGTTTTAGAGACAGAAATTTGCAGGGTAGCTTAGACTCAAATTCAGAACAGCTCTAAGTGTGAGTGATCTCTGTTTGTTAGTAAATATAGCAAATCACTGGGACCCATTTCTTCGTACACCTGGGGTGAATAACTGTAATTAGGACTTAATTAGCCCTGGTTAATGAAATTAAGTAGTGAAATCAATGAAAATTACCTTTCCCTAGGATCCAACAGGACAACACTTCTATTTGCTATAAGATTCTTCAAGACTAAAGGATAGAAATCCTGGGTTTTAACCAGATCAGGCTAAAGACCTGTCTATGGTGCAGGTTTCAGCTCATGTAGCTGGTTACACAACAGCAAGAGGTGGGGTTCCTGACCAGCATGCCTGTGCTGGCAGATCCATACTGCACGTGCACCAATCTACCCCACAGCTTGTTCTACGAGAAAATATATTGAGCTGCCATAATCCTGAAGTGACACTTCTAAATGAATAAGATGATATATCAAAACACTTTAAACATAATGAGTGAGTTATTATATTTATCTCCCGTGCTGAGTGCTGACCTATGAGAGAGCCTATGGCACCACAGACTACAAATAGCACAACTTCTGGCAGGCCTCTACGAGGATTTCACTGAGGTCAGAGTAAGGGTTAATTTTAGTACATTTTAGTACTAAAGGAACGTGTAAGGCATATGATGTGTGCACATCTATACATCACAGCTGTGGGGCACATTTTGTACGGGCCAGGTCTCAAAGTTGCAAGTGTGATGAGTAGGAGTTGGTGCATACCAGATATATAAGCAAAGTATCCCATGTGCAATTTTATGCTCTCTTAATTTGGCTTCATCTTCAAATGCATTACAGACACTTTATTATCTTCTTTCCACTTACTACCAACCTATTTTTAAAACAACTAAAAAGACATTTAAGCAAATTTATTGAAGACAGAATATGTAATCTCAGATCCAGTGCTGAGTTATCATGAAAAGAACATCACTGTCCACAAACCTTTTCAATAACATAGGGAAAGACTCTGAGGCAGCACTTCTGTCACCTTCCCCATCCCTCGAAGACAATGCCAACAACATATTGCTGTCATTTATCAGGCATTTATGCTAGCATGAACCATTTTGCAGAGGTGCCTGAAAGAAAGGGAAAATAAATTCCAATATCAGTGAAGGAGCAAATCTTAAAGTCAACATATCAATTCTCATTTCTATGCTCCTGCAGAGTAAAACACATGCAGCTGCAAGATCAGGAGACATGCAAACGTACAGCAGATGCAAGAGAAAACCCGTATCACCTGGGAGAAAGGGTATATAAGAAGACCTAGGAAGAAAACATGCACATCCATTAGTCACCTTTAGATAAAGGGAAACAAGCCAGACAAACCTTCTAAACTTTGATCAGAGTTAAGGGAAGTTTCAAGGGTTCTGAACATGCCCATCTATTGAGCTTATCAAGCAGACAAATCTTTCTGCTGCAAGACTTAGCTCTGAAGAATAGTATAAAAAATCAACTCTTTCCTTAATACATATGCTTCTGATTAAATATGCCATTTCTATATTCAAGTTTTTACTATATGAACTTTAAAAATATTTTCATCTGTACTATCTGCAGTACTACTGGAAAAATGAGCTGTCCCACTTCAACAGCAAGATTCAACATAAGTACCAACTTCTCTCTATTACAGATGTGCAAGTTATTTGGCAATTTGAAAGGAAGAAAAGAAAGTTAATTTGACTGTGTTTTAAAAGTAATGCAAATGAGACTCCATTCTTGCTGTCACTGGCAACAGTGCACAAGTGATGAAATAATACACTTAACTGTAAATGCCTTCTTTTTTCTTTTTAGAAAAGCTTCTAGAAATGAGTGCCCTGAAAAACCAAAGCTTTTTATATTATCCTTTAAGAAAATTGTATCAAATAAAGATACAATGTTACTGGACAGTGAGAACAGGAAAATAATTGAGTAAATGTTAAAAATTAATGAATCACAAAAACGAAACTTCATGTACCAAAAAGAAAGCAATTAGACTGAAGATGTTCAGTATGACACAGACACTGCTTCAGAAGACTAAAGAAAAAAATAATTTCATCTTGTAAGTGATATCACGCTGACTTTTCTTTTCTCCCCAAAGTACAAATTTCTCACCAGGACCATCAGTACTGTTGATCATGTCACTGGTTGCTGGCTTAGCAGATGACTCCAGCTCTTGTCACCAGGCAACACGGAGACCTTGGACACTATAGCCCTGCACTGCAATTCCCCACTAGCCTAAACTGGCATCCATAATCCAGCCTTGTTCTCTGCAGCCATTCATGTGGTCATGCAATCAGGAGTGCAGGCTAAACTGAAAACACCAAGTTTCTCATATGATGGGTTTTGGATGGATCAGTGCCTTTAACCAACTCCCTGGCCAACTGTGTGAAAATAGATGGTGGAATCATATCTGCAGATTTATCACGATGTACATTGATCCTTGTTTCAATGCATCATAACAGCGAAGATTTCTGTCTTAATGGAGCCAGAAACTCAAACTGTGAGTAGTAACTCTTGCACCTCCAAAAAAAATTGAGAGATGTACCTATTTCCTTTCCCTCAAATCATTTTACTTGAATTATACTGCCTCTGCTTCTTGAATGGTTACTCTTCAAGCCTTTCTGGTAAGTAAGACTAGTAAGATGTGGAATACTCAAAAAACGGAGGCTGATCCACTAATTGCTGAGAAGGATGGATAAAAAGTTCTATTATTTGCCTGCTCTACTCTTGATTTAGAACCACAAACCAGCTCAGAGAGATGAACCAGCAGTCAGTTGTAGTGACCTTATCAAAAATGGTTAATGCTAACTGAAAATAACAACTTACTAAGTCTATTCTGATGGAAAATGCTTGGTGACATTTTGTAAGTGGTTCAGTTGGCAGATCCTCAAAGGTGCTAATGTTTGACAAAGCTGCTTTCTGTTGTTCCCAAGGGATGGATACAGAAGCCTTTTTGGCCTGGGCAACATCTAGAAAGTGATGCATATCCTTAACTGAGTCTGTATAGCTGAACTATGACCTAAGTTTCTGCTCCCATGTGGAACCACATGGATACATGGCGTTTACATGTTTTTCCCCTGAGTAAGCGATCTACACAGCTCTTACACCTTCAGCACACAAAAGGTGTTACAAAATTTTTTTCACACGCTTTAATTGCTCTTATTATGTATTACAACTTGCATTCAAAGTTAGATTTTTCAGCCACGTTTTGTCAGTGCTAGATTTTGTCAAGCAGTGACTCAGTCACGCCCAAAGTCAGGATTATACCCCTTGCTGAGAATGGTCTTGGCCAGTCTCTGAGAAATATACCATCATCAGGCATGGCCACACGTCTGAGACAGCCCAACCTCAAAAGGAGCTACAAGCCATATCCAGAAATGTTTTTCAAGCAGCAGAGAAACAAGAACCTCAGCACAGTTCTTGAATTTTCCTGCCATTCAACCTCAACAAAGTTTTTGAATTCTCCTGCCATTTGATCAGTAGGATGAACCAGCCAGGTAGAGGAGTGAGAGTTACTGGGAAGACATGCAAGCAAACCCTGAAACTAACAAAGTACCCTCGTTGGTAAACACAGGCACCTGTCTACAATCAGTTTTGGCCCAGAGGCCACTTCTCAAACAGTTGCTGTGAATCTGGGAGAACTGGAGCTTGCTGCACCTTATGAATAGTTAGTAGACTGCTGGCAGCTCATCAAGGTTTTGAAAGAGTAAAGCAAGAGAAGGTGTCTGAAGCACAGGAACGGGGTCTGGCCTGCTCAAGTGAAGACAGCTTTGGGTTTTGTTTGGCTTGTGCTGGAGACAAACAGCTGTGGGCTGACCGTGGGCACGATCATCTCTCCTACACTCACCCTTCCCTCCTCCTGCAGTGAACTGGGCAAGACACCCCTGAGTAGGACGAGTCATTCACCTTCTGGTAAGAGATACTGAATTCTTTTAGGAATCCCTGAGTTGTGGAGTGGAGCACCACTGCTAAGCAGTGCCTGCTGTCATCCAGCACTTCTGGATTGCTGTTTTAGCAGATTGAGAACTGCTGAATCTTGTGTTGCTAACCAATGACAGTACTCCTCCAGTTTATTCATCACACAAATATGAATATGATGATGAATAATTAAGTTTTAACACATTTCACAATGCACATTTTTTGGTTTGTACTATTCATTGAATAATGACAGCTCCAGTCAGTCACAGATTTTTGTGTTAAGGAATTATGTTGGCGTCTGAAGCCAGGTGAGGTGGGTGTAATTGAGCTAGATGTTAAAACCTAAACAGCCTGTCTCATAGGCCTATTTTATACACTAGAAACAACAGTTTAACTAATTTGGCATCCATTGGTTCAGACTCTTTATGTTCAAGGTGTTCTCAAGAAACTAAGAAATGCAGTGTTAATTCAAAATAGATGTCCCCACACGGTAAATGCATTTATTTAGTTAATTGATATTTAGGGCATGCACAGCCCATTTCTTAAATCATTACCACATCAAACCAGTCATTTCTGCCCACTGCCTATGTGCTGCCGTCTCCTCTTAATATCCAGATGAAGAAGTCATGTAATCATTCCACATCTCATCCAGAACGTTAGTTGAAACCACAAATGGAAAGATAACCAATAATCCCTACCTATACAATGGAGATAGGAAACCAGAAGGTTTGAATATCTGTAAAATTCCTATTTTGCTGGGATAGTATATAATCGTGACACAAGTAAAAGTATTCACAAGCCCACTTCAGAGGACTGCTTCCTCCTGCTTTTGCCTCTTCTCCAGCTATGCAAATTTATGATGCCGTGAAGAAAACTCCACCCCAAAGGACCCATACCTGTATAAGCATTTGTTCTAGTGACAAGGGTGTAAGTTTTCTGGTCTAAGGATCTACTGAGATTGTATGCTTAGACAGTGTATCAGTTAGTGGGCCTACATTCTAGTTGATTGCTGTAATCTGTGCTTTTCAGGACTTCTGTATTATTTATGTGAAGTGGAACATCCAAGTTTTACTGCGGGTAGCCTCAGAGCCTCTTGGTTAGCACACAGAAAACTGCTCTCAAATCCCTGCTTCATATTAGGCAGAGCAGGGATTTGGGGCTATGCCTTAAACCTTCAGACTGCCAAGAGTTACAAAATGGGGTGGGACTGTCATTTGGAGGAGAGGACATATCAGTAGTGATATGTCAGAAAAGAACTGATCTCAGCTTAAACACCTTCTCCAGGAGAGGGGCCGGAGTGAGGATCTCGAGGGCAGGTAAACACCTTTCTAGGGGTTGTAGATGGGTAGATACTGTTCATCAAACCAGCCACATCATGGTTGTGCTATGCTTCTATAGTGCATTAATGAAGTTAAACTTCTTTTCCAAGATAGCTAAAAGAAATCAGCTTTGTGATTCATTCTAATCAGTTACAATATACATGGGAAAATGTAAGACTTTGCCAATTTAGCTTTGTTTCACTCATTCTGTGGCTCCTAAACCTACGCATTTTATAAATAAATCCTTTCTGACTGTAGGTCTTGTTTACATTGCAGGCAGTCAGACTGAAGCAATACACCACCAAAAGAAGTGAGAAATTCTTCTGCGTGTGTCTAAAGCAGAGTGCTATCATTTCACTGTTAAAATGCCAATAATTTTAAGCAAATGCACACCCCCAACAGCCATATACATTGCACGTTATTTGTATGTAGTTATACACTGGCTGAACAAGAGAAAACATACTTTGGTATACATGGTTCATCAGTCAGGGTGTGGCAGAGTAGTAGAGACAAGACTCAGTCAGGCGTGAGAAGTGTGACACTGAATATGTGGACGATTATGATAAGAGTTATTGCTACTACAGTAGTTAAATATTGCCAATGCAGTATATAATACAAGCGGGTCTGAAGGGTTATCATAGAAACAGGTTCAGCTGGAAACACGCTGGGTTACAGGCTTTGGCCTTACAGAATGCACAATTGCAAAGCATCAAAGCACCTGTGGAGCCACTTTAGGATTTTATCTTCATGCGTGACTTAGTGCTTTTACTCACTTGGTAAAAATTTGGCTTAAAATATCTATTGGGCTAGTGACTGGCTTAAATAAGGATGTAGGCAAACAGTCGTTTTGGGAAGAGCTGCCCTGGTGTGAAGCATGATCTCCAGGTACTTATTGTTTCTCAGCTGGAAAGCTGTCAAACCTCAGCTGTTTGTGTACTCCTGTACACCAGTTTAGCTACACAGGAGGCAATCACTGGCACTACAGGCAGTAGATACCTTCAATCACCACAGCTGTTTTTCACAATGAGCCTGACTGAAACTTCAGATGCTGAGTGAGTCTTTGCCATCATTAGAGATGCGCTGATCTCTGTATTTGCACCAGTTCTTGCAAATCATATTGGTAGGAATGTCTGGTAAGGGCTGAATGAGGGAAAGTAGGATTTCCTGCAGGTTGGACTTGCCTCTGGGATCCTCCAGATATTTCATTTTGTTCATGTCTTACTGATCCCAGAGTCCTGGGCAATGGCTGATACTGTGGTTTCTCTGTTCTTCTGAGGGTGATATTGCTGCTGCTGTTCACTCATGCTTAGTCTTCTGAAAACTGAGTGTTCTTCAGATCCAAATTCAGTGCAGAACAGATTCAGTCTATAGGCTTGGTACGAGTCCCATGGGGGGCTCCATTTACATACTTGCAGTGGAAATGGCTGGGGCAGCCACTTAGGCAGTCAGTGCTTCAGCCACATCTTACTGCTGCTTGGCAACTTGTTACTCCCTGGTCTCAAACAGTCAATGGGAGAGAATGGCCACTTTAATATAAAGTCAGGGCTGAAATCCTCCTGCAGCATTTGCCTTAAGTTGTTGGACTCCAGCGAGCAGACAGGCTTCATTACCATTTTGATGCGGATGAGATAGTCTTCAGTAACAGGTAAGGGGTGAAGGGGGAAATCAGCATTACTAGGCAACTTGAATTATTTAAGTCTCTGGCATTTGGAATTTCTCGCATTACACTTGCAAATCTTGTCTTCCTTGTAAGTGCAGCCAGATGTTTCTTTTTTCTTATCTTCTCGCCTAAGTGTATTTGGGAGTTTAGAATCTCTAGTAACACCCTCAAAATCTCTAGTCCTCCTCTTGTCACAGCATGAGGTCTGGGCTGCGGCAGTGCTGGAGCTCAGATGACCTGTCAGAGCGCATGCCAGTCCAGTACCATGCAAGGCTGTGTCTAGAGCACAGCACAGGACAAGTTTGGGGTTTTTTTCCCATTGAAAAATCTGACCACCTCAGCATTGCTTTGTCCTTCATGTTGCCTTGTCCTGTGTCATCTAAGCGTTGTCTGTAATCTCAATTGTCAGGGATACACAGATATTAAGATTAGGTGGCTGAATGTACCTTTACAGTCTTAAAGTTTATGAAGTATCTAAAACTCAGCTGTGCCTTAAAGGGCTAAAAATAATCAATGTGGACAGTTATTACTTGTATAATTAAAAATTTAATCAAGGCAATCAAAGGGTAGCATAGTGACTACTAAATGAAGCTTCAAATGCTACCATACAACAATACTTGTCACTCTTAGTTTATCATTTTAAGAAGTGTTTTTAGAGATATAGGTTATCAACTGTACTGTCAATTTTGTTTCACAAAGCTGTCTGAAAATGTAGTTTTACTGAGAGGAAATAATGAGCTACATTTCCAGTTTTGACTCTTAGGATCTCTTGACATTGAAGTCTTGACACCAAACGGCTCCAAAGAGACTAACAGCTTTTCACCAATATCTCAATAATGCATGTCCCTGCTAGGATAACGAATTAGGAAAGAAGCCACAGCAAATTCTGCATTACTTCAAAATACTGAGCCATAAACTGGGTTAGTTTAAGAACTGTTTCACAACCACCTCACCTTTCTTTGCTGTACAGACAGCAAATTTCAGAAAATAGACCCTTGAATATACCTCCAGCTGCCTGTGTTTGTGTGTGTGTGCAATGTTATATCATCTTATTTGCAGTAGGAGTTTTTTGGAAATAACTGGCGATTGTTCCCTACTTGGAAGGAAAAAGTAAAAGAATTGTATTGTCGGTTTTGATTAAATCAAAGTCTGACTAAACTTTATAGAATTCTGGCACAGTAAAAAGTATCACAGAACACTGTTGGAGCTAACAGCCTTATTCGACATAAGCAAGTGGTAACAAAACAGGGGTTTTACTGCAGTTTTTATTGACAATGAATTCTTCCTAGCTATTTTCCTCCAGTTCTGATATTGTGTGGTTGAAGGGTGCCCTTATGTCTTTTGAAAGAGTCAACAATAATAAACTGTTGGATTTCATGGACTTCCAAGAAAAAAAACCCCTATGTTCTTGTACTTGTCTGCTGGATCCTCTCCCACAGAAAACCAGGCCTTATTTGATAAATAGTGTTCAAAATACAATGTGTAATTGTTCTGCTGACATTTCCCACGTCACTGACATTGTTAATTAGCAAAAATATTATATATTCAGCTCTTGTTAAAGCAAGGGATGAAGCCATGCTCTGCTGTGCTAGTTTCAGACAAAGCTGTGTTAGGGAAGGGAGCAAAAGCCTGGAAGCATAGTCCTAGCTCCTGTACTGCATGTAATTGATGGTTTGTATTTAATGAAGTACTACAGCCAAAAGCTACTTTGAATTCCACCTGAAACTTTGGACTCTAGTGTGGCAACACTGAAGTAAAGCTGTGTATTCTCCATGGCACAGATAAAGACTCTGTCCACATTGCTGTGTTCCTCAAATCCCTGTGACTGTCAGTTCAGTGTGTAACACCTTCTAGAGGTGGTGAATTGATTTACCTTGGCGAGTAATCATGACAGTTGACAACATTTCAGTGGGGATAGATTTTCTCCCTCACCTTTACTGAAAAGTCCAACCCACACTAAAATAATCTGCATCAGAACAAATCTAATATTTCAGTGGCATAAACAGTATCTGATGCCCTGATAATTACAGCACTGGTAAAGAAAGAGATACCTAACTTCTGAAGTACAGATGCTTTAAACATTCCCAGAGCAGATCTTTCTTTTAAGTTATGCTTCTCCAATAAAAAGAACACGAGCTGTTGCTTGAAAGAACGGAGATAAGATCTCTAGCTTTATCAGCAGTGATAGCTAAAGTTATTCTTAACATATATGGGGGTCATGGAAACTGGCCCAGTAGACTGGTAGAAGCAAAGGTTAACTAAGCCATGTGTTAACTGCTAAAGCTCTGATGCAGGACACTTGCCAGTTATTCCTTCGATGACTGGCATTTTCCTAATTACATACAAAATTATGCATTAATTGGTTTTGCTATAATCTCCGTGGGCTCTCTTATTAATTGATTTATTTATATGCATACTAAGACATCAACTGCAGTCAAAACAATTTATTATCAGACCAGACTTCCTAATGCTCCTGGCGTTTTGCAGTCTCAAGTTACTAGTTTTATCAGAAAACGTGATTCACCTTTAGTCCAAGGATATCATATTTAATTAACATTTCACAAAACTTTTCCAGTAATTCTCTATCTAGAGAAAATGTACACAGATAATGTCTACCCCTAAATACTCCGTATGTTAAAATCAGCAGCGGGACTATATTTATGTCAAGTTAAAAAGAAAAAAACAACCCAACTTTGTAAAATCCTGAAGTCTCTTTCAGAAAATAGACTTGGATCATAGAGTCATGGAGCATTCTGAGTTGGAAGGGACACACGAGGGTCATCAAGTCCAAATACTGACTCCAAACAGGGCAACCTAAATGTTAAACCGGTGTTGTACAAATGCTTTTTGGACACCGAAAGCTTGAGGCCAAAATAATTTCCCTAGAGAGCTTGTTTTAGTGCTTGAAAAGAAGACATTAAAATAAGTGATCTGAAATTTGGCAGGATGGTAGTCTTGGTATTTAAGACCAGCCTTTTCTGTCTCAATAATAAAATGCCTTAAAAGTTATAAACTGCCTAAACTGCTTTTTTTTTAAACAACAAAAAAAAAAATTAGAATTAATTTAGAATTAATTACTAAATTTAAAGCAAAAATAATCAGATGATAAGTTGTTTTAAGACTTGACATTTCTGTTTGCATGTAGTGTACTCTTTGAATCCAAACCCAGCTGATATTTACCTACTTCAAGGGTAGGTAAATGAAAAGCACCTACCTTCTTTCCTTCGCCTTTGTAAAACACTTTATTTTGCTGGTGGCAACCATAACTATGTCACTTCTACATCGCTTGACTAAAAAAAGGTTTCGGAATTTACCACTAATCTTCTAAGCTTTAAGATCAGGTTTTGCTGTCTGCATTTATTACAAAACTCTTGCTCAAATTCTGAAAAATGATTATAAAATACTAAGCGGTGCAGATATCCTCTAGTCTTGCATCACGGAAGAAATCTCTGCTATTTAACATTATAGCTTTAATATCTGTTTTGGAAAAATAGATGAGGAAAGATCATTAGAGTCGAAGGATTTGTTAGTTCGTTTTTCTTTTTTTAAAATCAGTTTTCACGGTTTAAATGTGTTTTAACTCATGAAGTTAAATTGGCAGAGCAGAAGTTAGTGATGCGTACTTTTGATCTCACTGTGTACAATCAAGTGTAACACTGGATATGATAAGAGGAGCTGGCAACACAGACGGAGGGAAGGGAGGACCATGACAGTCTGGGATTAGATCAGTTTAAATGGATCTGGAAGTCTCCTTGCTCGCACTGAGTGCTGGTTCTGCTCACGTGTCTGACTCACTTCCGATCACCTGCTAAGAAAGTACAGGCCTTTGTGAGCTTTGTCTGAAGGAACACAAACTCCACGGCACATTAAGTTCATGCACACTCGTGTTCATTTGCATTGCCCGCTGTTTTGGCAGACTGGCACCCTGACATGGCTGGCTGGGTAGTTCATTCACACGGCCTCTACATTTCTGGGCCCTACTAGATACCACCTCCTGATGGAAAGTTTTCTCTGCAGTTGAAAGCACTCTATATTTAATAAACATTGAATGATTTGGGTTAGAAGAGACCTTAAAGATCAGCTAGTTTCAACCCCCTGCCGTTTGCAAGGACACCTTCCACTAGGCCAGGTTTCTCACCCTCAAAATGTGTTTTACACAGAGCAATAAGCCACTTGTGTCCTTGTCTTTTGGGAAGGGAGGATTTTTTCTTTTGAACAGACTTTGTAGCAATGGTCTTTACAAAGCTCTCAACACAGTGTTTGCTTTGTGAAGTCATGTCTGCCCTGCAACGCAGGATCACTGGAAAAAATTTAACACAATGTCTCTTTTCCTTTAACAACAAGGAAAAGAGAAAAAGTAGCACTCTAGCACTTTGGTTTTTATTTTGTGGGGCTGGAAAAGAATTTATTTGTGTGACATACCTGCCTGTGCTTTAGAAAATGGTACTGAGATACTGCAGTATGGAGATGATGCCAGGATCAGCACGGAGCCTGGTAACAAGTCACATAAAATCCAGTCATGCAAAGCTCTCTCAGAGGAAAACAGACAAGACTCCTTCATCTGTCAGATTTCTGGATGAAAATCCTGTTTTAGGATGGGAATCTGGTCAGATTTGGGTTTTGTTACAAACATTTTGTTAACTTTCTTGATAGACATTGAGTCTTTTTCATTCTTAACTAGAATATTGCTTAAGTCATGGAGGGATCGTGCATGCCTGGGCATTTAAAGATTTTCTGTACCTAACCAGAACACTAGACAGAATCCATTTCCTTCTTGTTCTACACTAAGTCTTGCTTATGGGGAGCTTGATGTATGGCTGCTCTGGATTCACAACCGTGGCCTCTTTTTCCTATCTGCCCTGTGTACAGTTCAGACTATAAATTATGATCATTATTATATTCAGAAAAATATCATAACTTGATCCATGCTCTTTTAAAAGTGCATAGAAATTTACAGACTATCTTGTAAAGCTCTGTGGAACAGTATGGTGAGGGCCCTTTGGGTTTCACAGCACAAAAGCCTTGCATTTCAGCAGGACAACTGGATGGCTTTCTGTATATGTGTGGGTGTGAGTGTCTCATACAAAACCCAGCCATTCCAGCTGGTGTTCTGCTTATTGAATGCCTAAGCATGCACAAATAACAAGGCACCGAAAAGGTGACAGGCTCAGGTCACTACACCTTCTAATTTCAAAAGTTGTTGTAACTCTGTTCATGTCGAGGTAAACTTTGTGCCTGTCTGCAGGGGGTACAAAATGCAACTTTTGCACACCAAAGCACTCTGTTGTAGCTCCAGCATGAGAGTCACTATGTTTTTCATTTCAGAATAGGTAGTTCTGGCCTTTCAAACACGAACAATGTCAAGTGAGAGCATTTTGGTGAAAGATGTCAGTGTGTACCTTGCTGGGCTCCATTTAGAACTTTTGAAATAGGCTTTTGTTCAGCGAGGTCTCCTCTCACAAAAGGTATAAAACCGTGGCTGCCAAATGCTTCTCCCTCCCACCTTTCTGCCTATCTTTTGTGATGATAACGTGACTCTTATTGGGCATTCAGCATCTGGCAAATGACAGGAGCAGAGTGTAAAAAGAGGAATATTTAGTGAGCTACTAAAAGATTGCATAGCACAGAAGTGGCTGTGGATTCTCAAGTTTGAGGAGAAGAGCATCAGGACCATGTTGCTGGCAGTCTGCAATGTTCAAGGAGATTGGACAGAAAAGTTCAAAGTTAAGGACTGAAGAAATGTGATGTTGTGGAAAGTGTGAATATTCTGAGAACATTCTGGAAAGCATATAATGCTCCCCCATCTTTTTCCTCTGAAACTGTTCCCCTGCCTTATGTGGCTTCACGTGATGCGGCACTGAACATCTCTTACTCATTTAAGTTTTGGCAACCAGAAATCCTCCTACCCAGAATTTTCACTTAGATAGTGCCACATTCTGAGCTGCTGCACCAACACTGATTTCTGTCATGTCTTTCCACCTCTCAAGTGTAATCAGGAGAAAACTTGCAATAATACCTCCCTGAGCAATATGACCTTCTCCATCTTTTCCTCTCAGTACAGTAGCATTGGACTATATTACCAGGCAGTCCTGACCCTGGCAGAACTAGTAGTAATAGTAATATGGCTTGGATTCAGATTACATGGTTTCACTAGCAAAGTAGTAGCCTTCTTTCTGCCTCAGTTTACCTGCCCTTCAGCCTCCTCCGTGCGTTTTCAGTGTGGAACTGACTCTGTGGGATCTGACTGGTTCCGTGGTCTCACATGATAGACCATCTTATCTTTCCATTTCTTTGGAGGAATCTGCAGAAACATTACCTGAATTCAACTATTTGGTAATTATAGGACTGGCATCTTCAGGGTGACAAGCATATCACTGTACTGCACAAGAATCTCCATCCAATCCTCACTGAAACTTTACCACTGCCAATCCAAACATCTCACCCAGGCAAGACTGAGACATCCCACTGAGACAAGAATCACCTGCTCCTGCTGTTGGGCTGCCAAATGTTGCCCAACACGTTGTTGTTGATTCTGGAAGTGCTCTCGATCCTATTTTTGGAAGGCTAAAAATGACACCAGTTTTATGCAGCAGTGTGGCTGGATACTGTTAGAACAAAATCAATACACATAACATTGTATTTCAAGGAAACAGTAATAATGTGGCCAAGTGCACACTATCCTTAGGAATTAAGCACCTGCAGAACTGCAACTCAGGGATAATATCTGTGTAAGACATTACTGTTAATAACATTAGTGTGGATGTATTACAAAGTAAATAATAGTTAACTGAGCTACTGGTGAATGTTGCACATCTTGCTTGGCTACTGCTGCTAATTAGTAGCTTTTCAAAGTAAAAAAAAATAGTTATAAAGTGTCTCTCTAAAGTGAGAAATGAATGTCATTCTGTATGAGAGTGCTATAAACCATGTCTTTGGTTCACAGGATGTCACACAATCTTGCATTTAGGATTACATCCTGCATTCTGTACTGATTTACCAGAAATAAAAGCAGATAATTGCCTATTGGGAAGTGGCAGGTCTAGAAGAGCTAAAACTGGAAGAGCATTATGTATTGAAGGTTCCCAAATGTTTAACAAACTACACAAGAATTTCTCAATCTCCTAATTCTACTTTTAGCTACCTTGAATAGAAAAGAGCAGCCTTTGCTCACAAGAGCTTTCCTCAATATTTCTTAATACCACAGACACTTTTTAATGAGGATAAGATGAAAAATAACTCTACCACTTGATACTTTTGTCAGAATAAATTCTAGGATACAACGATTAGTAGCAACTCTTACAAAAACTGAACTGCAAAGTACAGTTAAAGTACAGTTTAAAGACTACAAGTGCTCAAGACCTCACTTTACATCTGATCTGGAAAATCAAATGCTCTTCAGGCTTAGAGAGACGGAGGTATGTTGTCTGCCCATACTGCGTGCCTCATCAGTGCAGGCTTCTCATTCTGTTTAATTTCTAATTATTTTTGACTCTGTGTGCCTCTGGGCCTTGCTCTAGCTGCTGGCACTGGGACCCATTCACCCACCTACCCACTCTGGGTGGGTGGATGAATGGGTCCCAGTGCCAGCAGCTGGAGGAGGACCATGGGTCACAGGGCTGTGTTTCTGCGTGTCAGCATGGCATGTGCCTTGGGAGCCAAGGTGAGGATGAGGGTGTCCGTGCCTGCGAGACAAACAGGGAGAGCAGTGATCTGGGTACATGACTCACCAGCTAAGCTCCGTTGTTGGAGGCATCCACAGTGCGGTTATGTGATGGGGTATGTGCTAGGGGCTGCAGGGGTGTTTGTTCAGGGGAGTTCCAGGTGCCAGCAGCTGGGGAGACTGAGAACCCAAGGCCATATACCGGGTGGACTGCGCCTAAGTCCAGCAGCCAGAGGGATTCCCACTGCAGAGATACATATGCATTTCCCACTAGCAGAACTACATAGAGATGAGCCAGAGAGGGGAACAGGATGTGAGTGCTGTAGTTTCTGTGTTGCTCTGTGTGGCTGGCAGTGTGTGTGTGTGTGTGCTCACCTACGGGGTCACATGTATTCCTGTGCGTACTGGGGACATGTGCCACTGGTCAGCCCTGGGGACATGGAGCTGTAGCAGCCTTGCTGCTGTTGGGCTGCTGGATTTGGTAACTGTGAACATGTGCTTTTTGCAGCTGATGACACTTTTCACTGAGCTGCACAACTGCTAAGATCGACCCAAAGCAAGGCTGACCATTTAGCTTAGCTCCTGCTATGACTGCTGCCAGCCAAATATTCCAGAAACTTCAGCACTCAAAATAGTCTGCTCCCCTAAAAATCTGGCCCTAGAAGTTTTAAGCACTCAGAGTTGGGTCCAGTAGGCCTACCTGTATATAATGCAGCCCGAAGACTAAACAAACTTCTCTGGTTGTATAGAAGTACTTATGTTCGTATGATGGTAACTTACTAAGGAAATAAACCCCAAGGGTTGAAAAGTATTGGTTCAGCTTCTCTCAGTCTAAATTTCACATAAACTCCAATCTTACTCAAGATTCAGACCGTTAAATCTCATGCTGGCTTACACTCCCTGGTTCCTGAGTGCTAACTTACTGTAGACATGTTTAAAATCGGCCTTAAAATACTTACAGATGATAAATTTATCCCCAATATGAAATGCTTTTATTGTAAGCCTGTCCTGTGTGTCTGTACTGATGCACACTTTAATGAAACTTGGTCTGGGGAGCTACAGAAGAATTATATACATTTATGTCCTCCATACAGTAGAGGATTATGAAATGAAATTATGATATCCAAAATTGGATTGACCTCCTGGCATTCTAAAATGTTAAAACTCCCAGCATTCTAAATCTGCTCAGCCTATTCCTTAGTTATTCTGATTGTCCTTTATTGAATGAAAACCACAGACTGACAGTGCACAATGACTCACCTAGGAAAGAGATTACCTGGATTAAGACCGTCTTTAATCTGAGGGTGGTGGGACTAAGAGACTGCAGAACAGCCTGATGTGAGACTCTTTCAGGACACATCAGCTCCAGCTTCAGCAACCAGAGCAGGCTCCCCTTTGAAAAAGTGGAACACAATTTTATGGAGACCAAGAACAAAAAAGAGGCAACCCTAACTGCAGGCTGCAAACAAGAAAATTTACCCTGAAAGAAATATGTATTATACAGTGCTATGATCAATCGTCTTTATTTTTCTGGGCTTATTTTTATATATTATAGGGATAATAAATGTATGGGATGAGGATTTTCAGGACATATTTCTAGGATTTGAATAGAGCATTAAGATTGCACAGGTGTTACATAATCATTCACTTACATGGAAAAGACTCTAAATGTTAGGTGACAAGGGTTATGTCATGGTTGTTCTTACGGAATGCTAACTACTGTTAGCAAGAATTGCTTTCACTGTGGATCAGCTGTTGTTGTTTCCCAATAATAATTTTACTCAGCATTTTCCTGCCCTGAGATGCACAGCAGATAAAAAAAAATAGAATTCAAGCCCACTGAATTTGCCATTTTCTTAGACGAAATCCAAGCAGTCTTTCTTCCTTAAAAGAGTGTTTGCAAACAGCGACTGATCTGCTTGCTGGGCAGGTGATTTCTAGATAAAACAGTTTGGCAAACACACGGATTCAGTCTTGCAGCTACAGCAGAACCCAGTTCACTTGAAGAAAATGGCAAGTGCCTTGATTTTAGTTGAGAAGGAACAAACCCAGGAGGGCTGGTAAAATGGTGGTGTTTTAACCATTAGAGAGAACACAAAGATCGGAAACAAATACTTACATATACAGTGGCCTTATGATTATTATGATGATTTTTTTCATTTCTGTAGGACAATCCTACAGGAAAATGGTATTTAATGATTAACTACAGTGCACAAGCACAAAGCACTAGCATTTTACAATAGTCGTATCTGGCTATTTCAGCCCAAATTTTAAATAAAATTGTAATGCATTTTATACATTTCTAGCCTGTTATTTTATTGAAACCATTCTTTAAAAAAAAGATTTTTCTGCCTTCAAAAAAAGGAGTTAAATCTTTTTATGTACAAAAGTTTTTATCAGAGATGGTACAGCTTCACTAGGTGGCAGCACAGCTAGCAATTTTCTGAAAAATCTACCTCGCAGTCCATGTATGTTTTAGGTGGTTTTTGGCCAAGCTGGATATAAAAACAGACAGAAAAATAGCCTATTAGGAAGCCGATATTAATAAAATAAACTTATTAAAATAAGTTATTCTTTCAGAACATGTATTAATTTAATGCTATGCTCTGTAGCTGTGATAAATGACATACACGTATTATGGTGTAGCAAAAATATAGAATAAAGCAGGAAAAAAAGAAATTCCCAAAATAGGGTTCAAGCATAAGCTTCTATAGACTTGACTAAAAGCTAACTATGAATTGCAGCTTCAGAATGCTTAAAAGAAAAATAAAGGTAATATGCAGCTGTTAAGAGGTATTAGAAGTAATGTGAGTTGGTCCTAAGCAAGGGAGAAATTTAGTAAAAATTGCAGAGGTATAACCACGGTACAAGCACTCCCTGTAGCCTCCAGAACCAATAGGTATAGGGCAAAGAGTGTGGTGACAAATAGAAGAACAAAGTGAGCAGGGAAAGAAGCTCACCTCTGAGTCCGACCATTTTCCAAGCTATACCGATGCTGTGAACTCATAGCCAAGGTCATCTGGTATTGTATGAGACTGAAAATGGATCTTACCAATTTGCACGAGTTTTTCTGGTTTCATGGTTATATTGTAAATGACAGCTTTTTTGCCTTCTCTTTAGAGGAAAAAAATGGCTTAAAACCTTCTCAGCAGGGAAAAGGGATATGAAAACGCATTTTTAATTGGACTGAAATAATTCAGTCTTCTCAACTTCAAAGATTCAGATGAACCAATTGATCCTTCTCACCTCTGTACACACTTTACAATCAACGTTCATAAAATCAGAATGGATAATGATGATTTACTAAAATATTCTGTAAGGAAGCTCTTTCCTGATACAGATCAACATAATTATCCAATAATCTCAGTTCTGCAATGCTGCTCTCAGCCACTTATGCTTAACCTGTGACTGCGGCACTGCTGATGTGAGCTCATGGGGGAGCCAGCCATGCAGTATTTAGTCAGGAAACCTCTTCTTTGTCTAATTTCCCATCATTAATGACTGTGAGATCAGTTACTTTACATCCCAACCTTTAGGACTAATCCCTGCCCTGCTAAGTCGAGCATCTTTTCTAATTGGCTTCTCCAAAGTAACTTTGCAGTGTAGTTTGAGGCTGTTTCTTGTGCCTTTGACAATTTTCTTTCTCCTAGGGAAGAGACAAGGCTGGGGGATGACAGATAGTGACACAGTCCTGAGCTAAATCCCAGTTCTGTTATTTAATCACAAGGATTGGCTGCCATTCACAAACTGCTTGAGCTGTGCACTCGCGGTTTAGGATCCCAGTATCATCCCCTGATGAAATTATGGCTGTGTTCAATCTGGACTGAAGCATGCTTTTAGACTGGCAGGCAGAAGACCTATAACTCTGAAATTACATATAATATCTTGGAGATATGTTGGAGATGTTGCTGTTCAAGTTTAAATGGAATAAATGGAATTGATTTTGCATTTTTATAGTGCTTGCATATATTTTAAAGAATAGGAATAACAGGAAAAAAGTGCATTTAGCAAAACTCTGGCAGCTTTAATTCAAATTAAGCTTAAAACAGCCAACTAACTAGAATCATTATTTCTGAAGACCAGTACACCAAAGATAAAATAAACCACCTAAATATGTGTATCTACTTCTAGAAACTGTACATGTCAGTGTGTAAAATATAAACCTCTGTTTATTTGTTTGAATCCATTTTCTCAGGGAAAATTGATACTATCTTCAACCTTTCTTTTCCCAAGTATGGGCTAGAGGACCAGCTGTCAAAATTTTAAACCTTGATGATAATCTCACTGAAGAGCATGAAAGTCTAGCTGCTGCTGCATTAGCATGAAGGTTCTCCAGTTTCTTTGAGATTCTTTCAGTCATCAGGACTTAGACATAGCCTTGCCTTCTGCATCTCACAACCCATTGGCTAGATTTTTGGCTTTGGAGGAGAGAGAGGCAAGGAAACATGATTCCTCTATCAGCTGTTGTGAAAGCACATAAACCCCACCTTGCAACAGGAACAGCTCAAAAGCTGTATAAACAATTTGGATTAAGCAACATTAAACACATTCACACCTGCTTTCATGTTCTGAATCTGTAGCTCCCAAAAATGTCATCTACGTGAAGAAAAGCAGATCTTTCTCTTTCAGTAAACATCTGCTTGGAAACGATAAACTTATTTTTGTGCTCTTAACTTTCCTGTTGCCATTACCCATTTATTGCCCTATTATCTGAAATACACATCATTGATTACCACTGGACAACAGCTATAAATAATATTAAGTTATTCCCTTCTTCGCCTTTTCTTTTTGGCCTATAAGCTCAAGGTTTTTCAAATAATTCTACATACAATCACTGAGCTTTAAAATACAAACAAACTGGAAATCAGGAACAATCTGCTCCCAAATACTGAAAGCCAGAAAATGTATTACTCTGTTTAATTGTTAAATACATGAAACTTTGAGTTTCATTGGAAAGCAGTCAAACTCAAAATGTGAAAGACAGACAAATCCTTGTTTAAATCACTTACATGATTTAGACACCAATGAAAAAAAATCACTGAACAAGAGTATTTGAAGTGAGATTTGATTTTAGAAGATATTCAGTTACAGGTAAAGTACTGCAGGCTTGATTTGAATCAATATGTAATTTAAAAGTCCTGAAGATTAGGAAAAACAGAGTAATGAATTCGGATATTCAGATGAGGAAACTATCAGGTGTATCTTTAGAAAACAATGAACAGGGTAGAAAATCAATGAGCCATTTAACAGTATAAACACATGTTAATATTTGACTTGTACTTCAAACACAACATTGTGATCCTGGCAACACGTCCCAATTCCAGTAATATTTCTGAAGTCAAGGGAATCATCTGCATAAATAAGGGTCCTTGATCATGTGTTAGGTTCTCTATTGCTATATGGAAAGCCATTGGGATGGTGTGCTGTATTTAAATCTTTGAAAGGCATATTTAAAGAAATGCAGAATTTTCCTGTAGAAGTTTCTGCAAAATCATCAGTGGTGTGGGAGGTGCTGAACAGTATTTCAATAAGCCTGGCTACCACACAGTGGTACCACCACAGTGAAAGTGGTGTATGGGTTTTGAAGGAACCTGAGAAAACAATAAGGGTAGAGATAATAGAAGAGGAGTATGATATTTAAGTTTAGAACCCAATGGAAAGGCAAGTGGGTGTATTAGTGAGGTGGCTGCAGCTGCACTGTTGTAATTGCATTATATATTGATAAAGTTCTCTTAGGGAATGTGGTGGATCCATGCTGAGTAGTTGCAATTAACTTCAATTGGCATAAAAATGTGTGTAGGTCAGACTGTTCGAGAACAGATCAAGATTAAATTCAATTTACCTTCACTGGTTTTTTTGTAGCTATTGCAAAGGATAAACCCTGGCTTGCCAACTTGAGATGAAAGGTGTTAGCTAATATCCAAGCATCAGACTTGTTATGTAAATGTGGACAAAATTCAGTTCCATCCTCCCGCATCTGATAAATCCTCCTGGAATGAGTAAACTTTAATTTTCTAATTTAAAATAATTTAAAAGTTATAGCTATAGAGTCACAGAATAGTTGAGGTTTGAAGTGACCTCCAGAGATCATCTGCTCCTTGCTCAAGTAGGGCTACCTCGAGCCATTTGCCAAAGGCAATGGCTTTTGAGCTTCTCCAAGGATGGAGACTCCACAATCTCCCTGGGCAACCTGTGCCAGTACTAACAGTAAAACAGTGTTTTCTCATGTTGAGAGGGATCTCCTGGGCTTCACTTTGTGCCCTTTGCCTCCTGTCCTGTCACTGAGCACCACTAAGATCAATATGTGACACACTGTCGATAAGCGATACAATCAGTAAGGGACACTGCAATCAACACATACTTTGCAGTAGCTCTACAGGTTGACACACACCATCGAAGTCAGAATATCCTTCCCTTAGAAGAGGGCTAAGGCGAATGCTATAGAGGACCTAAATCCAAATGAATTATTGTACTAGTTTGAAAACAAACCAGTGAGAGACTCAAAATCAGAACTACAATTTAATAGGAAAATTAAGATAAAGGCAAAAATACAGAAACACTGGTTTAAACTGACAGAGTCAGAATACAACCTGACACCCTGGTGGGCAGGGTGGTGGTAGCAGTCTGATTAAATGGTGGCTGCAGTCCTCCTGAAGTGATAGATGTGGTTCTGTTGAAGCAGTGATCCTATAGAAGGGTCTTGTCTTCCTCTGACAGTCCAATAGTGGTTATGTAGCTCTTATCCTCCAGGAACCCAGCAGGTGTGGTGTTCCAAACCTCAGATTACATCCAGGTAGCAATGCCTGGTTCCTCCCCCTGGGCAGAGCAATGGGATGATGTAATTTCATGAGTCATGCAGTGAGGCTGGATGGCCCATTAACAGAAGATATCTCTCCGGAGGGAGTTATCAGGGATGGGTCACTGAAGAGATAAAGAACCCTGTTTTTAACAGGTGGTGATAGAATACATACTTTTGGTTACATCTTACATTGAGATGTAAGACAATTATCTATGTGGAGACTATGCAAAATAGCAAATGAATTTTATATTTATGGCCTATCTTGCCTCACAACAGCTTTTCTATGCTGTGCCCTGGGACTGGATTCTTGGTGACTTACTTTCATGTTACGGAAGTAAGATTTCAGATTTCTCCACAGGTCAACAAACCAGAGCCATTTGATAGGAGTCTAGTGTTTTAAAAGTCTTTCTGAATGTTTTTCACTGCAAGGCTTTCCTATTTCCAGAATTCACGTATCTGCAGAGTTCACAGGCATCATCACAAGATTAAAGGTAGGTACTTTGCCAGTATTTCTAACATCCCCTTTTGACTCACCACGACATGAAAAAGACATCTGTAAAGAACAGTTTTGTCATTTTCTCTACATTTTTTGTCAGAAATATGTGCTATAAGAGCAGGGTCAAATCGGAATGGCACAGGTGTTAGAGAATAAGGCTGAGGGTCGTGGCACATCAAACCTCTGTTGTCTGTGACACTATGCTGTACACACTGCAGAGCTGCTCTTCTGTGGCGCTTGTGCTCCCATGAATCCCTTTTCTGTACAGCACAGCCATTACTTATCTCAAATTTGCACTGAGAATGTCATGGGATGCTCATTGCCCTTAAATAAATGAGTTCCTATATTTACATAGTAATTTTTTACTCCAATGCACTTTCAAAACACTTCATAAAATTGGGATATTTCCTATGCTGGCCAACTTCTAACAAGCTTTGTTGCTCTCTGTCATGCAACAGATGGGTTCTCTGTACAATTGAGGGCAAGTATCACTCAACTGCACCTGGTGCCGTTGCAATTGTAAAATTTTTATGTTTCATACCCACATTTTTGAGCATTGCCTTTTCATTCTTTTTATTCCAGAAAGCTAACTTTCAACCCAAACCCCTCTAATTAATAGTATGTGTGAAGAACTTACACTTGGACTAAAAAACTCCCACACTTCGATAATGAGAGTTCATTACTCCACATGGTTCTGAGCCAGCGTTCTTGAACCCTTCCTCTGTCACGAGTCTGCATATGCTAAGGTATGGCAAGGTTCTGGCAATAAACATGAAAGCATGCTCATGAAATCATACTCTATCATGTTGTTCCATCCATGACCATCTCTGCCTCCAGAGGGAAAAACACTGTAGTGGGAAACAATATGAGACCTGCCTGGTCAGCATGCCTGGCATTAATCTCAGCTCGTCAAGTGCTTTTGAAGGCATCAACATCACAGACAAATCACAGGATTTTAGTTGAATTAAACTGCTTAGCAGCAAAGTTCAAATAAAATATACTTTAAAATGTATTGCAAATCAGAAGTATTTTTCCCCCCTAAAGATATGGATTTAAGATTCCCTCTATGGGAATATTAAGATGCTTCAGGTCCCACGGTAAATAAACAGTAGAGTTGAAACACAGCCGATGACTGAATGAAAAATGGAAGCTCTTATGTTTCAGTCAGTAGTGTACAGACATGCTATGTAATAGCTCTGGTGAGAACAGGAGTGCTGTGACAATTGGAAACTCTAGAGGGAATTTTACTTAAAAAAACCCAAACAAAACGGTAACTATTCACATTGGAATGTAATTGGGAGACCAAGGTCAACATCATTTCCCTGTCATCTACACAATGGCTTCCATTAACAGATAAAATGGAAGTTAAGAACTAGGCAGTACTTTCCTCTGCCATATTCAGGGCACTAATTTCACATTAAAGTCAATGACAATTTGAGAGCAGATGGGTACATAACAAACTGTCTGCTTATGTATAAATAACTGTAACAGAACTGCTCTCCTGAGGAAGACATTATCCAGCTTTGGTCAAGCTGTGAAGAAAAAAGATATTTTCAGAAGAGACAGTAAAATAAACAAACTAGACTCTGATAAAATTCCATGTGCTTCATTTCAACACAAAGAATGAATTGATATTTTGGAAAACTTCATTAACAGAGGCTCCAGTCAGCCTGCTATGTGCTCATCAGCAGATGTGCTGAAACAATTAGCAATATGCTCAGGTAGTCAAGTAGAGGTTTTTTGTTCCAGAGTATCTCCTTTAATTTAAATATATTTGGAAAATTGCTTAAAAATATCTTAAAAAGAAAGTTCTTCTTTTATCAGGTTAATATGTTTTGACATGATCCTTTTCCATCTTCTGCACTTCACTGAAGGTATCACTATTTCTCCAAGGAGAATAGTGCTGTACTTAGGATTTTGATATAATAAACCCTGGGAGATGTATGGAAATAATGAATAACAGGATTCCCTTTATCAAGGTTCTATGTTAATTACCCTTTAAACAAATCTAATTTTCACAAATAACTGTTCAGTTACAACCCATTCATAAATGAGATTTGAGACAATATTGTGATAAAACTGGCTGAATGGTAGATTGATATGATTGTCATAGAATTATTAATAAAGGAAATTCAACACATCAATGAATGGCTCCACTGTTATTTTTCTTGCTCTCTTAAGAATTTTATGTCAGTAATTTACTGGAAATAGGCAGCAGATTACATGTTCATATCTAAATCATCCCTTACAGTCATTTAGAATCCTTTAAGCAGTAGAGAGAACATCAAAAACATAAATAAAAGCCTTCAATGGTATCTTTGTACAGAGGTTTTCCCTATCCCCTAATTTTCCCTTTTACATTTTGGCATAGTAGCTACGTCCACAGACTCTTCTAAGACAATTTCCTGACATAAACTCTGCTCAGAATCTGCTGTATTCTGGGTTACTGGTTCACAAATGAAAATGTTGTTTACAGGTTTCTAACTGTAATGATAGACAGCAGAATTCCCTTTTAAACTGGGCTAAAAACGTCAAGGATTTCTTTCCAGTTGTTTTTTGGTTTTTGTAGCTGAGACATATCTTTCAGTTTGATTGCTTTAGCACACAATCCTTGAAAAGTAAAGTACTTTCCAGTATGTCTTGCTTAATTCTCGTGGGAAAACTTAAATCCCTATGCAATGCAATATTTCTGAGGAAGGAGGGAAATATGTATTCTTTCAAGCAGTAATTACAATATTTTTTGTATGTATGTATGTATGTATTAAAAATCCACTATTTATAAGTGCAAGTTCCATGCCAGAAAACAAACCCAAAATATTTTCTAAGGTGATAGGAAAAAATGTAAGTTATTACAACATATTATCATGCATATGTTGATGGGGCATATGACTACAGAAATAGTTCTCATGCAGACCCAAATCCAAAAGGCACGAAGTCATTCTGTCTTCTTTCCTTCAGGGCTTAGAATATTTCTCCACTGTTTCAGAACACCTCCTGAGGAGGACAAGCAGAGTATCTGAAGACCTTACTGCTGGGCTAAACTGTACTCTGAAAATTACAAAATAGTAAGTTTCATCTAATACTCATATCTTAGAAAAACTCTAATAATAATTAAGACTCCAATTTTATTATTTTTATAGCACAAAGACCCCGAAGTCATCACTGAGTCAGTTTAGCAGGGCACTCAGAACACTGTCCAAACCCATGGGGTTTTCAGTTGTTTAAACATGTTTATTCACGTTTAAAGTTAAGCGTGTCTTGAAATGTTTATTTTATGGTGTCTGCATCTTGAGGAGGCTCAAGCTACACTTCATTAAGAGAAATATTTTGGGTACTGAATTTAAAGGGAGTCATGTCAACAAAAATGGGATATTTCCCTTAATTCTACTGTATTTACTCTTAGTTTCACTCTATTCCCTCAGTTTTAGTCAGAGAACATTGCTCCGTGAGTCCATACTCTAGCTTCTAACACCACTGAAATGTAAAAACCAAAACCAGAGCAATCCTTCTTCTCCAAAAATCTACCTCAGGATTTAAGCAGTACACTGTCAGTCCCTCCTTAAATCTTCACTAGATTTAAAAAAAAAAACCAACAGAGTGGTGGCTAAAACCAGATCCTGAGAGGACTGGCAAGAAAAAAATTTACAGGGACTAATCTTTTACACAGGATAAAGTCCTTAAAATACCAGGTAACATAGACTATAGATTTGTGGGCTTGTGTTGGAACCAAAATGTTGGATTGGGCATAAACACCATTTTCATAATTATTCTCAGAGGAAATGTTAATTTCCTGGTGCCATTAAGTAGTCTGCTTTAATTGTCATAATTGGTAGTCTTTGTTACAGAATTATTCAGCATTTGTCTTTTAGAAACAAGCATAAAAAGTAACAGAACATCAAACTACAATCTCTTTTTCATAAAGCTTTGAAATGATGGCTGATATTTCACAGTACATTTCCAAGAAGACCTGATGCTTAAGGTTTTGTGCACCTTCTCAACCTTTTAAAATAAAAGCCAACTTCTGTCTAGGCTCTCATTGGGACTCATTTTTTCGGGAGACTTGCATAATCATGTCATATGGGAAGGCCCTCACAACAGAAAGCTTTTAACACCCTCATGCTTTCTTAACAAAGCAAGCTGTTGTTCAGTTCCAGTTTCTATTTTGTCTAGAAACAATAATATTTAGGGACCTCATTGGTAGCAGTTGTAGGAAATTATTTACACATTTTACATAATAAGACTGAATTTATTACATGGATATGGCTTTTTTTCTATGGAAGTATGTGACAGAGGAACAACTGATCCTTCTCCTAATGATGCATTTTGGTAGGGATATATGTTTTCAAACAAGAGTCATCTATTCACTTCTCCTGGTGCTTCATAGGTCTCTCCACCCTAACAATAGTGAGAAAAATTTGAGATGGCATGGAATGGCACAAAGACTGAATTCACTATCGCCATAACTGAAATGATCACAGATAATTACTATGTGGCATATAAAATACTTCAGTGACACCATTCAAAATTGTGAAGCAATTATTCTTTCTCTGTTACTTAGATTTTCATTCAGAAGAGCAGCAATACTTTTCTCAAAGATAGTCCTGCTTCACTTGCTCCTAATTTCCTCTAAGTCCCCAGTGGAATTTTATCTGGAGATATTATGACTGACGCTCATGACAGCACGTGCATGGGAAGTTTCTTATGAAACTAGTAAGTTAAGTTGCACATTATGTTGCTTTTTGTTATCTTCCCAGAAATAAATGATGAAAAGTTGGCAATCCTGTAAGCCATCTTCTCTTTTGCTGGCACTACTTCTGGCATTTAAAATGCAGAGACAAATCCTTATGCAAACAAAGAAATACTCCACCTACAGTCCCAGCAGCCCACCTTCTTGCCTTGACTTGAAACAGTTCAAACAGAAGAGCTGTGGTTTTTGATTCAGTATCAGGAAATCTTACATGCAGAGAAGAAAAAGTGCCTGCTTCAAATAATTCAGCAATCTGAGAACAGACTATATTTTCTGTATACTTGTTCTTTAAAAAAACCAAATTATTCACCTAGTACTTTATTTATTGAGTGCTTCTGCTACGATGGACATGAAAGCCGTATGTTACTTTCCAACTTTCTTTCAAGACAGTGCTGCTCTTTAAAGATGCCAGCTAGAGAAAGTCTGCCAGACATAGGCCAGAGTTCTTAAACTGCACTGACTTTAATAATAAACTGAAAAGAAAGAAACACCTTTTGGGAAATTTTTTTTCCTCACTGTTCTATGCATTAAAGGAGAGTTCCACTTGATAGCTATTTTACTTCCTTTATTCAGTGTATTGTTCAGAGTCTTTTCACCTACATGTGCATAATAAATAATGGTTCTTTTTCTGTGGTTTTTATTAGACGCCAACATTGTACATTCTAACATATCCAGGTATTCATAATAAATAATAATGCATTCTTCAGATGAACATTTCATATAAAGCCAAAATTAATTTTTATTATGCCAGTGGAACATGTTTAAGAAAACCTGATTTCTTAAACCACTTCAAGACAGATTAAAACCCACTCAACTAAAACACTTGTTTCATACTTCAGCTGTTAATAAGAGAATAGATACTCCAGCAAATTCTTTTTTATATACAAAAAGGCATGTATATTCCCAATGCTAGCAGAGAGAAAACCTTGACTTTCTACTTAAAGAAACAACCAGCATGATTTCCAAAGCTTTATTTTTTATATATATAGGCTTTCATCATACTTGGAGCGCTGCGTTTCTATCTTTTTTTAAAAAGTTAGACTGTAGGAAAGTATGAAAGGATTAAGTCAAATCAGCATTTTAAGTGCTGTTGACAGCTCACAAATCATTTGGAAGCATATATTTCTGTCTGTATTCTCACTAGCTTCAGAAACCGATTGAGGTAAAGCTCAAGCCAATAAATGGCAAATTACATAGTATTGCATGCTGTGTAACTATTGTTAAGATAAATAGTGACACATGCCAAGATTCTTCTGTATGATTCTGACATTTTCTTGGCCCTGTGCTTCTTGGCTTTCTTTGCTGTTACCAAATATCTGCACCATACTTCTGCTAAACAAGATCTCACTGATTTCCCTCGGTGGCATACAGCTGCAAACGGAGGAGATGCTGTCTGCCATGAAAAGCTTCCAGCTGAGTAAAGATGGTGTGTAACAGATGAGCACCAGGAATTGAACTGGTCAGCTTGAGACTCAGTGGTTTCAGCATTGCAGCAGCCGAGTCGTTTTCAAGGTCTTTCTAGGCAATACAGAAACGAGTTTCACACTGGTGTTACAAGGACACCAGTGAAGTAGCTCTGCTGGTATTGATGATGATCTCCTGGTAGGACTAGAGGCACCAGAGAAGAAAAAAAAAAATTAATTACCTGTTAACCATCTTGTTGTTTGGTAATAAATACTGGCCCAAGGGGCAAGGAGCTAACCTGTCAGCACAGCATGTGTAAGCCAGTTTGTAGCACGTATGCAGCCTGAATAGCATAGGATAAGAAAAAGCAGTAAGGACACCTCTTCTAGACCTCTCATGGTGAGGAAAGGTGGGTTTTGTTTCAAGAGAGACAGTGGGATTACTCAGATCATTTATGACTGCATTTTGGTTACTAGCTTGTACCTCCTGAGTACATGGAACAGGCTTGCTATTTAATACTTAGACACTATTTCGGTCTGTGATTGCTTAAGCATTTTCTCATGTACAGATTAAAGAGATTAGATTTCGTACTTTTAGAGGCAGAAATCAGTCATTAGGGCAGAGTTTTGTTTGCAGTTACGTGTTTATTTTATTGACTAACAAATAAATTATTATCACCAAGAAATTCTTGACACTCATTCACTGCTTATAGAGACCATATGCTCACCAATTACACTGTAAAAAAACCTGAGTATGAACAAATCAGTATGAACAAATGATGGTTCAAAGATTTCTTTTATGTCTTAATCAGAATTAAAGGGATAACAGATTAAGACCAATTTTAAAAAAAATTTAATATAATATGGAAAATAAGGTATGTAAGATAACAGTATGGCAGTACAATTCACAGTAAGTCTCAGCAAAAATAAAAACGTATGGTGTCATTTATTCTCACAGTAACGGTCTGGACCTGACTACAGCTGTTTAGCTCTAGTGGGGATCCTTTCCATCTTCAGTTTCACTCGTGTTCCAAATTCAGGATATTTCACATTTAACTTGTTATTACACAAGACAGTCAAGTGTCACAATTTTTAGCCAAATTCGAAGTAGAAATGAATCTGGATCTTAGAAAAATATCCTGTCCAAAACTAAAAGAATGCCAGCTTTCTCTTTAATTGGATTAAATTTATGGAAGACACACAGTTTAATCCACCCACTGCCTTGTTTATTACAGTAAATGAATGGCTTTTCATAGCACAAACTGAAAGGTGTAGGTTGGAAGGGAAATTAGTATAATACTGCTGACATCCCAGCTTTCAAACAGAAGTATTCCATGCCTTTCAAAGGGAGAATCTCACTCATGAAACTAAAATTACTCATCCTTGCTATCATCTCAGAAGTAACTACTTTCATAATTAATGTACTAAAATGTTTGTTTTGCTGAGTGTTAGCAATATCAGTGTTGACATTTAATGCCTGAAATATTGGTCTTGACATTGTTTGACTCTCCAGAGATGTGCAGATGACTGAGATCTGAAGAGCCTCGGGGTGTTATTCTCTTCTTTCCTTTCTACTGCAGATCAGGAGCAAATTCCTTAAATCAATGGTTTTAAGGTCAGTATAAAACTGTTGAATTTAGGAAAAGGAGCAGACACTACCATCTTTAAGAATGCACTGGTAGAATTTTAGAAGGCTCCAGGCAACACAGGAAGGTATTAAAGCTGAACTTCATCGGCTTGCAAAACACATCTTCCATATGTCTGTCACTAGGGTGGGCAGCTCTTGTACTATAATCCACAGCAATCTCCCACAAAATGTGTTGCCCACAATAATTTAAATTATCACTCCTTTCTACATATAACTTATGGATCATGTATAAAACCAACAATCATGTGGTTCACTGTCAGTGGGTTTTGCACATATAGCAAATGCAAGGGGAAGTCCACCCTAGAGATGCTTCTCACCTAGTAACAATGCTGAAATTATCCTCCAGCCTATTCACTCTGACCACAAAACCACACTGGTTCTTTCTGTCACTTGCTTAGGGCTTTTTTTCAGGATGGGCACTGTTAGAGACCACAAATCATCTGAGGATTTATGAGGATGGTTTCTTTATAGTAGCTACTATGGGGCTAGCGGTTGGGACTTGTGCTGTTGATAAAATGGGGATGCATTAAGGACTGCCGAGCAGTGCTTATGTAAGAGCCGTCTTTGGTCGGCTCTTTTCTGCTTCTCACTCCAATCCACCAGTGAGGAGGCTGGTGATGCACAAGGAGCTGGGAGGGGACTGGATAGCTGGGACAGCTGACCCCAACCAGCCACATGGATATGCCACGGTGCACGGTTCATGCTCAGCATATAGAGCTGGAGGAAGGAGGAAGAGGGACGCGTTCGGAGTGATGGCATTTGTCTTCCCAAGTCCTGTTACGTGCGATGGAGCCCCGCTCTCCTGGAGATGGCTGAATAACTGCCTGCCCATGGGAAGTGGTAAATGAATTCTTTGTTTTGCTTTGCTTTCATATGGGGCTTTTGGTTTGCCTATTAAATGTCTTTATCTCAGCCCATGAGTTTTCTCACTTTTGCTCTTCTGATTCTCTCTGCCATCCCACCAGGGAAGAGCAAGCGTCTGTGCGGTGTTCAGTTGCCAGCTGGGGTTAAACCGTGACGAGAAAAAAGGTATGGTGATACTCTACCTAGTCCACTGTTGGAGGGAAAAGAAAGGTCACTAGCAAGAACTGAACAAATTTTTTGCCTTGTAGATTTAATAGCCTCGGCCTTTCCAGCGTCTGTACATGAGCAGTGGTGAAACCAGCAGTGGTTCATGTCACATCCCTGGTCAACGTTTCATCATCTACTGACAGCACAGGAGGGTGAAATTTCCCTATCTCTTCCACATCGACATTTTCCAAAAATTCTAAAGAAAATTTCTGATTTTTTACTTGTAGAGATATTACATCTACTTGGGATTTGGTGGGCATGTATCATCCTTTCATCCACTGCCTCTGTGATACACAGCTGGGTCTTTCAAAATTTGACATTTCTGAAGTAGACAACTGCCTGCAGACCTGTCCTCTCACTGGCTGACATGAAATACATGTTACATCACACACAAACCAAATTACAGATCCAGCAATAGCTGAATGAACAGACAGAAATCTGACACTTGAACGTGATTCTTCACTCCTTGAATCAAAACATGCTGAACAGCTGGAAATGCAATGTTTCAAACTTCTGAGGCATAGTACCTGTCTCTTTGCTAGCTGGCATGTGTATCTCCTTGCTACAATAAGGTGATAATGGAGGATGTATTTAATGCAGAAGCCACTGCAGCCAACAGGATTATAATCTTTATAAAGCATAGACTGAGAACTGACAACACACTGCACAACCACAAAACAATTGTATGCAGTTAGGACTGGAAGTACTATTGCAGGATGGATGGTAGCTCCTAAGTCACTGTCTTGAGGAAAGCACTTCCCGAGAAAAATTTAGATATGCTTATACCAAGTTCAGTATTTTTCTTTTTTGGGGAGATGCATTAGGTAGAATGACGGTAAATTGAATAAAAGGAAACGGCAACACTTAAATCAACTTTAAAATATGAAATAAAACCTGCTACCAACGCAAACCAAGTGCAGGGTTGTTCTTATTTTCCCCACCAAAAGACATGTTTGGCTTATAAATGTGGAGAGCTCCCAGGCAGGCTGGAGTCATCCCCTCTCCCAAGCCCATCTATTGTATTACCTCGCCCGGCTGGAAGGTGCGAGCATCAGGTGGATCAACTTTGCCGTCCCTGGCTGGACACGAGGGGTGGGCGGGCGGCCTCAAAAGAAACTCCCCAAAATAAGCGTAAAAAGGAAAAGCTGAATCATAAAATGTAATTGCATCCGAGGTCAGGAGCCCCCACATTGCGGTGAATCACTCTGCGCTCCCACGGTTCCCGTCGGGGTCTCACACGGGGTCAGGGAGGGCGGGCACCCGGCCGCACACCCGGAGGGCCCCCGCTCCCCTCCCCATCATCATGAAACCCCGACCCCCGCCAGGAAAGGCCGATTCCCGCCGGGAGACCTCAGGCGCGCCCGCGACACCGTGGCTGGCACCCCCGCGCTCCCCTCCCGCGCCGGTGACTCCTCCCTCGCGGCCGCGGCCCCCGAGCCCGGCGGGGCGGAACCGGGCGCGCTACAAATCCGCCGCTCCGGCG
>VZTA01008435.1:236183-261284 GCA_013398855.1 Mohoua ochrocephala | reverse complement strand
TGTGCTCGAGGTCTACCCTTCGTCCCCGAACTTCAACCCGCCCGCAGCCGTCACCCTTCCTCGGGAGCGGAGGGGCTGCGCCTTGCCCGTTCCTGCCGGCGGTGGCTGGGGGCACCGGGAGACGCGCCCCTGTCCTCGGCGGCGAGGGGCAGGGAGGGAGCGGCACGGGTGGGTGGGTTTTTCCTCGCCAGAAATGGACTTTCTGCTTCCCGAACGGAGCGGGGCTGGCGTGCCGGCGGCCGCCGGGCTCCGCGCAGCTGCTACACACCCTCTTTTGTCTGCGCTCGGGTCCGAAATACTTTAGTGCTGCCGTCGCCTGCCCCGCCGGTCGGGATCCCGGCTGGGGGCTGCCCCCGGGCTGCGCCCCCCGTGCCGCTCCCGACCCGGCGAGTTGCCCCTTTGCCTTTATTTTCACAGGAGCTGGGCTTTCCTTAACCTTTGTTTGCGGGGAAAATGGTGGTGCGCTGGTTATCTGGAAGGATGAGAGACAGATGGGGATGACAAGGGGGTTGCTCTATTCCCTTGCGTGCGAACATAACTCAGTGCTAAATAAATCGCTCGCCGGGTAGACATAAGCTTACTAGTGAGGCAGACTTTGAAACAAAAGTACTGCGAACAGCTCGGGTGCACGGCAGCTACTCCTGATACCCTACTAACATAAACATTGTTAGTGTTTGCGCTTGAATTCGGTACGTGTGCAGCTGTTGTGCAGATCTGGAATTGCAGTAGCTGTATCTACTTGACACTTAATAGTCTATTGTATGCAGTAGTTATGAAAAATAAAACCGGTTTTATTGTTCAAAGGCAAAAGTATCCAGACAAAAGTATTCCTTTAGTGTAGCGTTCTGTGTAACGTGAACTACGAAATAACCTGTAGCGATGTAGTGGACTTGCACTTCGTAATGCTTTTAGGATACGAGGACTATATTGTTCAATAAAATTCTGTCAGCAAAGGTTTTGTCTTCTCTGCCTTACCTTCATGCTAGATCAATACGCTAGCAACTATTCTGTTATTTTTCTCTAAGTAGATGGTGCATACAATCCATGTGATGGAAACCAAGGGTCCAGATAGGAAGAAACAGTGCATTTTTTTTTCTTTTAGTAGTTTTGGTGCTGCTTTATAGAAAGTGTGGGAAAAAAACCCCGACTTTTAAACCAGGAAATTACATTTCCATTGAATGTAACTGAAGTTCCTTAATGATGAAGCTAAAGGGTCATTCAAGTTTGGAATGGTTTAGTGTACTTTTTGTTGCCAGGAAATGTACATCTAGCTAAATACTTGTTAGAAGATAATTGCAAGATAATTTTTAGTAATTCAAAACATGAGTTACAATTAGATGTTTTGTCCTGAGAACAGAAAAACACCCTCATGGATAAAGATATGTGCTACTTAACTAGTAATTTGGGAAATAAAATAATATATAATTTATATTTTGTTGGCATAGAAACATTTCGTTTGTTGCTCCTTGGTTGCTTTGCAGCAATGATCCCAATGAAAGTTGGACTACTGATGCAAGCATTCAGCACGTTAGAATTATTTTATTCTATGTACAGAAATGGTTTTGCCCAATATAACCTCACTGTAATTCATTTCTATGGAAGCTCTGTAATCAGATTATAAAAAGTGGGCTGTTTGAATCTAATCCCGTGAAGTATGGACTAAGCAAGCCCTGCTCTGGCAAAGGACTGAAATGTTTGCTCACTCTCAAGCAGGTATGCAGTTCCGACTTCATCCCTGATGATCACCCATGGTCTTGAGTTCATTGCGCGTGGCAATAGGCCTTGGTAACTTCAGTGAAACTCTTCACTGTCTTAACTGCACTACCAGACCTTCCCTGGACTAAGCCCTCTCTCAGTGTGTTCTGCCTCCACTTCCTTGAATGCTGGGCCTACAACACAAACCTAACACAAAATACCTGTGCTTTGTGCAGGCGCTTACCTCAGCCACGTCCCATGGCTTGTATATCCTCTATTGGCTCTCACCTCTTGGGGGTGAAAGGGGAAAATGCAAAGTGAAAATTGGTTAAGGAGTAAAGTACATCAGTGGAACAGCAGGAGGAGACTGCTACTTGTTGTGTTTTGTTCAGTATATTTTAGGAGCCAGAAATCAGAAATGCTGAGAATCAGTGAAAACTCCCACTAAAATTACTGAAACCAGACAAAGTTATGATGTAAAATATATGGAACCTGTTGTCATTAATAGTTTCCTGATTTTTTTAAAATTAACGATAGAATGCTGACAGTCTTGTCTGTAGTAGTGCTAGAGAATGTAGTAGAAGGGGAACTCTGTGTCCTAGCTAGTGATGATGCCTCAATTTGATTTGGTGCTGTTGTGCTTTATAAACAGATCAGTTATTTGTAATCTACATGTTTGATCTCATGGTGTTGGAACAAAGGGGCAGTTGCAAATCATTTTCTGGCGTGCAAGATAGGAGACTAAAACGTAGGAAGAGGTGAAACATGAAAACATAGGCATATCGTGCCAATTCAAACATTTTAAGGTGCTTCAGAGCTCTGTATGAGGCTGGTAAACAGAGTCTAAGAAGAACACTTCTGGAAAGACAGCTGAAAACCAGGTAGGATACTGTACATGTTTGTACTACAGTTCTGTGTAGAAGCCTTTAAGAAGGTTTCAATCTATTTTCTGAAACCTTGTTAAAAATTGTGATACTGCATTATGATGGATGTGGGAAGAAATCCCTTACTGTCAGGATTTAGGGGGGTCCATTCTTGATGCCCGATTCTTGATTCAGCAGAATCTTTGTATCGCTTCCTGTGCTGCTAACTGCCTTTGAGTAACTCAAAGGTACTAATAAATAGCTGAGGAGTTGAAAATCTTTTTAGAGAAGTTGTGTACACTCTCCAAGCCTACTAGAAGTGGAGAAATGGAAATTGCAGACAGTGCTGGAGTTAGTGCTCTAGTTTTAGTTAGTCCTTTAGTTATGCAATAAATACACTGTGAGGAAAAGTATCTGGGTTTCTTCTTTACTGGGTAAAACATAAGAACCTACTTAACCAGAGATTGTGTGGGTTAAGTGGACTGTTGGTTGCATGGAAGGGTGGAATGCTGACAACATCAATGAATTAAACTACTCAGCAGATGTTTTACACAGCTGCCCACTAGTTTTACTAGCTCCTCAGTGTCCATCATTTGTGGAGTGTGTGAGAATAAGCACTGTTCTAAATTTTCATGCTGAGGCTTCAGCCTAACTCTAAAGCGAGATGTTGTTACTCTGTTCCGTCATTAACCATTTCCACATCAGACAATTCACTACCACGTGTATCTATGTATGTAACTGCTCTTCAAATAGGTGAATCTTGCCAGAGGCAGCCCAAGTGACATGATGACAGAACTTAATACTGAAATACTGACATTATATTGGTCTCTCAGTATAAATGAAATTACATTTTCCTTCCTGAACTTTCTTACAGGATCAGTGATTTTAAACTACATGATTCAGAGATGCCTTTTCTTAAAAATCAAGTTTTTCTTTATCTGCACAGCTAGTCAAATGGGATGGATAACCTCTAGTACAGAGGTACTTGAAGCCTTTTATCTGCAGCAGTAGCAGAACATGTTTGTATCACTCAGTTTTCTTTAGTCTTTTGCTGGCAAATATTAAAAAGAGCACCTGATTGGTTTAAAATGATTCTATGTCCAGAAGACCTGAGAAAGAAAGATGTTTATCCTCAGTAATTTCTTCTGTCCATCTGTGTTTCTAGTTGGGGAAAGTTATTGTTCTTTTTTCTGCATGTTTTAGTACCTAAAAAAGTGTGACAGGATGGTGCAAGGCCGCCTAACCAAAACTAGGCACCTGAGGAACATTGCAAATGAGATGTAATGATAGAGCAGAGCTTTTCAGGAAAAACAGACTTGTGGAAAATAAAGCAATAAACTACCTTTTTTTTGTGTATAAAGATTCTGAACAGTCTTGTGTGAAATGCAAATGGTTTTCACTTTACTCTCTTGTGTCTGTCTATATCAACATTTTGCTATCATTCATATACCACTGGAATCATTCCTTTTGTGGGAAGTGCGACCATTTTCCTCCAGTTGAAATAAGTAGAAACAAAGGAGATATTTCTCTAAATTGTCTTTTAATTTTTCCCCACTAAGCTGAACGATGAAACTCTTACTGAATCAGAAAAGCCAGGATTTTGTCGCTTCAATGAAGAATGCTTTAGATACACACAATAATAAATCAGATTTTTAAAATCTCAAGAGATGTAAAATACAGCATAGATTACTTTTCATAGGAACTAGTTTAAAGACAAAGAAGTAGAAGGAAGGAGGAAAAATCCCTGTTTATATTATTTTGTTTTTTCTAGTTGCTGTTTCACAGATAGCGTTGGACTGAGCATCCCAGTGTTGTGGTTTTAAAAGCTATTGATAAAAAGTGCTAAAATTTGAGTCAGTTGAATCTGCATTCATGCTGGCTGTGAAATGGGGAGGACCTTCTCAACAGAGCATTGATACAGTTGGGTGCTAATAGCCTACGAGTTCTGACAGTTGGTTAGTTTCACTAAATTCTTTAAGTAGTAGAGGTTTGTGCTTTGATACCTGTGAATCTGTAGCATTAGCTCAGAGAGTGAATGTGATATCAAACAAAGTTTTTTAGAACTTTTCAGTGGTAGTCACACTACTTTTTTCTAATAAAGGTGAAATTCCAAAAGTAATTTTAATTTCTGTCAATTTAAACCACCATAAAAGCACATTAATTAGAAGCCTGTTATAAATGTCACTTATGTTGAATTTGGTATCATAGTGGTAACAGTAATATAAGGGTTTTTTTCACATTCTCCATCTGAATGTGTCGGAATAAATTGCTCTGCTTATCTGTAATCAGTTGCGCATTGTTGAAGAACGAGTTTGTATCTAGTTAATTTTAATCACTTCCATTTTGCTATGTATTAGATGAAAAAAAGGTGCTATTATTTGTCCACCCATCTGGTGTAAAATTGTTGCTCAGAATCCTGGAGTTTTGTCTTTCCTTTGGGTAATTCAGAATAACAAAGGCATATCCCATGTGTGATGTACATGTGAGATGTACAACTGACGTATTCCTTCATAAAGAGGGATGAGAGCAGCCTTGTGTGTTGGGGCAGCGTTTTGCTGCAGCAGACAAGCTTTCCCAAGGACTGTTCCTTGGAGCACACGGGGTGTACATAACAGCTGCTCTGGCTTCTGTCTTTTGCATGATCTTGTGCTAGACAAACTTGGTGCATAAGGTGTGAGGCAGCTCTCTGCTTGGAAGAAGGGATGTGCCCTGCAACTATGCTTTCTAGAGACATGGATGTCAGGGTGGGGTCAACTGAATAAACCTGATGCAGTGCCTGAGACTTGGCAGAGGTCTGCTCCTTGCTGTAAATTATTGTGTATTTAACAGTTGGCCTGTTTCACCTGAGGTGTGACTATTATTTTTGTAGGAAGGAGAAGTTAGATGACAGAAAACAGACCGAAAAAAAAAAGAACAGGGAAGAAAGCAGGAGAGGCAGAAGGGAAAGGGGGAAAAAGAGCAAAACACAAAATGGAAATATTGAAGATAGAAAAAATATAGAGGCAGAAAAAGAGTGAGATATAATAAGCTGCATTTCTAAAGATAAATTATGCTACATCCACTGTCATAAATGGAAAGAAACTTGAATAATGGAGATAATAGTAAGAATAAAAGATGTGGTGGTATTTCTTTTTTGAAGCATCTCATGGAAAATCAGACTGGAAAATGAAGAGATTAATTCTTGTCTCCCTGAGATGCATTTTAAATGAACTGTCTTTGTTGTGTAGTTAGCAAAATGTTCTGCAAAAATGATGTTAAACACTTCTTCCAGAAGATACACTGTAAGTAAATCAGTTCAAACAGACATATGAAAGGGAGCTATGAAGGATAGTTTGTTTACAAAGATAGAAACTGCATTTTGAAGTACTTGAAAGTTAGGTGAACTGTTGTTTTCATTTGCAAGCAGACTAATACTCTGAACCCAAAAGTTATCACCATGTTGATCTATGTAATTTGTCATTGTCTCACAGAAGACCAGTGAGCACAGTAAGCACAACGGGGACATCCTTCAAACACTGGATAATTAACTGGTATTTATCGTGAATACTTAGCTACCATATTTACACAGATTTTTCTTTCTGATATGTTTTTCCTATATCTGTGTTAAGAAACTGTTGAAGCCGAGACCTGTTTTTTGGCCCTGAGGTCAGCCAGAGTGGTCTGGCTCTGTGTTGGTGTTAAACCGTCTTTCAGACGGTCATATCCAAATTGACTATTTGGAAAGAGCTTCTGGACTGAACCAGCTAAGTGCCTGAGAGGCTGCTAGCTGACCTTGACCACAAATGGCCCTGGCATCCTTGTGGTAGTGTGAAAGAGGCATGGTGAGTCCCACTACCTGGGCCTGTGCCTGGCGACACCAGCCAGTACTGAGCACGAGATCCATGACTTGTTAGAATGTTTTTCCATCTCAACTGAAACTATCGTACTACACTGATCCTAATATACACAGATTTTAAATAGAAGTAATATGTTAAAAGCTGTATTTGGAAGATATTGTCTGCTCTAATTATGTTAAAAGAAATCTGATGTCAGCTTGCGATCACAGTAATATGGAAAATGGAATTTGGAACATTATATTTGGATACTCAAAATTTGTGGAATTGGTGGAACAACATACTGGGACACCGAGAAAGTGGCCACCTTGTGGCAAAGACAGCCAACAGAATCCTGGGGTGCATGAGGAAGAGCATTGCCAGCAGGATGAGGGAGGTGATCCTGCCCCTCTGCTCAGCCTTAGCGAGGCCACATCTGGAGTGCTGTGTCCAGTTCTGGGCTCCTTAGCCCAAGAGAAACATGGAACCCCTGGAGCAGGTCCAGCAGAGGGCTATGAGGATGACTGGGGGACTGGAGCACTTCTCTTATGAGGAAAGGCTGAGGGATCTGGGCCTGTTCAGCCTTGAGAAGAGATGACTGGGAGGGGACTTCATCAATGTGTATAAATATCTAAAAGGAAGTGCCGAGAGGCTGGAGCCGGGCTCTGCTTGGTGGTGCAAACCACTAGGACAAGAGGCAATGGACAGAAACTGATGCACAGGAAGTTCCACCTGAATACGAGGAAGAACTTCTTTACTGTGCAGTGGAGCAGGTTGTCCAGAGAGGGTGTGGAGTCTCCCTCACTGGAGATATTGAAGAACTGTCTGGACACAATCCTATGCCGTGTCCTCTAGGATAACCCTGCTTGAGAAAGGAGGCTGGACCAGATGGCCTCCTGTGGTCTTTCTCAGCCTGACTGATAGTGTGACCATCCTCCCAAATGGATTACAAGAAGTTTACCAAACAAGCACAAAAATTGCACGCAAAATGAACCTCTAGCTGACAGTTCCTTAATGTCACAATTATTTGCCTGGTAATAGTAGCCTGTACAAAAATGGCTAGCAGATATTAATAATAAACATCCAGAGGCCTAACAGACTCTTCTTGGGAAGTCCTGTCTTGCCTATTAATACAGTTTATAGACTTTAGAGCAGTAGAATCACTTTGCATTAATTCAGTGCCTAAGTGCTTTCCCCAAACCCTTCCTATGACCCCTACAAAGTATTTGCTTTGCTCTTTGCCAGGAAGACATTTCTTCTCAAATTACTTTGCAGACGCCTATTCTGAATTTATTGCCATTCTTTTGCTAATTCAATATTATTCTCCTAGGATGTGGCCTCATTAACTGGTGCCCATGGTGGAATATCTGCATACATTGCTGGAACCTAGTTCAATAGACTATATTATATTAGAAAGACACGAGTCCAATCCAAGCGTGCAACCAATATGCATACCAATTAAATTACACACAGAAGCGTTTCCTGATTAAGGACAAACGGTGTTGTGTTTCGTAGAACGCCGGTTTGTAATTTTTTTGTTGTCCGACTGACTGTAGAGTTGAAACAGTAATGAAAAGAGGTTATAGCTGAGACCGTAGGTTTTTTTAATTTAAGTTCTTAATCTTGTGGACTTTTAAAGTCATTTAGATTGGTGTTTGTTTCGTTGGATTTTCCCTGTGAAATTCAGAGATTATGACTAGATGGCATTACATACATTATGTAATTCCTGTAAAAGAGGTAAGATTATCACAGAATCAGAATTAGACTATGAGAGGCTGGATGCAGATGAAGTAGTATAGCTTTCTGTTAATGTTTTGTTGTGTGGCTTTTATAGCGTGCGAGTGCGTGATTATAGGTTAGGAAAAAATTCTCCACTGAAAGGGCTGTCAAGCACTGTAACAGGCTGCCAAGGGAAGTGGTTGAGTCACCATCCCTGGAGGTACTTAAAAAACATGTAGATGTGGCGTGTAGAGACACGGTTTAGTGGTGGACTTGGAAATCAGTGCTAACGTAATGGTTAGACTCATGATCTCTGAGGTCTTTTCCAATCTAAATGATTCTATGACTTCATGACATGTGATGGTCGTGATTTTTCCTACTTTCTCCAAAGAATTTTGAGAGTACTTAATCTTTGATTTTACAACCGCTTTTGTCAATGTGCTTGTCACCAAGTAGCTCCCCTGCTTTAGGGAAGGCAAACTCCAAAGGGACAATGTGGAGCAGAAAGTGGTCTGTGTGACCCTTAGTTTCTGCAGTCCTTCCTTCCAGAGTTTAGACCTAGACTCAGGGAAAACTCTATTTCTTTCATAGAATATTCTAATTGTTACTAGACAAAATTTAATTCTGAGTAAGGTTTGTCAATCTTGGTTTTCAGGTTTGCGCTTCGGAGGTAATTTTCAGCTGAGAATATTGAGTGCTTTGGAAATGGGCCTAACACATTGCTTAAAACTCCTTAAGAAGCCAAGATCAGCATCACCCTCAGGTTAAATATGGCTTTGTTAAACCTTGTGACTGAAGAGATGGGCTTTGGAATTCAATGTGGAGCTTTCTTTCCTAATCTAGTATTCTCACAGTTGAAGAAGCATTTACTGGGAAAATGGGGAGGAAAAAGGAAAAATATGGAAGGTCTGCTACAGCAGACTATGAATTCAGATGGGGAGAGTGAGGGAGTCTAGTTAAACCAGTCTGGAATTGAGAAGGCCCTTGGAGAGGGTGCTGATGTTATGGAAAAATGAATTGGAAGATTTTTCTGGTGAGTCATGTGCTCTGAAATTAGTTGAGAATGTTGCTCTTCCAACAGTGAGACTGTGCTTGGGAATACCCATATTTCCAAAAGTATGTGGCTGAAACCCTTCTAGGACTCAGAGGCTTGTGGCTTCTCGGGTTAGACCTGAAGCTTGGAGGTCTGGGTAATGTTTATTATGTGGGTTCTTCGATTGCTTTATATTAATAGTCTCAATATAGTGCTTAATCACTTACATTTGATTCAGTTACAGGCATTCAGTAGCTGTGTGCTGTAGCAGGAAACTCACTAAAACTGACACAGTTTATTATTATACTTTGGTAAAAAATTGTAGATAAACAACTGTAGGTAAATTCTCACTCTTTGACAATTGCGGGACTGTGAATATAATGGTATTATGAAGACAGAATGTAGATAGATAGATTGGTCAATAGTACAGCAACAAAACATCAATTATTCTACAGCAACAAGTCTATAAATTTTGCAAATAATATCTTAGTCAAGTAGTAGGGAGGCTCTTATCTGAGTAACTGAAAGAAGTGGGTCATATGTAGTGTGGCTAGAAGTATGTGTGGCATTAATATCATAACACTGTTTTCCTTCATGTTTTTCAGTAAATCCACAAGGAATGATGAGGCCGGGTGTCGGCATTTGCCAAGGTTAGCAATTTAGAAGAGAAAAGACATGGTAGGAATAACACTCAGGTCTTTGGCAGTGACAGCAGAGGCTTTGGCATAGAGCAGTTAAAGGGCACTAGAAAAGTGGTCTGATCTGTTGTGCCTGCTGTTCTCCAGAGGTTTGTAGCTTTAGAACTCTTTGCAAACGCTCAATTCAAAAGCTTGTGTGCAACAGCTGCATTGCTCTGAAAAACTGTCCTTAGCATGGTCATATGTGTGTTTGTACTGCTTCTTGTCTCCTTTTTCCCCCATATTTCTGCCTTTCAGACTGGGATGTACTGAGTGATGTGCTGTGGGATGTATCCTGGGGGGATGGTCCAGCCACCCTCTAGCTCACATACACTGGTTCACAATATGGAAGATAGACAGAGGGTCTGCAAGGATGGGTATTCGCAGAGGTTGCTAAGATAAGCATGAGGTTCAGGTTCTCAAGATTTTTTGTCTAGATCTTGAGGCAGTTTGTTTTTTCGAAAGCTGAGATTTTGAGCATGTAATCACATGGACCTTGAAGTTAAGGTGCTGGGCAGGTTTCTGCAATTCCTGTGCCTAAAATCTCGTCTTGAAAGGAAATTACCTTCTCAGACAGAAACATCGAGGAGACGATGAGAGAGAAAATGTCTACAGATCCTATTTTATACATTTCTTACTGCTTTAGATGCAGTGAGGTTTTCCTTAAAAAATAAAATTTGGGATTTGGTCAAAAGAATAGAAACGGTTGAAAAAGCATTTAAAATCACTTTCACGTACGTCACATGTAAAAAACCATGTGGCTGTGATTAAACAAGCTCATTGTGTGCAAAAGCTAGGCGATGACTGTTGCTGAGCATAACTTGCTTTAAACAGATTTTTCAGAAGGATTATCAGTCATCATGATCAAACTGTAAAAACAGAAAATATGAGCCGCAGCAGAGATCTGAAAAACAGACAGAGAAATGATCCTGGATTCCATCAAAACCCAGAAGATTATACTACTTCATGTTACGGCTTTGGGAGAATGATAAAATTGAAGTTGATGAATGGCTTCTGTTAATAATTTTATATTTGGCTTGTGTTTTAGTTTTCAGGATACTTTATTGTAAAACTTTTTTATTGCTCATTCTTGGTATGGATTTTGTTTGTTTTTACAGAGACAGACTGCATATTTATAGTGCAGCCACTCTCCACATTCTGTCTGGATAGCTCTTGAAGAAGGAGCATGGAAAAAGTGTGGCTATGTAGACAAGCTAGTATTTCATTATTTGAACATTTATCTGACTCTAATGTGGCTCTTCTGGCTGATATGACAGTAATTTCTGTTTTTCTCAGCAAACCTGCCTTTTCCATATATGAGTGTGTATGTAAGTGTGCGTGTGTGTGTATATATTTAAAAATCTTGGGACAAGAGTGGGGAGTTTGTGCAACTCTTGCTCCTCTCTTTGTTTAAAAAAATATACTAAAATCGGGTAGTGGATTTGTTTCATGTGGAGGCTTGTAGGCCCTGCTTTTGTTGTTTGCTTCAAAGAATAGCTGCAGAAGCACCTTAATGCTGTAGCCCTATGTTATGATGTGAACCCAAGTCACTCCTGTATTGTATAGATGTAGACAAGATACCAGAGTGTAGTAAAACACGTAACAGTCTCGTGGACATGATGTTATATATAAAGTGTGGTAATCGCTGACTTACTCTGTTCCTCTGTGAAATAGTCCTTTAAGTCCTTCAGGTTTTTTGTGTCCATGCAATGTTCTCTCCTCTCTTGGTAGTGTAGGAGATCCATCCTATCCTCCTTTGCTTCACTTCTCCTGTTGTGCTTTTTCCTACATCAGTGCAGCAAATGCTTCAGGAATCAAGTTTAGATTTGCTTATATCTAGGGTGTACACAGCTAGGAGCTGCATACTGGACCACTGAATGACTCCTTCAGTTTTTAGAGTTGTATGTATTAAACAGGTCAGCAAAGACATAAGAATTTGGATTCTCTGCTATTGTTATATTTTGCATCAGTACAAAGCCTTGTTTTTAATTAAAGTTTTAATATATGTCACAAAACTGGTGGAGGGTTAGATATTACAGATCGAGTATTGGATGATGCCAGTCAGAAATTGTGTTTTCCCGCTGTGAGCTCAAGAACACTGGAAAAAGATTGAATTATTCTTGTTTGGTTACTGTTGCTCTGGTTGTGTCTTGAGATCCTGGCTATGTGAAGTTACAGGCAGCTTTCTTATGTATTTCAACAAGGTTAGGATTTCATTCACTATGTTAGGTAGTCGTGGGCCCAGTGCTGGTTCTTACATGGCCCAAATATGTCAAAAATGTTTTCTGTGAATTATGCCTTTATTACACAAACAAGCCAAAACTGCTCTCAGCAGCTATAAGTGTTTCAGTTCAAAGCCATGACAATCAGTTTCTGCTAATAAGCTGCCATCCTGGGAAACCCCCAAAGCCTTCCAGAATGTGCTTTCTGCAAAGATGACACTCTAGTTTATCTAAGCCATGTTAAGGTGGTATTTTTCTGTTGTTGTCTTAATGTCCCTGAACATATCAGCTTTTATCAGCTGGATTTTAAAATGTCTGTGTTCTAAATTTCTAAATGATACATGTAACATGCCTGAAGTAGAATGAACTTTGGAAGTTCAGGTTTGGAAGGAGAGATTTTTTTCCATCTAATTTCTTTTATTGTAATAGAACATTATGAACCATATGATAGGTTAATTAAGATAATCAAGATATTAAGAGGATGTTTAGTTTTCTTATTAGTGATATTCAAACTCTTAATGGCAACACAATGGGGAAGATGTCTCTTCTAGTCCAGGAGAAACACTTTTTAGAGAACTTTTAGAAATGCCCTGACACAGGTACTGAATACTTTCTGTGGCCAGTAAATTTCAGGTCACATGTTTATTCTGCAAGGAAGAAAAAAGGACCATTCATGAAAGCCCATATACCTCATTTCAAAAATAGCAGTAAAATTTCAGTAACCTTTACATCCCAGTGTGCTTGAGCAGTCAAGATTGGAGTTGTAGGAAGGGTTATATAGATGTGTTGAGAATTTACGTTCTTCCTTAGGGTTCTGCAACCTCATTTCCTGGGGTTGGAAACATTAGTTTTCCGTGATCTGACCTGCTGCTTTGTGTGACATAAGGCTGTGAGAGTAAGAGGTCTACACCTAATAAAGCTCCTCTCAGAATACACTCTGATAGCTATTGTCTGCATTTTGGAGAAAATCTATTAAGATCTTTCATCTACTCAGCAGTATTCATTGATCCAGAAAAAACCCTTCCTCCCAGGTTCAGATGTGAAAAGAAGCGACTGAGTGTGCACGCTTCCATTGACACGCAGTCACTGGGGGCAGAACTGCCAGGCTGAGGTCTTCATTTTCTCTGCCACAGGTCAGAGTTTCAGCAGCTGCCAAGGCAGATTTGGGCTCGCTGTGAATATTGGTGTTTGTGATTCATTAGGCTTAAAGTGTCTCGTTATATGAAAAGGGGTAAGAGCAGCCAGTTGCTTAAGTGGTGTAAAAGCTGTTGCATTCCTGTGCCGGACAGTTTGTACTGTTGCTGTAATTGAAACATCAGTATTAAATCTGTAGTGTATTTCTGAGCTCTTTCAAATGTAGAGTTGTAGACCTGAACTTTATACAAGAGTATCTAGGAGTAATATATTCAGATCGCAGTTGTCTTGTTGTGGAAGCACAGGCTAAGAATCATGACAATGAGGGGTTTGTCCCTGGCTTTGCCAGAGTTGGCCTGTGCCTTTGGAGAGCTTGTCTGACCCTGCCTTCCCAGAAATGCATAGGCACTTTGTTCTCATGTTATTTTCATTCCTTTGGAGAAAATTATCTTTAGTGTCTTTTCCTTCAGTTTGCCTGGCTGCAAAACGGGGATATTTCTGTAGGAAGTTTGCCATTCTTACACACTCATGAGGATTTTTTGAGACATTTGAATGACAGGTGCTATGCAAAATCAAATCAGTATTATATGCCATGAGTGGAAAGAGCTCTGTGAATGTTGAGCAGAGTCATTAATCCTAGAAGATGTCGTGCACCAAAATGTATTGGAAATCAAAATATTGAAACTGCAAATAAAATAATAATTGAAACTGGAAACATTTCTAACTGTGAAAAGAATGAATTAAAGTATCTCCTAAGAGCCGGGTTGTCTCTATTAAAATCTTTCTGAAATAAGTAATTCATGGAGGAGTTATAGACTTGATACAGAAATCAGAACTGAATTTTCTAGCTTATGTATGCACAAGAAAATGATCTTTTCTGGCCTAAAATATCCATGCATATACGTATTTTTTTTGGCTGGACAGTCAGTTGTAAGTTTGTGGCTAAAGAGTGCTTTTCTCTAGAGGGATTTAAATTCCATCAAAATTATTATTTTGAACTGGATAATGTAAGCTTGTTATGTAGACAAACATAATGGCCGAGCTGTTTATTTTAGGCAACTCTCTCCAACTGTATGGATAAACACATGTTGGAGATATTGTGGATCTCCAGCATGCACCTCCTTGGGTAAAGTTTATATTGCACATGCTCAGCATAGTGAATGAAACAAATGCATCTAAGTAGAAGCAAAATTCTGCAGAGACATCATGCCTTTAATGCATTATTTGTGTTTGGCAGAAGTAGGGTTGGTGTTGGTAAGCCTGTCAAACAAAATTCAGTACCTTTGATGATGCCTGAGCTAATACAGCACTGGACATGGGTTGTCTGTTGGATGTGTGCTTCAGATATTTCCATGTAGGATGAGAGAATTGACACAAACCCTGTAAGTTCAGGGGCAGCTGCTATGCCATGAGTTGTAAGGAGCAAGGTTTAATGTACAATTGGGCATACAAGCAATTTTGTAATATTCTTCATCATTTGAACAAAGACTTGAATCATGTGTCTTCTATGGCACACATGGCTATATCATTTCAGCATTTTCTGAACTGTTCCTCAGTTGAAATAACAGTCTTTCTTTTGTCTTCCTTTGCAGTTTATAGGAAAATCAATGTGAATTGCATATGTGATCTAACTTTGGAGCTAGTTGTGGAGGTTTTCTCAGCCTACATTATTCAGTAGTTCTGTGATTTAAGAACATATGATTTCGGTTTATATTCATGTAAGAATGAGTCTGCACACTTGGGGGCCAGGTAGTTGGACAGAGATAGAGAGAGAGAGAGTGTTTGAGCCATTCTAGATGCGAAGAAGTCTGTAGGCACCTGTACTGACTGTGGAGGTGAGGTTCACTGTCTGTCTATCACTTGTGTGAAGGTTGTGACTTCTGCCCTGTGAAATTCCCTGCCTGAATTCCTGGTTGTGCATTGGCTCAGCAGTTCATTAGGAAAGCCTGAGCCTTACTTCTGGGAACTGAAGGAGCAATAGCTAAAAGGCTGATATTCCTTTTTTTGTCTTAAAATACCTTGTTAGTGGAATGTAATTTTTTTCATGACCAGTGTTGCCTAATATTGCAATAAGTTCATCAGGGCTACCTTTCCAATAGGTTTTTGACAGATGGAGCATCATGAGTGATCTTCGTATTAATTCTGTGTCCTGGCTTGACTTCTGACTATCTACAGACATCTGCCAGTAAAAGGCAATAATTAACTGCTTGTGTTGTTTAGAAAACGGTACTGGTCAGAAAACCACTTGGTTGCTAGTGCTGGAGCCATCGTATGACTAATTGCCAGGCTAGCTTTGAATGAAATAGTTCTGTGATTAAATATTTAAGGGTATATTTTATCATCGTGGTATTTAGTGACAGAGCTTATGGGTGACAAGGTCCTGTATTTCCATGAGATACTGGGGACAAGGCTGACTGGGAAGACAGAGAGACACCCTGTGTACTTTGGGGCTAGGTGAGAAGTTTGCCCTGGAGGGGAGGATGGCACATGCGGGACAGTCAGCAAGGATGCTCTTTCTTTCCCTGGGAAAATTGCCCTTTTTGCTGGCTGGCACCTTTGATATCTCTGTTCCTGGAAGGACACCCAAAAGGAAGAAGTGTCACTGTAAGACTGCTTTTCCTCCTTCTTACAGGCAACTCCTGTTGGCTGAGTCTCAGTTACTTTTGTCCACTGTTAAGCCTCAAGTGTGGGATTTGGAGAGTCCGTCCAAGGAATTGATGAGGATAGATCATATTTTTGGGGGAAGGGCATTATGACATTTGTGTTTTGTTCTTGGTGAGGTATTAGACTTGCCCCACTGGTAGACCTGAGAGAAGGAAGGTTAGACATGCCAGTTTTTCCCAAACAGAAATAAAATAAATGACAACGTGGTCCGGCAAACTATGAATGAAATATGATTTTTAAACACACTTAATCCCTCTAGTATCTCATGCAAATGCTATCTCAAATAAACAGTGTAAGGAGGAATCCATATTTTCATAAGCAAAATAATGCTTTGGCTATTTTAACAAAGAAGGTAAAAATTACCAAACACACTGTTGTTGAAGAAATTGGTTTGGCTTTATGGGATAATTAACAAGTTGAAAAAGTTTGCAGTAGCACCTACTGAGAACACTATAGATAATTACTGTGCTGTTTGCATGTTCGCAAGGTTAGACCAAAATGTGGGTAAGATTTCTCCCTTCATGTCACAGAGCAACCCGTGATGTGGTGGTCTCAAAGAATCATTGAGAGTTTGTCCGTTAATTTCAGTGGAAGCAGGATTTCATATGCATAGTTAAATAACATCAGTATCTTGTTTGTTCTAAAATTCTCATTTGCTACCCAAAACTCGTGGACTTCAACAAATCCTTTGTGTTTGCAGAGTCTAGAACTGGGCTCAAAGTCTGATTTTCATGATTTAATGTGAGTAAACTTTGTTAGTGCCCAGATTCATAACTTAATATGATTGTGCAGTTCTCTCTGACTTACTCTTTTTGACAAGAAAAATCATTTATATGAGAAAGATTGACAGAATAGTATGTGAAATATTCAGAATTATCCCCATTCTTAAATATGGTGTCTTGGTTAATAATGGAGAACTGAGGTGTTAGCCTGCAAAATCTGTGTTGCATAAAGAAAGGTTTTGTGATATATTTTTCTTTAAATGGTATTTTACGATTTTGTGCAGAATAGATCATTATTCTTTGTGTGTGTGTCTCCTGTTCTTTCATGTTATTGTAGAGCCTGAACGGATCACAGAACTCATGCCCCAGTTATACCTACAAACAGCACAGAATTCATATGTATGTAAGAAGTTTCAGATTTTCAAATAAGCAGTTAAAAATATGAATGTCACTGTTGCTATGTATTTTTCTCCAATCTCATTTAGCAGTCAAGCAGCCAGTTTTTGGTGAAGTTTTCACAAAAACATCAGATGCAGTTTCATAAAAGGCCTAAGCTATTAAATTCTGGCAACATTACAAAGAAGAATTTACAAAAAAAAATAACCAGGTAACTGGTTAACTTGGCATTTTAAATGGACTTTGGAAAAGGAAACTATTTCCTTGCAATGATACAGAATACAATGTATCACAGGAAAGAAGAGAGGCAGGGCCATTTAGAATAGTCATTTTATAAATTCTCGTGGTCTGTGACAGAATCAGCTGGAATTACTGGACTAGATTCTGTCAAGCCATCACGGTTCATTCTTGTACTCAGCTTTAAGCATTATAAATTGCAGGCTCAGATTATCTTCTAAAGCAAAATATTTGGAAATAACTTAGATCTACAGCTATCTAGTTAGTTCTAAATTTCATCTTTCCTGCAAACCAAAGGTGTCAGTGCAGAGTGAGGTACAAGGAAAATACTGAGGAAGGAAATTATCTTTGGTGGATAATCTTGAAAAGTATCAGTAGGGAAAATACAAGAATTACCAAAGAGTGACAGATTTTCATAACGGTTTCTTCATTGTAATGCTTAGAGAAAGAAAGGTGAGTCATACTCTGGATGCATTTTTTTTTTTTTCAGTGAGCTATGGGAGGTTTCATTATGCTCAGTTTGACTTTAACTGCGAAAGCTCTTCATCTGGAGTATATCTGACTGTAGTGATCGTTAACAATGATTACATTTTAAATTGAGATGCTGATGGCAGAGAAAGTGGGAGGTTTTACAGGGAGGACATCAAGCAGCCTTACTACGCAGACATATACATTTTTCATAATGATTAAAAAATATACATTCATGGTCTACTTTTCTCTAGGTTTCCTGAAAATCTAAGAATTTGTAGTATAGCACATGATTTAAATATTTTGACAGCTGTATACTCTAGTCCATCATTTGTCTGTTAGTGAATGACAAGTCTTTACAGCCAGAGACACTTTGACTCAATACACTTCCCCAAAATCTAATGGGAATGATTTGATGTCAAATCATTGCAAAATAGTCAGTGGTCTGCAGTGGACCTTTCATAAAGATCTTCCCCTAGAACTGTGCATCTCATATTCCAGTTAATCATATGTGCTCACAACTCTGTCAGCCACACACAGAGTTATGCTAAAAGATAACTCTGTTTGGATGAATGTGGAGAAGAAGCAGCCCTGGCTCTCAAAATGCGAGGACAGACATGAGGACTAATTTTCTCTTGTACTTTCTCTAGGATGCAGCTCCCTCAGACAAGCAGCAGCCCTTGGCACCGATGCCTGAAGGGCAGGGCTATTAGTTTTCATGAGAGCCCTTCAGCTAATAACGAGCTGTTCAACCCAAAGTTGACTGTATCTGCACGTCGCAGTGTCAGAGATTTTCTTACCTGCTTAAGCAGCACCAAGCCATCTGGGGAAAACAGCACCTCTGCAAAAAGAAGTAGAAAAGTGATGTTGCATCCAAGGCAGCAGGATGTGCTTCTCTGCTTTCAAGGCCCAAGCAAGCACCATTGCACAGTGCTTTGTTTGGGATTTTGTTATCTGTAGCTCAGAGTTCAGTTTACTGCAGTTGGTTGCACGGTGTTAGTATGCCCAGTGGCTGCAATTCTAGCTGATCATAAAAGGGGAAAAGACTCTTTATGGTCTGCACAAAAGATCCTGAGTGTCTGTTCAAAGGTTGGACAACAAAGAGCATCCAAGGATTGTTGTAAAAGTGCTATTAATGTTGTAAAAGCAAATACTTAAAAATACATGTTAGATTTATCTGTAAAGCCTCTTGTTTTATCTGGAAGTAATAATTTAGTCACTTTTTATTTGCTGAAAACTCCACATTCAGTGAATATTAGTACATCTGTACTAATATACATGTACACTATCCATTAGTACATGTATACCAAAGAAAAAATACATTCTATTTCTTTCTACTTCTGTAAAACCTATACACTGTGCAGTTACACCATACATTAATTCAGTTCAGCTTCTTGATGATTTAAGGGTACTAATTATTATGATTTATCTTTACCAAATATCTGTTCAGTGCTGTGCTGAGTAAAACTCTTAAGGTCTTGGAACAAATAAGTGACTTATGAAATAAAAGATGAAGAGAAGTATAGAGAGCTAAGGAAATCAGTGAGAATCTAGAGTTAGTATTTTCATACAGTCCTTATTCTCCCTGTAATTTAGTCTTGGTTTACTTGTTTGCATATTTTTTTTTCATGTGGTCTACTTTATACTGAGCACGCGTAGTGGACTTCAGTCCTTGCTTTGTCATAAGGTTGCTTTGGATAAAGCCTTTATTGTCACTCTGAAAGAGTTTTTGAAGGAAGATGAGGCAATGGTTGGCATTATCTGTAAATGTGAGAATATCATTCTGATATTCAACATCTTGGAGAGACTTTGATAAAGCATGAGTTTTCCTGGTTCCTGTACGGAAGTGAGGAAGTAACCAACCCTGTTTCTCGGATGTCAACACGTATGGTAACATACTGACAAGCCATCTACTGCAGACAGACCAGGCTTTGTTTCAAGAGAACACTGGGAGCAAGCCAAAATAAGGCTTTTAGAGTACAGAAGCATATGACAGGCCTAGATTAAAAAGATATTCAGAGAAAATATTTTTCTCTCTGGTCATACCATACTTAACTGCAGTCAGCTTGCTGAGCATGAAAATAAACTGCTGAATGCACCTTTCAATTAATTTTAATATGAAGAACTCCTCAGGATAATTGATGCACCGTAATAGAAAATTAAAATCTAGGGGAAGTTCAGGGGAGCGAAGGTAATATTACATTTGCTGGAAGCAAATACACAGATGTGCCTGCAGGAAAGAAGAGGCTTGTTCTCTACAGTCACCAGATAGGTGAGGCAAAGGCAAATTTTTTGTTGAACTTACTAGGAAAATAAGAAGTATAAAGAGGCAAGGATAATTAGTACACTAAAGGTGTAACAAGGGAAATACTGATCTCTTCCCTGCGGTGCCCAGTGGCAGGACCCAAGGAAATGGCATGAAGTTGTGTCAGGGGAAGTTTAGTTTGGATATCAGGAAAAGGTTCTTCACCCAGAGGGTGGCTGGGCACTGGAACAGGCTCCCCAGGGAAGTGGTCACAGCACCAGCCTGACAGAGTTCAAGAAGTGTTTGTACAATGCTCTCAGGCACGTGGTGTGACTCTTGGGAATGGTGCCGTGCAGGGCCAGGAACTGGGCTTGATGATCCTGGTGGGTCCCTTCCAGCTCAGGGTATTCTATGATTCTCTTTTGAGATGTGGACTACTGTGTTTTATTTTTATAGTCCATGATGCTGAAAGGAGCACATAGGCGCTGTTTTTACTGTGTATGTTACTGCTGCTAAAAACTTAAGAGCTGAACTATTTTCGTAAACTAAAAATGGAAGAAATTTTACACAGCAGGACTACTTATAAAAATAATTTTTCCACTTTTTGGCCACGTGTCTCCTATTAATTCCTTATGGTTAGTCAAAGTGTCAGTCCTACAAATAAACTAACATACAAGCTTAGAAAAATCATACAGCTTACGTGTTTCTTTGGTAAGCAAAACCATATGAAATTACACATATGATTAGATCTGCCAGTTTCTGTGGCATGACAATTTTTTCCTAACTGCCAAGCAGCAAAATTAAACGCTGTGATACTCTGGCCTCAGCTCCGCAGATTTTTGCCAGTCTTAGCAGCTGTTCGTCACATGAAAAATCACACCGATTTTAATGGAGGGAATTCCAGGATTTACGTAAAAGAAAGGCATTTTATTTCTGAAAAAATTCTGCATCCAACTTGTAAGATTATGATGTTATTTTGCATACAAGATGCAATAACGCTGATGAATTTGCTGTAAAATTTTTGTGATTTTAAAATTAAGACAAAAGTGCAGATAAGCAGTTGTTTACAAATCAGGGTCTCTGTAGAAATTTATGCTAAATTTATAAACATAAGGCATACTTTTGTCACTATAGAAATAACAATTTAAGTTCCCATAATTCCTGTGGGTACATTAAAAGGATTCTTTTACTTTTTAAGGTTATAAAAAGATCAGCCTTTTCAAGTTCCACAATAATGATGATCATATTGTTTAATAAGCCAATTTAATGCTGAAGCATGAATGCTTAGGAATGAAAAACAAGATCTGATCTCTTAAGATTTGAGAACACCTCCATAGACTCCTAAGCATATAAATAATAAACCATAGCAGCAATCATTTTGAAAAGCAGCAAGGCATGCATCAAGAATTACTGAGAATAAAAAGAATAATTCTGAATTACATCTAACACTCTGATCCCATTTAAACTGATGGCAACCTCCTGTTGCTCGAACTTAAGATTTAACCTTTTGTCTTGTTGTATGCTTTTGAAGCACATATAGGCATTCAGATGTCTAACTGATAAGACAAATGACTTGAAAATTAAGCAGAGCATGGGGACATGGAGGTGAAGCACAGGCAGAAAACATGGAGAAGAAAGTTAACCCTAGAATTTGATGGCTTCCATACCTCTTCCTTTCCAACCTTTTTTCTCAGCTAAAGATTAGTTCATGTAGCCCTCTTATAACTAGGTGACTAAACAAAGTATATACTTTTATCTTCATTTTTATGGCATACTTTCACTTACCACTCTCTTTCTGCTGGGTGGGATAAGATGGATTGCTTTTGTATTTTATTCCAAAATCCTCAGGAGGAGTGAGCTAAGACTATCAATGTGAATTAATTTTTTTTTCATAATGGGAAGCTGGTAGTATGGGTCATGAAAAGAAGGGCTGTTACTTAGCCAATGTTCATATGACTGTAGTATTGCAGGCCATCTATACATCAGCTTTAAGCAAACAGTTATGGGATGTTATGAGCAGTTGTTCCATCCAGCAGCTCCAGAGCCTGACAGTTTTTCCTGGCTGCTGGAGCCCAGTCTGAGGTGCCCTAAAACCTAGAGGTCTCCTTCCCAGACGATGGACACGGCAGCTGCTTTCCCATTTACAAGTTCGACCAGTAGCAAAGCTGAACAGGTACCCCAGAGACACACACACACACGGAGGACATGTGCATGGCTGGCTGCTCAGGCTGCCAGAGACAAGGTACTGTCTTCAACAGCATCCACACAAAACGCTTTCAGGAGTGGTGTTACAGCCGTGTTCCCGTCCTCCTCTTCCACTGGTAAGGATTGACATTCAATAATGAAAGTACACGCACTTTGTGGATCCCCCAAGCACTGCTGTGGCCCCTCTCTCTGCCCAGCCCTCCTGCCTGGATCCCCTTACCCCCACCATGGTTCTCTACTCACCAGCTGGTCCAGCTAGGTGCTTGTTGCAAACAGACATGCACTCACACACTTGTTCCACAGGTACTCCACACTTGTGGATCCCCCCAAATACCCACATGAGCCCTCCTGATACCCCTGCCAGGTCCCAGAGCCACTCACTGGCTAGTTCAACGTGAGAATTGTGAGTGAATACACAGGCACACCTCAGGCACACCCCTCAGTTTCTTAGTGGCCCATCAATTAGTATCTGGAGGTTTTTGGCATTATCTCTGTTTATCCCTTATCTAACAGTTTGTGTCCCTGTGCTTTTGTTTATCACTTCCCTTCTTAGATTACTATTCCCATTTGTATTGAAGAGGTCCTTGACTGGATAAAGTTAATGAAGCTGATACTTTCCACGTCCCCTAGACAAACAGGCTGTGGTATTGGTAAGGGTGACAGTTCGAGCTCCGTACTTTGTACTCGGCCTACCCAAAAGCTGGGCAGGTATCTGGCTCATTAGACAGTGTTCCTGGCCTCTGACCCCAGTTCAATGGCAGGTTTTGCAGTGGTGGTCTAAGATGTTAGTCCTGCAGCTTTCCATCCCTGTGCTTGCCAAAGGCTTCCCTCCGTTTCTGAAGAGGTGTCATGTTCACACCTGCTGCTCGGTGGCTACAGGTCATGTTTTCGCATATAAGCATAAACCACTAATGAAGATTAACAAAGTGTTTGCATGTTCCATTGCAACTTGCAGTAATTTTGGCCCTGGCACATCTGATTCTGCTGTTCCACAAGGGCACTGCAAGACTGAACTGAGAAGTTTTGGAGTTGGATGCAGCAGGGCAAAGCGCACTTCCCTTGGTAGCAGCACTCAACCCTGCTGAGCTGGAGCTGGAACATCTTAATTGATAAGAGCTCCAGTCTGTTTTAATAGCTTTGTAAACATAACTTATCTGTATGTTTCTTAATCTTCATTAGAGATTTTGGGGTGTTTTTTAATGTTTTTGTTTTGTGTCCTGGATTTTCAGTTGCCTGTTGTACAGAGATCAGTGTGGGAAACATCGCACTAGACCGAAGAGCTTGTTGGTGCCAGCTCCTAGAATTTTTGACATAACAGATCTCTATCTCAGATCTTACAATCCTTCCAGTAAAACTGAAATCCTAAATTGTTTCCTAAATAGGAAAAAAGTGAGAAAGGTTGAGGAAAGCGTATGAAGAAAGCATGTAGTGGAGATAGGATGCAGAAGAGCTAGAGACACACATACCCAAGTGCAGAGAGAGTTAGTGGGGCTTGCAGTAGTGTATGGCTTGTTCTCAAGCCTCCTCAAGGATTTTATAATCTGCAGTGTACTGTGTGTTAGAAATTGCATTTTTCTTAAGAGATGCTAAAACCCAACTCTTTCATGTGCACCAACAGTAAATAAAATCTTACTCAAATGAGTAGCTCCAGTCTGTTCCACTTGAACTGTTTGTAATAGAAGAAGTAATGCATCTTGGCATCTGTAAGTGCCCCAGAACAATTCCTGCGAGCTACTGTAATACTCCTACATTGAACAGACTGTAGTTCACAGCAGGATTTCTCCTGCAGCATGGTGATATCCCAGATGAGTCACAGCAACAGCATCTAGTCCATCCAGCAAAGCACTGATTATGGCAAGAATGGCTGCAGCCACAGGCAGCAAATCTCTGTCCTGTGTTCAAGAACATGGCTGCATTTCAACTCGAGGTTGATGCCATGTCTGTCTTAATTTCTTTATTACAGGGGGGAGTTTTTTTAGCCTGTCTTCCTTTGTTGGGCTGGGGTTCTTTTTCCCTATCTCAGCAGATATCCCGAGAGAGTGTAGACCACAGGTTTGGTAATGCAGCTGTGAATTTTCATGACAGCACGGCAGCAGATGTTCTGTATTTGAATTCGTTTTCAGATGTTACTATTTTGATAAACAGTATTCAGGGACTTTTTACTTTGTTGCCTAAGTGTTTTCCAATTTGGCATTTATGGAGTGGAATGTTGAATTCTGAGACTATAGAAAATGATAAGTTATGATGGCTTTATCACCAACACAGATGAGTTGAATAAGTGAACATTATGAAGATTTGTGCAAAAGTAACTGTATATTTCAAAAGTTCAATGAACGCCAGGGAAACGAGTGTTTCCAGAGACAGGAATCTTGTTTATTTCTAGGTTTTAGGGCTAATCCAAGATTATCGTATGGATACTTTCTTCCTGTGAGTAAAAGCTTCATACTGAGCTTTTTGTTTCTTCTGATTTCTTATTTTATTTTTTTCTGGTCAGGTATACTTACTGTTACACTGCAGAGATCCTAATTTGTCATAGCACTTCCCACAGTTACATGTGTATGAAGCAGCTTCTGGCTGAAGGAAATCAGCTATCTTGGGAACTGCCAAAGGTTTCCTAGCAGGGAGTGTAGGGAGTGCAGGATTCAGTCAGAGTCAGCATGGAGGACCTGGACCCATCTGTGGAAGATCTGCTTCATAGCTCGAGTGTTCCTGTTTAAGACATCTGGCTGTTAAAATAACAGACATGGAGATTTAAGGAGTTACTTGATGGAGACATAATGGTGATGGAGAGAGATTTGATCACTCCCAGTTTTGCCTTCTGGAGCCGACATGAGACTTGCCATTGACTTTCAGTAGCAGTCCATTAAGGCTGCAAGACATTTGGAGATCTGACCTTACAGTGGGAGGAGGACAACTGGGTTTGGCCTTGAGAAGTTAGGAAGTTTGCTGCAATGTCTGGACACCTCTATGAAATCATTCCGACATGCAGTAAAGAAATTTCACGTATGT
>VZTA01008435.1:78278-236130 GCA_013398855.1 Mohoua ochrocephala | reverse complement strand
ATTTTTACTCACAAATTTGTCTTCTAAATCTGATTATTTTCCGCTTTAAAAGATGGCTCATTTGGCTCCTGAATTTCTAATTGTGGCTTTTGGCATGTGATCTTTGGAATTCATGGAAAGGTAATGGGGGTGGGTCTGTGAACAACTTCTAGGACACCTATGGAAGATGAGGAAAAAAATTTGTATAGATTCTACAGGAGGTTGCACTGGAAATTTTTTAGGTGTCTACAAACATCAGAAGTTTGAAAATGCCTGATTTAGGATATGAATATTTTACCAGGTGAGCTATGGCTGCTAAGGCTTGCCCTCTTCTTTGCTTTTAGTCTTTCCTAGGCATTTTGACTGGACACTGGAATCTGGTATTTGCCTTTTGGCTGGTGGCATCGTGCAGTATTCTTAAAGACTTTTCCCAGAAGACATACACATTTTATTTTTCATTGCCAGTTTTGCGGCTGGCTGTTAGGACAGTGCAAATAGTTCTAAAGTGCTTTTAGCTTAAATATGTATTATCTGTACATTAAAGAGTAGTTAAGGAGACAATGTACGGTAGAAATCAGTGCCCGATGTGAGTTTCAAATGCTAGGCTTCTGAGTGCTCCTGAATTTATTAACACATTTATTTCTATTTTCTGTATTGCTTTATAATAAACCTCTTAAAAATAACAGTCTAAATGACCACGTTAAAAAGAGAAACCGGCTGTACAAAAATGTTGGCAAATGCACGAAATTAAGAAAAAATTAAATGTGTCCTTTTCCTGGTTGCTCTCAGTTGTTCCTGCAACAAGTAGAAGAAGGAATAGAAAATACTTGGAAGTTTGGTGTTATTTTAATTAGCTGTGTTTAAATTCTAAACATGGATTCAAAGCTTCATCGAGGTGTTGGCCTTGCTGTGAGTTGGAAGATTAGTGTGTAGGCCTGACGGTGCGGTGTAACCAACTTCCTCTCCTGATGATGTATTTGTGACAATATGTGGGGTGGGGGGACCGATGGAAACATGGGAGTTGTGGGATGGTGAATTTAGCCATGGCCTTTCCCCTATGATGAGCAATGGCATCTGTCGCCACCATCTGTTCTGTTTCTCTGCTTATCTTCCCAAGTGTGATACCAGGCAGGGAGCCCTAAAAAGGGGACAAAGAGGTCACTTCAGTGAAAGTAAAACGAATGCTGCTCAGAAGTTCCCAAGCAGCAATTGGAAGGATATGTGTGGTCTTTTGCCTGGCAGAGAGGAGGCTGCAACAGGATACTAAAAATGTGGTTAATACCCTGCAAGGAAGTTTTCCTGACTGAGCTTCTATACAGAGTAAGTACTGTGTTGTCTGACAAAATACTGTAGTGAAAATAGAGTTCAGAAACTCCATCACCCTTAGAGAATATCCATTTGGTGGAGCTTCCTGATTTAAAATAGCTTTGCAGCTACTGTTTTAAAGTCCACTCTTCATAAAACCCAGCAAGCAGGAATGTGTAAAAGTTTTGGCAACCAAGAGTACATTTCAGTGAGAGAACAATGGGATACATTAAGGGAAAATAACTGGTCGTTGCAATAAACATCTTCAGCTTTTCTAATAAATCTACTCTATTTGGGCATCAGCTTTTTAGCTCTTGGCAAGCTTGTAGGATGTTCTGTAGCAAAGACAAGAATTTGGAAAACCTCAGGGGGCAAGCCTGGCTGCAGTCTGTGACAGCTGGTAATGTATGAATCTAAAAATGGTCTGAGTATTGTTTAAAAGTTTGTTACAAGCAGGATAATTTGTGGAGATCAGAATCACATTTTATAAAAACACATATTTTTTTAATCAGATGAATTTCAGTTCTTTGTGAAGTGTTTCTTTCTTTTGACAGAAGTTGTGTGATTTATGACTCATTCTGTACCTGAAATATTTTGGTTAAAGAAATGACTTTTACGTGTGAAACAGTTCATTCCGACTCAGTATCGACAATAAAATGAAAGAAGAGTTGCTGTAAAATTGCTTTTTATCATGTTTTTATTTAATCATTGTCAGAAATTCAAAATAAGATGGAGCTAAAAATGAGGATGTACTGCAGGTATCTCAGAACAGCAGTTTTGCTAATTAAATCTGTTTGCAGAAAATGCAGTACAGATTAAAAAACTCACGATCCCTGTGTGGGCATCCATACCACATTCGGCAGATGGGTTTGGCTAAAGTAATAAAAATTGAAAACAAAAGTTGAAACACCCAAAATACTTTTTGAGTCTTTGGAAAGTGAAACTTTTTTCCCTGCTCACAAAAGGATGTATTTAGTCAAAATTTGCTCTGAAAAGTAACTTTCTAAACTGGTAATGACACACAGAAAAAAAACCGTTGTTTGACCCAGATCTAGTTTTGCTTGCTTAAGATTTTGTTAAGAAAGCTAAAAGCTATTTATGTTCACATCTAAACAATTCTCCATATTGTTCCATTTTTGCAATCACTTTTGGGGTACTGGGCCTGGGCAACTAAAAATTCAGAATGCTGAGTTGGTGCATAGGTTGCTGGATATCGTCTAGAAATAATATTTTATTTTGGAAAGCTAGCACTGTTGGAAAAATTTTCTTCTTGCATGCTACATTTTCTCATTTTCTGTGTGGTGTTCCTCACATTTGTGTAGCTTCCAAATTGTGGTAGTGTGTGTGAAAGGAGTGCTTCTGATTATCCACAAAATAATTTTTTAATTCACAGGTGAAGGTCTGTCCTTCAGTCAGTGCAAATTTTGCAATTCATGTCAGTAATTAGGATTTCATGAAGCCATCTTGATTTTTGTGACTTAGCCATCATACATGACTTATTATTTGTCAGTAATGTATCAGAATTTGAGATTACATTCCATAAATATGGAATGGAAAAACACTTTGGCAATGATGTGAGAAGTCTTGGAAAGCTGAAACAATTGGAAATTGAATGAGAAGACCTACCTTTCCTCCATATTGAGAGGACACATCTGTAAATTTGTGTCCTCAAAATTCAAGAGATCTCATCACCAGTGTAGTATTTGGTATTTATAATACTATTTCTTGTGAGAGGAGCAACTTAATATCCCAGATTCACAAATTCACAGAATATTCTAAGTTGGAAGGGACCCACAAGGATCATCAAGTCAAACTCTTAAGTAAATGGCCCATATGCTTTTAATATCATTTTGTATTCTTTGCGCATTTAAGGCTTCCATAGAAGCCAATCATAATTTTATATTCAATTAAAAAAAGTAGGACCACAACTATAAATGTAGGTGATTTTTTTTTCTAATTTAGTTTAAATAAATTACACTAAACGTAATCCCAACAGACATTTCCAGAACAAATTTTACTTGCCTTACTCTAATGCAAGGTTTTTGTTGAGAATTGGGCCCCAATAAGAGTAGCATTTGCTTTGCCATAAATCTTTGAAAAATCTTCTGATAAACAGCAGGTAATTTCAGAGATAAAGAAAAGAGAAAAAGAGAGAAAAATTGTATCAATTTCTCTGCCTTCTATTTGAAGATAATTAAGTTCAGAGGTTCTGAAGGAACATTGACTGTATTCCAGGACGGCCTCCACACCAGAAAATGAAATTAATCAGTCATTGCCGTATTAAGTGAAAATGAATTAGTTGCAGACAAAACAATATACTTTCATTAGTCATGTCAAGATGCAAATTTGAAGATATATATCTTTGCATAAATGTTCACAGATAAACAATATAATTAAATTCACTATTGAAACAAACTAATTAAATTTACTGCTGTTATGCAACAGATATTCTCTTAAGTATATGATACTTGGCTTACAGGAGTACGCAGTAGGTTCTTTATCTGTGTTTTGTCTATGATGATGGGAGAATTTAATTTTTGTTAATCTGGGGTGCCTGGATTCAGGCAGTGACTCAGGAAGACATCTGTGTTTATTCTTAGCACAAACAGTCCATCTAAATCTCACTGGCTGCAAGTTTTTCTTTTGTTTTAGTAATGTTCCCCTGAGGAGTACAGTATGCAATCTGATCCCACAGTTTTGCAACTGCCCCTCAAGATGGTTCCAATAAGACCACTTTTGTCCAATGACTAGAACTGAAATAAAAGTTTTGCTTTATGTATTTTCAGTAATTAGTGTCAAAGCAACCTTCACCGAGCATTTGCTTTAATTTCTGAAATGTATGTAGTTACAGAAAACACTTAAAAATCACCTGTTGACTAAAGATTATTTAGAATTCAATTGATTTAGATTTTTGCTGTTGAATTGAGAGAATGCCAAGTAGGTGAGTGCTAGTGATGTACACAACCTGTTGTGCAGGAGTTGTGAGCTCCTGCACTCCAGCTTGGAAAAGAAAAACGAATCACAGTCAGCCTATCTGCCCCATAGAGATTACAGTCTAACATATACATCTTCAGATACTTTTCAGTCATAGAATCATAGAATTGTTTAGGTTGGAAAAGACCTGTAAGATCATCCAACCAACAGTCCAACTATTAACCTAAGTCTGCCAAGTCCACCAGTAAACCATGTCCTGAGTGCCACATCTTCACATCTTTCAAGCTCATCTCCAGGGTTGGTGACTCAGCCATTTCCCTGAGTAGTCTTGTTCCAGTGTCTGACAACCCTCTTGGTGCAGAAGTTTTCCTAATATCCAGTGTAAAGCTTTGCAGGTGCAACTTGAGGCCTTTTCCTCTCATTCTGCCACTTGTTGCCGGGGAGAAGAGGCCGACCCCCACCACGCTGTAACCTCCTTTCAGGCAGTTGTAGAGAGTGATGAGGTCACCCCTGAGCCTCCTTTTCTTCAGGCTAAACACCCCCAGCTCCCTCAGCCACTCCACATAAGACTGACTTGTGCTCTTCAGGACTCCATTCATGCTGCTTGACAGCAGCTGGGAGTAGAAGGCTCTGAGAAACAGGATTTAGAGTGGCAGTAAGAGAATTTCATAAGAACTAGCTTAATCCCTAGATTTTAGATTGGTTTTAAGAACAGCATTGAAGAGAAAATATTTTAAAAATAATCAAAGACACATTTTCACTTAACTGGGGATGCCTTATGAGGAGTGGCTGAGGTCACTTGGTTTGTTCAGCCTGGAGAAGAGGAGACTGAGGGGGGACCTCATTGTAGGTTTCAAAATACTCGTATAAGGGGAAGCAGAGGGGCAGGCACCGACCTCTTCACTCTCATGGCCAGTGACAGAACCCAAGGAAATGGCCTGAAGTTGTGCCAAAGGAGGTTTAGGTTGGGTATTAGGAGGAGATTCTTCACCCAGAAGTGCCTGGGCACTGGAACAGGCTCCCTAGGAGAGTGGTGACAGCACCAAGCCTGACAGAGTTCACGAAGCATTCGGACAATGCTCTCAGGCACATGGTGTGACTCTTGGAGAATCCTGTGCAGGGCCAGGAGTTGGACTCGATGATTCTTGTCAATGATTCTTGAGTCTCTTCCAACTCAGGATGTGCTATGATTCTCTATTTGTAGAAGTTATTCTGAATGTTGACATGATATGAAGCATAGGTTTCCTTTTAATTTTGTATAGAGAAAGAACAAAATGTTTTCTGAGCAGTTGAATATTAAATGTAATATGTGAAGTGATTCCTATGAAGAAGACTGTGTCGAGGGGCCAGCTTCAATGTTTCAGCAAGGCAGACTGTTCATGGAAAAAAGTCTTATATAATTTGTTTACACTATTAATATGTTTATTTTCTGTTTGTATAAGCAAATCAGTCTTGAATGTGTGGTAAATTCAGTAATGTAGCACTTGTGTAATCATTTGATGATCATTTGATGCTAAGTCCACAAATTAAATACGCAGCTGACAAGAGAGAGCTTTTGAATAAACTATTGCTGCTGCCTATATGTGATAGCAATATGTTATAATAAATATTGTTTTCTATGTAGATTTATGATATATTATTCTTTTTCCCCCTCCACTGTAATTTTCTACAGGAAGGCTCTTCAGAAGTTCACAGGTGGGCTGTGAACTACAAAGAAGCATGTTTTCAAAGAGCAAAATTGAAAGACTTTATAATTAGATCCTTTCAGCAAAAGACTGGTAAATCTTTGATAGTAACTCTGCTAACACCTTCTGAATTGATAGGCTTCTTTTTTATACACACAAACACACCTCCTTGCTGTATAAAGCCTACTGTAATTTGAAGGAGGAACTACTGAATTTATGCATCATTTAACGTATTTTAAATAGGCTTTTTATGTACAAGTCAAGACCTCAAGCAGACTGGACTGCTGAAAGAAAGAGTGAAAAATGCAAAGATTTTGTCCCAAAAGAGTGACAGGGTGGGTGATCCCTATAAACACATTAGGGAAGTGAGCAGTATGACCTGTGTATTCTTGTTTGAAACGGTTTTTCTTCTTTTCGCATCAACAACAACTGTTAGGCAGTAAAGCCCTATAGATCTACAGACAGTAAAGGTGGGAATTCATCAGTTAAAAGCTTGTCTGAAAATCTAAAATCCAGTTCCTTATATGGTTGACATGTGGGGAGAATAAAGCAGAAACGAGGAAGGAACAGCTGCCTAGGGAAACAGTTATGAGTTAATTACTTGGTGATTAGTAAATAGGAATTTGAAGACAGCGTTGGAGGGTCAGAGAAAAAGAGCCATGGCCCAGTTAACAGATTGAGTCTGGGAAGATCTGATGCTTAGATGCTTAAAGAGGAACCTTTTTGTAATTGTAGTTTCAGACCCTAAGGGTAAAACTCTCAAAAACTCCTAAGTAATTTGGGAACTCAATTTCCATTTTGAATGAAGATTCCTAGGTAATTTCTGAAAAAGATTCTGAATCACTTTTCAAAATTTTGCCCTCAGCTTTTTTATGCATTAATTGTTCCATAAAGAGGAAATGGATATTCAGCTTTGAGAAGTGGTTAAATTCTACCGGTGATAATCTCCTGATGTCATTTTTATAGCTGTATTCCTGGACATGACTTTGTTGCGATATTGACTAAGAGTAGGTTTTGGTATGCTGGGGTCTGGTTATGATTTTGCAGTAGGAAGCACGAGTCAGTACTTTTTAGCTCAGAGTAGCGTCTCTGGCTTACCCCTTCCATGAGCCAGTAGAGTTGGCACTGGATGGATGTAATCTACTTACTTTATCCATGAAATAAAGGTTCTTAACAACTGAGCTGTAATACCACCACATGTGCTGTCAAAAGAAAAGGATAAGAATAAAGATGTTGTGAAGAATATATGCCTTTTGCAGCCTATACAAATCTAAATCTGTAAATCCTTCCTCGAAACACAGGTGGAGTTCCTGTCTGCCCTCCCTTTGCCTTGTTCTTACTGCCCCTGTTCCTTTTACAGCAATAGGTCCCTGTGATAACAGTGTCAGTGAAGTACACGAAGCTGATGTGGGGCATATGGTTAATCAGTGGTAAATCAGGGATGCAAATTGTGAACAGCACTCCTTGTGAAGGAATGGGAATGGATAAACGTATCCTGCGCTGCAGAAAATCAGAACAGGATTGGATTAATCAGCACAGCATGTATTAGGAGGAGGCCAGGGCAAGCCCTATTCATTTGAATTTCAGCATGTCACAGCTCTCCAAGCCACAGTGTCTGTAATTAAATCAAAAAATCAATGTTAATGCTCAGCTGGGTCACAGCTCAAATCAGAAGATAATCAGGAAGTGCTGGAAAATTGAAGGTTTCATACAAATATTCTGTGGGCTGTACTGCACTTCATCAGTGTTCTTCAGTACTGTTTTTTCAGAACAAGTGCTACGTGGTGGCGTGATGCAATTAGAGCTGTTTGACACTTACCGAGGACAGGTGTCACTGTGCTTATTTATGAGTGTAACAACGGTGGAATGGAATAGAATAGAGTAGAATAGAATAGAGAAGGAGTATGGTGCATGAATTGTTGTATCATGCATGGATTGCACGTTTCAAGCTAGAAAAAATGGCACATTATTTCAACTCGACTTCTGGCCAACTCTCAGAGCTTGCAGGATGTGTGGCTTTTAGAGTGACATGGGTGTCCCAGCAGCTCTGAAAGCAGTGACACCATGGTCCTGCCTTAGGAGTTGCATGACCTATATCATACCTCAGATGAAAAGAAAATGAAAATCTTCTAGATACTGATCCTCTGTGAGCGGGATCACATGGGGTATTTATGGCACCAGGAGATGATGATGATGTCGTTAACATCTGTTAATGATTAATGACCTGTTGGAGTGAGTTCAGAGGAGGCTGCAAAGATGGTCAGAGGGTTGGAGCACCTCTCCAATGAATGCAGGCTGAGAGAAGAGAAGGCTCTAGGGAGACCTTATAGCACCTTCCAATACCTAAACGGGGCCTACAGAAGAGCAGGAAAGGGACTTTTTATAAGGGCATGTGTAGTGATAGGCTAAGGGGAAATTGTTTTAAACTGAAAGAGGATAGGTTTAGATTAGATAGAAGGAAGAAATTATTCTTTTTGAGGATGGTGAGGCTCTGGAACGGGTTGTTCAGAGAAGTTGTAGATTTACTATCCCTGGAAGTGTTCAAGGCCGAGTTGGACGGGGCTTTGAGCACCCTGATCTACTGGAAGGTGTCCCTGTCCACAGCAGGGGGGTTGGAACTAGAAGATCTTTAAGATCCCTTCAACCCAAACTCTTCTGTGAATCTTTGATGATAACAAAAATGCTCTTTACTCATATTTCTATAATGATTTCAATATAAGTGAAAATATTTTATCAAGAAAGGTTCTTCATGCAAGAGAGTCTTCTTTGGGAAGACCTATGAGTTGGAGAAGCAGTGATTTCTTCCAGGCTAGTTTAGGGATCTGTCTCCCTAGTCCCAGAGCAAGCTGATGCATCTGGGTTTCTCTTCTAAGGTCCTGGCTCCATATAATGTGCACACACAAACTTCCTGCAAAATGGGTACATTTTTTTGCTGCTCAGATGGGGACTTTTCAGGCTAGATTTCTGCATCTACATATTGATTATGAACTGAAAAGTTAGGAAGAGTGCACCGCAACTGGGTTTGTATTTGGAGATTTAAGTCAGCTTAAATAAAGCAGTTCCTAGTATTGCCTCCCTCCTTTCCGGATGTCTGGCAGGGATGAGCTGAATGTTGTGCTCCTGTTATGGCAAAGGCATGTAGTAACAGCCCTTGGGAAACCATCAGGGTCAATATTGTCACGGACTGTTCCTAGGATGGGGAAGGCTCCTTCTGTCTGAGTGGCACAAGACTGCTACATGTTGTCAGTAAGCATGTAATAGAAGTCTACTATACAAGCCTCTTTCCATAGCTTGGAAAATGTGACTTGGAACTGTATGGAGATGGACTGTCCACATGAAAAACCTAGACGCAGCTTTTAGTTAATCTGAAGTGCTGGGGGTGTTCATGATTACAATTTGCAGCAGGATCCTTCAAAGATCCTGAGTAAAACATTGCAACAAGTAGACATTTGCCAGTATTAATAACAACAACGAAAATACCCAATGATCTATCCGGTTTTCTGACAGTACAGAAATTATCTTTCAAATTATGTAGTAGGCATCTTCTGAATTTAGCTTTCAGTGGCTAGAGCAGAGATGTTGTGAGTGCCCTCTGTTCTGACCCATTCTTTCACCCACTCAGCAACTCGGCTGTGAAAGATTGCCAAAGGCTTGTGTTGAACCTTTTCTCAAATTCACAGTTATTTGAAAGGCAGAAGCATCAGAGTTGGCAGGAATCCGGAATGCTCTCAGTTGGGATGTGCCTCTCGAAGAACCACACCCTGGGATGTCAAGGCAGCCTGAGAAGCCGCATGCATGTGTTTCAGGGCAATGCAGGCACAGGTGCCTGGTGGTGTGTCTGAGGCTGGGGGGGCTTATGACCCACTCCGTGTGATGGTGGCTGTGCTGGTTGGCTATACTGAACGAGCACAGAACAATCCATGACTTCTGGGAGGACTGCAGCAAGCCTTCTTGCTCCTTGCTGGTGTCTTAGCGATGCCCTAGGATAAAGAAAACTGAAGAGTAAATGAGAAGCCTAAATGAGAAGTCTAAATGAAGCACCTGTGAAGTGATTATTTTAGCCTCTGGGCAGGTGGTGGTTGGTGCTTTCCACAGAGGAAGAACAGTGATGTGATGTGAAAGGAAAAGGAGAATCTTGTTCTGTAAAATCTTGTCCTCCAGCTGAACCTGGAGGATGTGATCAGCTGCCAAATCTGCCAGAAGCTGCAAGTGTATCTGACTAGTTAACTCCCACAGACCTTACATATTTCCTACAAATCAAACAGTTCTCATAACCCGATGATTTTTTTACTTTCCCTTTTGATTTTATTGTCATCTGTCATGTTTTTTCATTGCTTGCATAGGTATCTTTGTTGGTTTGATTTTTCCTTGCTTCCTAGTATGTTTGCATTTGTTATCTTAATTTTTTTGGCATTTGCCTTGGTTAAATTACATTCTATCTCTGACATTCCAGGCTGCTTGCGCATAGTTGCATGATCTGGTTCATCTTTCTGCGTGCTTCTCTACCTCTTTATTCACTTTGTGTGGTCCTCAATGTTTGCAGCTCTATCAGCCCCTATTTCAAATGTCAGGCTCAGTTCATGAGCTCAGCTGTACAGAACTTTTTCCTTTTGATATTTGCTCTGCTAATTCTTGGGCACAGTTTAAGAAAAAATTAACAGTTGTCCTTTTACTTTATCAGGTATCTGGCTTATTATTATTATTAGAAGTGTTACTGCATTTCTTTCATTGCTGTGAACAAGTATTAATTGTTTTATTCACATTTTAGTCATGTAATGAACTCTTGTATAAACATACACGTGTACACACTAATCCAGCTGTCTAACCCCTTTACTTTACCCATGGTTTTCTAGGAAGTGTCTTTTCTGCAGAATCAAAGCCCTTGAGGCTTTCATAAGGAAGTGAAAGAGATTAATACCTGTCTCCAGAATTGGCACATTATGACAGTATCTCACAAAACTGGAGACTGGTTACACTTCGGGCATGCTCTGGCTGGACTCATCTGGACAGTCCCCACTGTTCTGTAATGTCTGTTGTATTTCAGTGCTGCCTCTGACTCCGTACTTACATTAGCATTGCTGCCTTATTTCCTCTAGGAGGAACATGCGTTGAATTGTGACCTCTGAACACGACTGTGAGAAAAGGGGAGTCCATAAATAAAGATTTGTTAAAAAGCGTTCTGTATATTTCCTGTGAATTTTAGTGAATGCCTTCAAATATGCTTAGATAATTTTAGTGTTATTTTCACTTGTTGCTTTAACTGTCTGAATAAATCCATTTGAAGTAATTTGGCTCACGTTGCTAGCCTTCTACTGAAAAAGTCATTAACTGGTAACATTGTATTTCACTCTTTTCCCGGCACTCTGGTGAACTGCTGACAGCTTCCTGTGACTACACTTTCAGGTTAATCTCCCTCTCCCCATTTCTTCATCCTGCTTTTCTTGCACAAAGCTGGTAGTTTTGCAGTAGTTTCTTAAAAGAAAAAAGAGTAACCCATACTGTATCTGTTGTCATTCAATACTCTGCTGAGTGTACTCAGCCTTACTTTCTTTTCTCTTCAGCGATGCATTCAGAAATTTGGCTAAATGTTTAGACATACCAGACTGACTGATAGCTACAAATGCTCTGTGATTATCTGAGAAGATTCTAAAGCCAGAAATGTAAATTATACACTAACTGGAAAAACTTCACTATGTTTTCTGTCTTCTGGACTTCTAACTTCGTGTTGGAATCATCTCTTAGTTGTTTATGCTGTCTATATTTGTATCACAGATCAACAGTTTTTAACAAGGTGCCTCAAATAACTGTGGTTATGCATTCATTTTAATTTAAATGTGCCTAACTTGTAAGTGCTTGATTCTGAACATTATGCTGGCTTTGTGTAAGTCAGGAGAATATTCATTAAAGTAAACTGGTATTTCTCTCTTTAATTAACAATGACTATATCCAGGCTAAAGCAAAGTAAGTAAAATATTAATGGCGTGAGGGGACATAGCAATAATGTAAATGAGGACCTTGAGGAGCGAAAAAATCACTGCAAGCCTTTGTGAAGAAATTAGCAACTTAAAATACACTCTAATAATAGTTTGCATTTCCTCCTAAATTAAAATGTTTCTTAGTATCAGTCAGTGTTGACATCTGTCACGATCACACGAGTCAACTGAGATCATGTTTTAAATTACACGGGCAATTACAAGGTAGGTCAAATATGTTAAAACACAGATAGATGGACTTTACAAATGAAGGGCACTGAAAATGCACAACAGGCCAGATAAGCCAGCATGCTATCAGCAATGCGCCTGTTAACGGGTCTTTAACTAGGACACCGCGCTTTAGCTGGCACTCCTATATGCTAGAAATATTCTAATTTTCCTAAGACCTGGCAGCCTCTGTTCCACAAGCTCTCTCTTAGGAACTCAATCTAGCTGGAACAACTGGAGGGAGATGGTTTTCTGCAAAATAGCGGAATGGGCATATGCTGATTCCTAGATGTAAAATGAAGTAGGAGCAACTCTGCCATGTTTCAGAGGACTTGGTCCCGTGGACGAACTGTGTACGTTTGAAATGTAGGGCAGCAGTATGGAGTGTAGGTGTCTCAGGTGAGGGAGGCAGACCTTTTAAGGATCATGAGTTGCTTTATGTGAAGTCCCCTGTGTGAGCAACACCTGGACATTCTGGAAGCAAGTAGAAGTGAGGAGGCAGCAGTTATTCTGCTCTGTTTAGCTGGCCTTTCTTCACGTACTACCAAGGAATTGTTTGGCTTTAACCCCCAATAATGTTCACAGATTGCTGATGGTAAAAGAAGAAAGAGATTTACTGTGCAAGTCATGTATCCTGTATAAGTGAATTCTGCTACCAAAGCTTAAGATAGAGTTCCTTAAATTTGGCCCACAGTATTTCAGCATGTCTTTCTCTTCATGTCTCACTACTCATAGGTTACTTTGCTCCCAGTGGGTTCCTCCTGTTTGTAGTACCCTTAGTCTTGGGTACTACAAAGAGAGTGGTTATTATAATGCAAGTGATAATGGAGCTGATTACAAGTACAGAAGAAATTGTTTGTGATGGATAATTTGCATAACAGAAATGCCTTCATATTGACATTTCTGTTGTTTTACACATGTAAAATATTAATCTGTGTCTTGACAGTGCTGCTCTTACGTGTACTTTGTAACTTGTGTTTACCCATCAACAGGCTGAGTATCAGTGTGGGTGCTTACAGGTTCTGCTGATGCCCCCATGTGGATGTCTGGCAGGATCATTCTAGTCTGCAGCTGAAGACATAATGGAGGTTTACTGTTAATTTAATACTAATTTATTTCTCTGTCATCCATAAATGGGCAAAAAAGTTTGACCGTGTGGGATACCAGAAGTATTTTTGAGCTATGCTTTCCATTCTCTATGAAATAGTGCTTGAAAATAGCCCTTTTTTGTATCTAGCATTTGAAACTATTGTTGACACACTGGAAATAGCATCATACTAACCGGTTTGCTTATTTTTGTGGGATTCTTGAGACCCAAGGACATTTTTATTCCATTATTAATGTCCTAATAATATCTGTGATATAATGATAACCTACTTGGTGTGCTAGCATAGAATAACCTAAACCTCATCCACTGATTTTTTCTGCCCCTGTGAACGAATATAATGGTGCTGTAACTAGGAGTCCACCTGTACCTCTGAATCACCAAAAATTAGTGTTAAGATGCTGGAACTGTCTTTAAATATGACAGCTCAGGTACTGTGACCTTGCTAGCTATAACAACAGTGACCTTAGGAGGGGCTGGTTTGTGTTGCTTCTTGGCAGAGTAGATTAATTTGCTTGAAGGCTCAGTGTAAAATACCTCCTAACGCTGACCCGTGTTTTCAGAAGAGATTTCAGAAGGAAATGACAGACAAGGTGAGTGTAATGATAGCTTAGGGCCACAGTTGTGCCATGGCAAATGCTCCTCTTGGCCATGTAAACACTCTCACCTTGTGGCTGGGGTGCTCAGGGACCCCAAATTTCAGTTCTCCTTCTAAAGACCCCCTTGCATGGACTTTACCAATGACATGGAAAAAAGTTTCCTGCTGGTGGAGGGGCCTGGCACTTGGGACAGCTCAATTCCCGAACAAATATCTTGGCCACAAATTTAAAATTACGTTGTCAGGCTTAATGGACAAGTAGCAGGGCCAGGTCTGTGGCTTTCACAGTTACTTTTCGGTCCTAGGGCCTTGGTCCTTAAGTTCTGTTAAGCTGGGCACTTAACATAATTTTTGTACCTCTATCACACACTGAGATATTCTAATACAACTACACAGTGTAGATACCTAAGTACTCTTCAGAGTTAGACTCTCTTATGTTTAAAAAATGGGTCCTAGGTCCTTTGACAGTAAACACAGCGTGCTTACTCCGGCTCCTTTAAGTTTGTATGTTTTATAGAACAGGAGTATTTTCTAGGTCGGGGGGAAAGTGTTGCTCAGACATCTTAGTTGTGGAGCAAATAGATTTGATTTCATATCTAAAATGGGTATTAACCCTCTGTGAAATACCTACTTCATTTTGTTCTGGATACTATTTGATCTTGCAGTCATTGGACTCGTATGCAGTGGGAAATTACAGTTGTTAGAACCTGCAAATTAACTTGATTAACTGGGCATGTAGTGCAGATAAGGACATTTGTTTGGCCTTTGGTCTTGAGTGCTGCTCGCTTCCTACATTAGGTGTGTGTCCAGGCTGGAGACTTTGATTAAATCACGTAACATATTGCTAGTTAGGCTGGATGATGTGGGGGTGTAAGTGGTAGCCAGAGCACCCCAGCACTGCTGTGCTTTTACCTCCACACCAAGTGTCTGTCACTGTCTTATTCAAAATTTTGTGTGTAAGAACTCAAGAACCAGCAATCCCAGTGCTTGAAAATTAAGGTATTTCCTAACATTTGCAATCTTGTTTCAGGTTTGGTTTTTATTAGGAAACTGAGTTTATCTGGCATGCTGAACCCTGGAGTGTTTAGTCATGCCTTTCCTTTGCAGTAGATGACAGAGAACATATCTTTTACTCTGCTTTTACACATTCAGTCAGTCTTTCAGAAACATCTAGAGACCTTTATAAAATTTATTTCATGACTTGTGATTGATAACTGGTCAATACTCTGGTCTCCATTGTGTGAGCTTGCTTCAGAATTTAGATCAGTTCTGTGCATTTTGGATTTCAGTTGTAGGGTTCGTAGGCTATATAGTATTATGTCAAAATTTTCACTTTCCTCTAAAAGAAGCTCCTTTTTATTCTTGGTGATGTCTAAAAGATAAAAACTAAAAAAACCCGAACTAAAATAAATGCATAAATACTCACATGCTTCTTTTACACATTTTAAATTAGATTGTGCTTATAAAGTGATTATTTTCAATAAAATGCTTTACTTTCTGTTGATACTGAAAGCGACAGATTGCATGGCATAAAAGGTTTAAAATAGTCACTTCTCTCACCTGTAGACATAGGTGAGAGAAGACATCTAAACCAGGATTTTTTCTATTTACTGAATATGAACACTAATAATCTGAATGGACAAAAGTACCTAAAATAATTATGAATATTTGGCTAAATAGCCAATATTTGCTTCCATTTGTAGTACTGATTTTCACTAGAAAATGGGTTTACACAAACTCAAGTGCTAAAATAGCTTGGAAACAGATTTTGTCACTTAAGTCATTAAGGGCAGCTATCACCTTGCTCAGTTTAGGCTAAAAAAACCCTAGCTGTTTTTTAGTAGAAAAACTCTGACAAACTGGATAATGAAAGCAAATAAAAGCAACAGTAAACCCTCATTATCCAGCTTTTATTTTCCTGTGTGCATATTCTGGGTTTTTTTTCTTCTAGGAAGAAAATTTAAAAACTTTATTAATCCATTGCATTTTAAACAACTTTTCTTCAAATCTTATAAAGCTACTTGCCATTTTTGTTTCCCCAGTCTTTTTTTAGCCCCTTCTTGGTTTTTGCTGTAGTTCTGTAATAGGTTTTGGAACAAGATGCGATGTATCTGTGCATAGGAAGTGGAAATTTTTATGCATAAGTAAAGAAGTTATAGGTGCACACTTCCGAAAACAAGCTACAGCTCTAAATTTACTGATAATTTAATACAGTGGATACAGAGGTTATGTAAGCATTCCACAAATAAGTACATCCAGTGCCTGAGATCTTGTGTTTCTTTAGTCCAACCTCTAGGACTTTAACTAAGATGGTACAGCTAGAGAGAGACCGACAGCTGGGAACTCAGGACATCAGACACGGCAGTGGTGGGGCGGGTGGGTTAACGCTGTGTGAGACAGGTGTTTTGTGACCTGAGGACATGTTTGGATCACTGTATAATGACTGGAAAGCTGTTCTAGACATAGGAGACCTGGCAGCAACCTCATGTTTCGTGAGTTTTACATTGGTAAAATCCACGAACTTCTCTAGATGCACATCTGATTTTCTGCAGCGTGCCAGTAGACATAGTTGAGGATGGAGCACATTTAAAAGTGAGTTCGACTGGGCCAGGCAAAAGCTGGCAGACCAAATCTAGGCCAAGTCATAGAGCAGCGTCTTGAAAACAAAATATAGAAACTCAGGTTCCTTCTTTCCCTCTTTGATGTGTGTTCTGTGCTTTTGTGAGTAGCTAACGAGCTCTGTGTAATGCTACCGATATTGAATGTTGCTGATTTTGCACAGAATTACAGTATATGACCCACTGAAAGGATCAGGCTGAAGGAGAAATAATAGCAAAGAGGATAAGCAGCTCAGGCATTCATCTTTATGCAGTGCTGCTGGGTGTTCACCTTACATTTGACCTTGGCATAATAGTTGGAGTAATTAATGTATATGGCAGATACAGTAAGTGATGAAGTAATTCAAAAGGGATTTTTTTCACTGTGGTTTAAACTACGGAGTCACAGCACTCCCCAAATCTGGGTAACAGGCATCCTCACTTACCCTACAATTATATTTATCAGCATTTCTAAGTTTGCAATTTTTAGTTCAAATTCCCTAGTTATTGGTTTATTATTTCAGGTTAGTTTAGAGCCAAATAAAAGCCCAGGTGGTTTCAAAAAAAGGAGTTTCACATTAATGAAGTGTGAAGAAAGATGTTTGCAGACTGGAGCAAGTTCAGCATGGGGCCCCAAGGAGGCCAGGACCTGAAGCTGTCTCCTGAGAACAGGCAGAGCTGAGAGGGGGTGGATTCAGCCCTGGAGAAGAGGTGGCTCTTGGAGGACCAAGCAACAACCCCCAGTACCTACAGAGGGGTGATCAAGAAGCCAGAGCCAAGCAGATGGTGTTAGGACATGAGACAATGAAACACACAAGAGGTGCAAACTGGATAAAGGAAGGAACTTTCTCCCCCTGAGGCAGAGAAAAAGAGTTCCGAAGGAAAGAGAGGGTTGTATTACGGCCAACACAAACTGAATCACTGTGGAGGTTTGGGTATTGATCAGTTGTATCTTTGTAAGTAAAGTCTGGTCCTTGTCCAGTTGAGAGAATTACTTAATAGTAATTAAGTGTAACTTTATTTGACTAGTTTGGTGGTTTGGTATGGGTTTTTTCCTTTTGATCAGAATTTTATTTCTTTCCCTCCAAACGATAGTGGAGGGTCAAGGCTTTCTTATTGTAATTGCTGTGATTTGGTGTAATTTTATAACCTTTCCACGGAGTCATTATAGAGACACTTAGTGTAACAGCTTGAGGAAAGCTGGGTTAGGAAGTTTGGTCACTCACAGGGATACTTGTACTTTCCTTGCTGTGCTTTAATACGAGGCAGTGGACTGTCATAATGATCGTGACTGGGAGTGCCATGGTCCAGATTTACTAATGAAATAGAATGAATTTGAGTCCAAATAGAGATTTGATATATCCACTGTGGATTCAACGTGTCTCCTTCAAATACCTGCCACAACTGAAATTTGCGTCAAAGTCACTTTGATAGAGAGGTACCTCTTTGCATGTGCTTCAAAATGGCACAGTATAGTTATAGAAATATGTATGAAAATGAGATCTCTTAACTCTTATTAAAGCCTGGATTTGTTTATTAAAAATTCATTTTCCTTTCTTAGTTTATTTGCGTTCCCAAATTTGTACAGTAGAACAATGGGACAGTTCTGATGTGCCGTGCCTAGTTGTCTCTCACAGATTCTGCAGAGGTAACTGCTGGGCCCCCGAGGTCTTGCTTCAACCAGTGCAGTGCAGATTTGAAAACCACTGCCAGATCTAGATTTTTAAAATAACTGGATCACTATCAGACTTTAGATTTCCTAACAGATGTGTCATTAATAGCAAGCTTTTACTTTTCAGTTATGATTGCAACGATTTTAGTTGAACGTGGTACTATTGTAATGCAAATACAGAGTGTTTGATACAGCTGCATGGTCTACCAACATCTAGGGAACTTCATCTTTTAATGTCTGCAGTGGAGTTTCTGCCTGCTGCTGCCCCTTGGACACCCTGGTGCTCTTGCCTTGCCGGACCTGTGGGCAGCTCGCCATTGCTTTTTTGTGCTGTGAAACTTGCTTGCATGATTTGGCCGGCTTCCACAAGCTGATTGGCAACCAGGAGGTTAAAAGGGCGTGGTTAGTCCCTAAGCTTATCCCTTTACAGCCTAGAAGAGATGCCATTAAAGGGAATTTGAACCCAAATGGGTTGGATTGAGCTGGAAATATCAAAGCTTTAATGTTTCAAATGTCACATCCTTGGCTTTTGCTAGCATGACTTTGAAATGTCAGCTGAAGTTATGAAGATTTTTGCCACATGCTTTCTTCTCGCCTATTGTCAGTTAAAGTGCACTTAAAATACCCCATAATCAATATTAAAGATGCAAAAGATGTTTTTTGCTTGCTTGCTTTTTTGTTTAATCTGTTCAGCCAGGTCACGTTTGGATGAATGGGTAGGAGGAGGGAGATGCATCGTAAGGTGGTCCCACTGGTGTGCTGGGCAGTTGGAGGGGGCTTCTCGTTAAACTCTGCTGAATAAAAAACTGCTGCTAAATAAAAATGTAATTTGAGATGGTTTTCTCTGCTTCTTGTGGAAATACTCTCTGTTTGGCTGTTGCTGTGTTATCTCTACCAGAATGATTAATCCCTTTGGGCCTTTAAAGTTGGATATTTTTACCCTTGGAATAGAACAGATTGTACCAGATTGCAACCTCTATGCACAGAGAGCATGTTGATATGTGTACATTGCTCATCAAGAGAAAGTATAGATATGTTAAATACAGCTTAATATTGGTTTTTTTTTACTCAGTTATGTCATAATTTCTCTTGCCATTTTGTCATTTGCATTCTTGATTATGAGAAACATTTTTTGAGTAAACAGTCTGCCACCTCCTTCATTTCTGGGACTCTAGGTTTATCGGAGGTGAAAGAAACTTCCCCTGATATTAAAATTTGTGTTCTTGTTAAAATTTGAAATTTCATCACTTAAATGACAACAAATCAAATACTGTTGGGAAATAAATTTCCTAATAAGCTGAAATAGGTAGGAAATGCTACAGTAGGAGATGAATAATATTATTAATCTGTAATAATAGATTAGTAATATTGCAGATTTACTGCAGTAGTAAGTCAGATTCTGTCACACTACTTCTTACTGCAGTAACATTTAATTTTTTGTTGATACACAAGAACTGAACTTTTCAGAAAGCTTTACATAAAGTTAAACTACAGGAAAATAGCATGTACTGTTCTGATGATTTCACATAATTAAGTTTCAGTCATTTTTCAAAGAATAAATGAGAAAAAAAGAAATACTTATGCGAGCAAGATTGTCATGCAAAGATTTTAGGTAGTAAGGGACACTGAAATGTATATGGAATAAAACATAATATTAAAGTAAAAAGATACTGGTAATCTTTAGTTTTCTTCCCATCTTTGATGGGAAGAATTGAAAATTAAGTGTAAGATCTCTGTATAATTCAAATTATTCTTCATGTATTCAAAAGACTAAGTTGTAGGTAGAAGTAGTAACTTACATAGCACCAAAATAGTACAACAAATTAGATAAGGCATTAGATTTCAGACATTTAAGGTAGAAGCCTCAAGCTTTAAAGCTTACTGCAAGTTGAGAGTTGATAATAGTTACTGAGAGATTAATTAGATTTTTAATAATTAGGCCATCTCTGAAAAAAAAGTTACTTGGCAGCAGTACAATCATTAGGCAGGAAAGGTGGGTATTAAGGTGGTGGCCTCTTAGGTCAAAGAGAGAAATAAGTAGTGGAACCAGAAGTTAGTTGGAGCTACCAGAACATGCTATGAAATCCATTCCAGCCAGTTGCTCTGTGCTCTGCAGCTATTCCAGCGAGTCCCCAGGTCACCTGCCTCCTGCCTCTCCCTTCCTTTGTCTAGGCTGGCAGGAGTGTCTGTATGTCAGTCATATGTCTGTCAAGTCAAGTGAGACAGGAGTGATGGTAATGACATAAATACACCCTGTTTGTGTCCCATCATCAGTGATAGCCTGATGGACTGGTAGAAGAGAAGGATTCTCATCCACCTGTGCTAAACTACAGTTTGTCTATGATAATTTACCTAGGCCTTACCTTTGTGTCACAGGGTGAATCTACCATTTCTTTGTTGATTGAATTGTTTGACCTTCTGACTTTTTTTGGAAAATATCTCATATTTTGCTTGGCAAATGCAAGTCTCGTGGTTACTCGCAGCATACTGTTTTGTGAAAACTGTTTTTACCCTCTTTCTTAAGTTTCCTTTATGACGGCTTTTCCTTGAGCATCTGAACAGCCTTTCCTCGTATGGAGAGGTAGTAAAGGAGAATCCCTTCCAGCCTCTCTGGCATCCTTGGCCTGTGTAGCCAGTGTAATATAAGGAAAAAGCCAATGTCACTCCACATCCCAGTGTGACACTTGTTATATCATTACCTATTTTGTGTCATGTCTGCAAACTTCCTGCCTGAATTTATTTCTCTGGCCCTGCTGTTCTCTGCTTAGATGGGTGGCAGCCCCTCTCATGGCTCCTTACCCACATATACTTTTGCAGATGTTGCTGTATTGGGTTTGTGTGGCAAATTTTGGTCGTGGGGGGCTGCAGGGGTGGTTTCTGTGGGAAGCCTCTGGAAACTTCCCCTTTGTCCAATAGACATGCCAGTCAGCTCCAAGATGGACACGCCACTGGCCAATGCTGAGCCCATGAGCAATGGTGGTAATGCCTCTGGGATGACACATTTAGGAAGGGAAAAAAAAGACAACTGCAGCCAGAGGACTGAGACTAGGTGAGAGGGACAACCCTGCAGACCTCAAGGTCAGTGAAAAAGGAGGGGGAGGAGGTGCCTCAGGTGCCAGAGCAGAGATTCCCCTGCATCCTGTGAAGACCACGGTGAGTCAGGATGTTCCCCTGCAGTGTGTGGAGGTCCACAGAGGAGCAGAGATCCACCTGAAGCAGGTGGATGCCCAAAGGAGGCTGTGACCCTGTGGGAAGCCCATGGTGGAGCAGGCTCCTGTCAGGACCTGTGGTCCTTTGGAGAGAGGAGCCCATGCTGGAGTTTTGCTGACAAAGACTTGTGACCCCTTGGTGGTCCCATGGTGGAGCAGTCTGTACCTGAAGGAGTGCATCCCTTGGGAGGGCTCATATGCTGGAACAGAGCAAGAGTGCAAGGAGTCCTCCCCCAGAGGAGGAAGCAGCAGAGATGATGTGTGTTGAAGTGACTGCAACTCCCAGGCCCTGTCCCCCTGCACTGCTGTGGGGAGGAGGTGGAGTATTCAGGGAGGGAAGCTGAGCCCAAGAAGGGAGAAGTGTGGGAGGGGAGGTGTTTTTAAGATTTTGTTTTATTTTTGCTCATCCTGCACAGATTTGTTTGGTAATAAACTAATTTCCCCAAGCTGTTTTGCCCATGATGACCGTGGGTGAGTGAACTCTCCTGATCTCAACCCACGGGCCTTTTGTTATATTGTCCCTTCCCCATCCAGTTCAGGAGGGCAGTTACAGAGCACCTTAGCAGAGGACCTGGCATCCCCACCACATTTATCCAGGTCTTTCCCTTTGTCTCCATTTCTCTGTCCTTGCTGCACGGCTCATTAACAGTAGTTTCTGCTTAAGGGTCCATCCTTTCTTGATACTAAAGGGGCATGTAGCAACCTGTTGCTATGTCTGCTGCTGGATTTTTCTTAAGGTGTCTCTCCTGTGTCCTGGATGAAAGGCCAGGTACATCTTGCTAGTGGTCATTGAAGAGGTTACGAGTGAATTATCAAGAGCCTGAATCATTCTCTGTGCAAATAATGCTGAGAGAGTGAGAGTGATCAGGAGCTGCTTCACAGGATCTCTGCCGAGATGGGCTTTTCTTGGATGACCTTGGAGTGGCTGACAGGGCTAGTGTCAGAGCTGCTCTGTAACAACAGCATAAAGCAAAGTTAAGCTAAATGTAGAGGTAAATGTGGGCCACTGCTTCTTTCAGGACTAAACCCCTAAGCTGTCCAGGCCTTTGGACCTGATGTTCTCACTGAAGATGAAACAAACTGAGCAGTGACAAAGTTAGAGAGCTGCTCAACGCTTATTCTTCAAAAGGAGCTTGGCAGCTCTGGTGCTTTTGTACCAGCGAGATGGTTATGTTTTATAAAATGAATTACAGGCCTGTCCCTTTCTTTTTATTCTATATTCCACATCCATTTTACCATCACTTGTTTCCTTGCAGAGCCAACATGTATCATTCACAGAGCCACCAAAGAGATGCTGTCTGAGCTCTTAGCATGATCTTTATTTACCTCTGAGTAAAATCTTCTAAGTCTTTGCTTGTTTAGAACTTTGAATTCAGACGTCAGAGTAAAACTAAGAGTAATCACTGTACTGAGTTAAATAAGAGCAGCAGCATTTAATGAGCAGCACTCATATTGTGGCTGGTATGTGACAAAACTAAACAGACTTGCAGAATACATCATATGTATTTACAATGTCTATTATAAAGACAATATTTTCTAAAATATGGTTTTCATCTTAATATGCACTTCATTGTAATTGGTTTTGGTAAAGCTGTCAGCATGAAGTGAAACCATCTCATACAATTATGTATTTTAACATTATTGATTTTATTAGATGTAGAAAAGATCAAAATTGGCTTATTACGAATTATCGTTTATAAACCCGATTGTGATTTTTTTTTCCGTGAAAGAAAGTATAGTAATATTGATGTGAACTCAAGAAATAGGAAAATTTCTATGTACAAAATATGTTTGTATCTTTTGGCAGCCAGACTTTTTCTCCCCTGAGCCCAGTCTCTGATGCAGGTAAAATGAACAGAGGAACGTGTTCCCCTGAAATCATAGAATCATAGAATGGTTTAGAACCCAGCTGTGTGCCTTGAGAGCTCTTGCTTTCTCTCTCACTTTTAGAAATCTCATTTTCTGTCCTTCAAGTAATGAAATTGAGATATGGTTTCCCACTTTCTGCAAAATTTGCAAATGAGAACTTTCTACAGAAAGATACCCCAAGATGTAATTCTTAAGCATGTTTTTATTTGCTCTACTTTTCACAGTTAGAGGGGAGCTCTTGCCAGAGGTATGTTTAAAATATTTAGCAAGTAGGTGTAAGCTTATTCTGTTCACCTTTTGGTGCAACTCAGGTAGCTGTGATAAGCCCAGAACAGTACACAAAATAACAAATCCTGCCAACAGGCACAGTGTGAATTCAGCACTAAACTGCTGTACCTGTGCACTTCCTTGGCAGCCCTGAGAAGGAACAGTGGGTTCGTGTGTGCCTGTAAAGTACCACATGAATATGGAAACTCTTTGTTCGCCACAGAGGTCTGGCAATTGTGAAAGATTAATGGAACAAACTAGATTATAGCTAAATGATTTTTCATTTCAGTGAAGACGTGCCATAATTATCTTAATTTATTTCATAGAGAAAACTAATTGCATTTAATTGAGTCATGACAAAATACAACATCTTTTATAATGACTCAGTCCTGTTTATTTCTGTCCAGACATTCAAAACATTGTTTTACAGAATAATGAACTTTTGTTTTGGCAGAAGCCCATAAACATGTAAGCACATGAGAAAGTTTGAAAGACTGTCAGTGTCAAATAACTTTCTTTGGGGCATTTTAAAATCATTATCTTAAAAAAAAAGAAAAAAATTATGAAGCATTCAAGATATTAATTTGCAGTGAAGTATGGAAATTGTCCAGGTAGGATCAAAAAGGGAAATGAATTACAAAGCCTGAGAATTCCCAGAGAGATTATGAACATGAAACCTGAGAGTACAAGTGAAATTTCTGAGATTTTTGGAATAATGTTATGAATTTCTCCTGCAAAAATTCAGAAAATGCAGTATGCTTAGCAACCTAGACCTTTTCAAGTCTTTTGTAAAGGAAAGGTTTCTCAGAAAGAGAAGAAGCCCTCTGTCCTTTAAATAGTGAGGGTGCAAGGAGGGAGTTCAGGTTGTTAGTCTTTGTCTGTCACGTAAACTGCTGTTTCCAATTTCCTTCCAGTTGGCCACCCATCTCAAATTCCATATTAATTTCATAATCAAGTTCATATTTGGTGGGTTAGGCCTACTGCTGTTTGTAGATGTGCTTATGTGACACCTGGAAATCTGTCATAGTGTCATATCATAACAGAGTCTGTCTGTTTCTCCTAACACAAGAGATCTAATATTTTTTTCCATAGGTGCACTGCTAAAATTTCAAACAAAATAACAAGTTTGAGAGATCTGATGAAAATCACTGCCTGTAAATTGCAAGCAGTCACCAATTTGCTTTACCTCTGCTTTTCAGCACCTCACTTTGTTCACCCAGTCCCACTTTGGTTTTGCTTCTTAAACTGGCCCCAGATTTGACACAGAGCCTTTTCCTCTGCAACAGGCTGTCAGCCTTTATCTCTGAGTATAATAACACTATCAAAGAGGATGTAATATTTTCGTGCCTAGCTTATAGTATCTTAATTTTACGCTATAATATCATCTCTCCTTAATTTTAATACTAGTTAATTAAGCACAGAAACTACTTTTGAGTCAAAGATGCCTTGTAAAATAGAATTATCCTGAACTGTGTTGTTTCATTTGTTACTTTTGCTCATAAAAAAACTATCAAATATGACTTTCTCTTTTAAACCCATGCTGGTTAATGTTTCTCATGTAATAGGCAACCAGGTACCAAAGTAAATCTAAATTGAAATAAAATTTCCTCATATAGCTAAGAAACTTTAAAATTATTAATTTGAAATTTATGAAAATTTCTTGTCTGATAAAACTTAACAGAGGTTTTTCACCTGTAGTCCAAGAAGAACAAACAAGGGGACAAAAATATCTAGATATGTGAGGATCAGCTTTATTAAGAAAGGCAAAAATGATTCTCTAGCTGAGACTCAGGAAATCTGAATAGACTTAGTAAAAGCTTATTTAAATGCTGTTATAAATATGTATGAATATATGCTGAAATCTATCAGGAAAGATCTCTTAAAGGGGAAATGTAGAATGAACTGTATTCGCAGTCATTGTGTGTCAGAAGTTTTAAGAAAGAACTAGTAGCTAAAGTGCTAAAATTATCAACAAGGCAATAATATATTATTGACTTTACTGCAGACCAGTCCAGAGATAAATTACCCCTTAAGACTTCTGAATATTTCATCTTTAGTCCTGATATGTCACCACTAAGAGCACTACCTTTACTTTCTGTATCACTGATGGAAGCTTTATTATCTATATTTCCAGTGAAAAAGAACTTCTGGAAAATTATTTTTTTAGGATACCATGTGAATCTCAAAACTGCTACTATTGTCACAACTGGAGCTATAATAGTAGCTTTTTTATAGTCAGGAGTGTTTTAATTATCAAGAAATATCTTAATAGCAAATTAACAAAATGTTATTTGTATTTGTCGAGACAACCTTTGCTTGCCTCAACATTTCTGCTTTTTCTTCTTTTTTTCTCCAGGGCACAATATAGAACTATGATAGCAACCGGAGGAGTCATAACAGGACTGGCTGCCTTAAAAAGGCAAGACTCTGCCAGATCTCAGCAACATGTAAATCTTGCCGGAGCACCAGTTCCTGAGGAGAAGAAACCAGTGAGACGCCGGCCCAGGACAGATGTAGTAATTGTCAGGGGCAAAATCCGTCTCTATTCTCCGTCGGGATTCTTTCTTGTTTTGGGAGTGCTTATCGCTTTATTTGGAATTGCAATGGCCATCCTTGGATACTGGCCCCAGAAGGAACAGCTGTTAGGATCTGAAGATAATCCATCTCTAAATGGAACCCGCACCCTGAGAAGCCAAGGAAGCCTTTTACTTCGCTTCTTTGAACAGCACGTGCACTCGGATAAGATGAAGATGCTGGGCCCCTTCACTATGGGCATCGGAATCTTCATTTTCATTTGTGCAAATGCCATTCTGCATGAAAACCGTGACAAGGAAACAAAAATAATACACATGAGAGACATATACTCCACTGTAATAGACATCCACACCCTGAGGATCAGGGAACAAAAGCAGCTGAGTGGTGCCTTCACCGGCTTGTTGGGGGAAGGAGAACTCCGGCACAGCGGGAGCTCCTGCGCGTCACGGCTGGCTGCGAACACGGTCGCGCCTTTCTCTGGCTTCAAGAGTAATCTTAGAATGGATAGTTCTGCTGAAGAAGATGAGATTACCCTAAATGAAGACAGGACCACTAGTAGCCTCCTGCCGCCTCTGCTGGCTGAGCAATCCGGTTCAGTCTTTGGACTTTACCCTCACTCCAGCAAGGCTTCAGATGACAAAAACACTAACTCTATAAAGTGTGAAACAAAATCCATTGTATCTTCTTCCATTAGTGCTTTCACACTGCCAGTAATTAAACTGAATAACTGTGTTATCGATGAACCCAGTATAGACAACATAACTGAGGACTCAGAGATCACCAGGAGTCAGTCTAGAAATCTGTCAATGGATTCTCTGGCCATTCCACTAACGGATACCAATGAATCCTACAGACCAGCCGCCTCCATGCTGCCACGACACAATTCGTTTGTGGACACTCCGTTGGATCCGTTCAAATCTTCTACGACTCTTGGACCAAGCACGGGAAAGCTCTTATCTCCTGGTGCTGCCAGGAAACAGTTTGGTTCCAACACATCTTTGCATCTTCTGTCTTCACATTCTAAGTCCCTGGACTTGGACAGGGGTCCGTCTACGCTCACTGTCCAAGCTGAACAAAGGAAACACCCCAGCTGGCCCAGACTGGATCGGAGCAACAGTAAAGGCTATATGAAACTAGAAAACAAGGAGGACCCAATGGATAGGTTACTTGTGCCACAAGCGGCAGTCAAGAAAGACTTTACTAATAAGGAAAAGCTTCTTATGATATCAAGATCTCATAATAATTTGAGTTTTGAACATGATGAGTTTTTGAGTAACAACCTGAAGCGAGGAACTTCTGAAACAAGATTTTAATATTTAAATAGCAATTTAGAAGATGTCATACGGTATTTTTTAAAAAAGCATTTTGACAAGCGTTACCTTTTCAGTGAGACTGTACAAGCCTGTTCTTAACCAAATGCTTAATGGCCCATTAAAATTGGCTTGTGCGAACAGAGATCTTCATCTTTGTAATACCAAGCATTTCTTGTCTTAGTAACATACAGCTGCAATACTGTACATTACCGTTGCTCGGACAGTTGTGTTACGACTGATTCCAATTATCCCACGTCATTATCTCTTTTGTTCTCTATAAGCATGTTACTTTTCACCAATTTGACTCCAGGAGACTGCATTCGGAAAAAAGCTCAATTTCCCTGTAAGTTCTCTTGATTTAAAGACTGCGAGAGACTGAAAGCAGTGGTCTTGTAGTCTAGAATGGCAAGTGAGCAGGAGCACGTACTGGAATTGTCAAATCCAGGCCTTTATTCCTAGGTGTTGTCTTTCACACGCAGTACATCTCAGCAACTGCAGTCTTGCCATTGTCATTGTGAGAAACTTGTTTACATACTGGGGTGGGTGGATAGAAAAGAGTGGACATAATTAAAACCATTTTTGTGAATTCATTGTAATTGATCAAGCTGAATACCAGTGTTGTGAATTATTAACAATGCTTTGTACAATAATCTTTCTACATCCATTGTAATTTAATCCTGTAATTCTGGAAAAGCATATATTAAGTAAGAAATCTGAAATTTTTTCTGGAATTAATTCTCTAAACCACTTTGATTGGCAGCAGTTTTAAAATCAAAATAGAAAGAGTCAGTTAAAATCATAGGAAGATGCTGAATGCCAGCAGGATTTTTGAAACATGGTGTATAATAAGATGATATTTTAACTTGCATCTGAAGACAATAATGGAAAATGAATATATTGCCTCTCATTACAATAACAAGATGCTAAATAACTTGATCTCTATGTTCAGAATACCGATACAAAGCATACAATTCAATATGTATACTAACCTAGTATGAAAGCCCCTTGCCTAAATTTTGATTTATATATTTCACATAATTATTGGTGTGATGGTTCACCAAAGGCATAGCTGTGTCAATTTGCATTACAAGATTTTGCAAGAGGAATTGACATTTGAAACAATGTTTTTCTCAGCAAAGCAAGCTTCACAGTTGACTGTCGTAGGCTATTGCTAAAGAAAAGGAGAATTGGAATGTGCGTATCAGAAGGTTTTCATGTATTTCATTAAGCTGTTTAGGCCATGATCCTGCCATGACAGCCACACTGGAATGCCACTTCAAGCTGCAAGGCTCACCCAACAGGATGTTGGTCTTAATTGGCCGGATTTGATATATTCACTTACCCTAAATACTCAGGAATTATTTTTAATAGCTTTTCCCAAAAAGAATCAAGCTTGTTAAAATGTTGTCATTTCTCAATTACTTAGATTATGAAAGATCAAGGATGAAATACCCTCTCTTTTTTTTTTTTTTTTTAATATTCAGCTCCCTATTTCAACTGCGCAGTGTTTATGTATCAGGAGCGTTACTTGCTCGGTGAGTTGAGGCATAGTGTTAACTGTTAGAACCTCAAGCCTATATATTGTAACAGAGTTGGCTAAATATTTTGCTATGAAGCTTTTATTAACTCTCTGGTTTGTGTTCTTAAGACATTTGCTATTTTTTGCAATAAAATGTCTCTCTACACAAATCCGTTGTAAGACCTGTTTTTTTCCTGTATGATCTCAAATCTTACATATCAAAGTATAATTATGTATCGTAACATGGTATACAACATTGTGCCTAAGTTATTAGCCTGCCACTAGATATTTCTTCATGACTAATTGATTTCAGTGACATGTCTACACATGGAAGGGCTGAATGCTTTTTTTACCCATGTAATGTGAAATGGATTCAAAGTGGTTTTGATATAAGAAATTTGTGTATAAAAAGAACATCCTGCTCTTTTTAGTTTGGCAGTAAGTATCATTATAAAAATGGAAAACTCTGTTAAAGATATGAATGATGTAAGCTTTTTATTTCCTTAATAGCTACATTAAATCACAACTTAAAAGACTTTTCACATACATCGTATGTGGGAATGGTGGTTCCTTTGTAAGTGTAGCAGGGGATGAGCTTTTAATTTTAACACAGATAATGGGTACTGAAAAATGTACTCACTTGGGGAAAATTTACCAAGGTAAAGCTATCAAAATACCACCGTATAAAGAAACTTCATTGTTGACAGACCTACTACAAAAATATTCCCATATTAACATAAAATGAAGTATTTCAATCAGATAATCACAGGACTGTTGAGGTTGAAAAGGACCTGTAAAGGTCATCTTGTCCACTCCCCTTCCTGCTCAAGCAGGGCTGTCTCACAGCCTAGACCTGGTTGCCCAGAACTGTGTCAAGATGGTTTTTGCATAACCCCAAGGAGACGGACCTCACAACCTCCCTTTGTGCCAGTGCTTGGTCACCCTCCCGGTGAAAGAGGTTATCTAATGGTCAGAGGCACCCTCCTGTGTTTCACTTTGTGCCCATTGTCCCTTGTCCTGTCAGTGGGCACCAGACTCTTTCCAGAGTCTGGCTCCTTCTTTTTTGTACCTCCTTCAGGTATTTATTCACAATGACAAGATCCTCCTGAGCCCTCTCTAGGCAAAACCGTCCCAGCTGGTTCAGCCACTCCTCATGGGTCCCTTCATCATCCTTGTGGCCCTTCACACAACCGGTTCCAGCATGTCCATGTCTTTGTTGTTGCTAGGAGCCCAGAGCTGGACCCGGCGCTCTGGATGTGGCCCCATCAGTGCTGTGTACAGGGGAAGGATCACCTCCCTTGAGGCTAATGTAGGACATTGCATAGTTTCATATTCCTTAGGTAGTTCCAACTTGAGCTCAGGCTGGGAAAACCTGTAGATGTTCAAGAGGCCTGAACATATATAGAAGTCAGAAACTGCAGTAGGGCAAAGATGTCTGGCCCCTTTGCAATGCACAGGGGTAGACAGGAACTTTACAGTGGCCAAAATGGGAGCCATGTGCTGCTGGCAGGTAAGGAACTGATAAAGACAAGAGCATGTCTTAAATTGTATCTTTAGGCTATAAATATCACATTCAATCTGTTTCTGATACAGTTTACAGACCTTTTTAAAATTTTATTTCTATTATTGTTGTGCAGCCCCTCAATGAGTTTCCCAGGTACGCTTTAGGGTGAAAAAGAAGCCAAAGCCAGGGCAGTTTTGTCATCAGAAGAGACAATTGTGGAGCTACACCACAAGCTTTTTCCTAGAATAAGAAGCTAAACCTTGCATCTATTCAGAGGAAATGTTTTGGTTCTGCATACTTTGTGTGTAATAACTCCAAAAAAGAGATCATTTAGATCATGCAAACAATGAGTTTTCTCCTTCCTCTGCCCAAGACTATTAAAAATGTACTTTCTACTTCTTAGGTAAGCTTCTTAATCGCTACCTATGGATCAGACTGATGGTTAGGTCTGTCCGTTCTGAGCAAAGCACATTTTTGGGGCAAGTTTCATCAGGAAATAAAGAGCAGGACTCTACAGTGATAGAGCATAAATGCTGGGTTACAATCTCTCTTCCAGAATTGCTTCTGTATTTTACATGAAATGGTTGCTGGATAAAATCCTTGCAACAGGGATTGGATTCTTGACAGGTTGATACTTAAACTACTCCCTGGTGCTCCCAATTTACTCTTCCTGGGAGGCGACGAACCAAACCCTTCCTTGCAGAGCAGTGCCGAGTTCAGCAGGAGGGATTGGCAAATGCTTCCAGCTGCTCAATTGCACATGGCTTAATGGATGGGAAGGCGTGAGTTTTCTCAGCAGCAGCAGGGTTTGGGCATGGTGTTACTCATCCTGATGGCTGTCCTGAGGCTGGAGCTGTGTAAAGGATGGGAAGGTGAGCTGGCACCCTCAGTATGGTTTTGAAAGAAAATAGAAGTGTATGTTGTTAACAGAATTCCTGAGGTTGCCAGTTCTGGAGGAGGACATCTATAACTATCCTGCCTCTTACATTACCTAAATAAATTTTTTTTTGCAACCATATCATAGTGCTTTTCTCAGACCCTCAGTTGATTTTGCTCATTCTTAAAATGCAACATTGCTGGTTCTTTAGTTTCTGCTGAGTGAAATTTGGGAAATAGGATTAACCTGCAGCAGCAGCCTCTCTCTGAAAAGAGTTTCATGCTGCTTGTAGAGTTCCTGGATTGCTTTAGTCTTATACTGTTAAACTACTTCTTTATATGAGCTTGTTTCCAACCCTTTCCAGGAACTTCTGCCTTTGTCTTCCCAGCACTCTTTTTTTTTTTTTTTTTTGTTAATTTTCCTACCAAATATGGTATTGGGATGAGCAAGTAGAAATCTTTTACCAAGACTATGCGTGTGTATATGAGAGAGCAAATGGAATAAATAGGCTATATAATGTAGGAGTGCTTCAATTAGCTACTCAAGGGCAAGTTCATGCCCTTTGTCTAAATCTTTTCAAATTAAACTCAGGAGCAAATTAATTGCAGTTACCACAGCTGTTCTGTTTAACTTTCAGGTGACATTTATTAATTCTTCCATCCATATTCTATGTATGGCCATATTGGTTGGTATTTTAGGATTCAGTACTTGAAATTAACCTCAAGTATTTTACACATTCAGTAAAGCCCAGCTCTTAATGGTATTACTTGTTTGAATAACAGTTGGCAGAATTACCACCCTAAGTCTCATTAGGAATGGAAATGGAATGGTTAGAATACTTTTCTTTTAGAGTACCGTGAGCCAGCAGGTCAAGGGAAAGGATTCTGCCCCTCTGCTCTGGTGAGACTCAACATGGAGTCCTGCATCCAGCTCTGGGCTCCTCAGCACAGGAAGGATGTGGACCTCTTGGAGTGAGTCCAGAGGAGGCCACGGAGTTGATTAGAGGGCTGGAGCACCTCTCCTATGAGGAAAAGCTGAGAGAATTGGGATTGTTCAGCCTAGAAAAGAGAAGGCTTCAGGGTGACCTAATTGGGACCCCCCAGTACCTGAAGGGAGCCTACAAGAAAGATGGGGCAAGACTATTTACATGAGCATGTAGTGACAGGGCAAGGGGGTGTCAAATTGAAAGAGAGTAGGCTTAAAATAGATATTAGGAAAAAATGTTTACTTTGAGGGTGGTGAGGCGCTGGAGTGGGTTGCCAAGAGAAGTTGTGGATGCCTTATTCCTGGTGGTGTTCAAGGCCAGGTTGAGTGGGGCTCTGAGCAACCTGGTGTCGTTGAAGGTGTCCCTGCCCATGGCAGAGGGTTTGGATCTAGATGATCTTCAACGTCCCCCTCCAACCCAAATTAAAAAAAAAAACAAATGAAAGAATAGTTCATTGAAATTGAAATAAAACATCCCACTGTATTAAATAAAAAATCTGGATGTCTAGTCTGTTGTGTTGGTTCTAATTCAGGTAGATAATGCTTTAGAGGAGACTCATTTAAAATCACTGTGAATTGTCCATAGGAAGAAACATAAAGCCATTGTTTACCCTTATCAGTTTTTATTCCAGCCAGTGTAATTATTCAGGATGGCATTCACAGAAACATCTAACCCATTTCTGAATCCCACTAAGCCTTTCAGTTCACTGGTATAATTTTTGCAAACTACTGCAGATTAATTATGACTTGCCAGTAAATATATTTCCCTTATCAGTTGGCAATTCTTATCAGCACTGTAATTTCATTGCAACAACCAACTTCTTCCCTATTAAAAAAATTGTTCCAGGAATAACCTGATATCTAGTATAAATATATTGATATTTCTGGGGGTTTGTTTTTTGTATTTTTAAAGAAATTAATCACTTAATTTTCTCAGAGCTATCCTGTGATTCACCATACAACTGGTTTAGCACTTGGATCTGTTTGTTCTCAGAATAGCTTCCTGCTTTGTAGGCAACACTGTATCTGGTTTTGGCTTCTAAATTACATGGTTTTTTCACTTTTATTATTATATTCCATTTCATTCCAGCCCGTTAGACCATTCAGTTTTCCTTCTGGTCTCTTTTATTTGATGACACTCACCTACTCAGTCAGTGCAGCCCAAAAGGAATAGATCTGTGCTTGTTGCCAAGGACTCGCTGTCCATCGTGGTTGCGTTTTAGAGAGCTTACTTGACTAGCTCACACTTGGGCTGGTTGGACTGAACATCTTTTGATGATTGGAATATGTTATGGGCTTCTGGAGGACAGCTCCTCATTTATTTGCCTGCGCAGGGAGTCGAGTACGTGCTGTGAGATTGCTCTTTGGGATGAACTGAAGTGTGGTACATGACGTCAACTTGGAGATTTGTTTCAAAGGAACAGTACCAACCTGGAAAAAACATTTTGCTCAGTCATACCCTCAGTGACTTCTGAGAATTGCATCAGCATAAATGTACGTTTTCCATAGGTCTGATAGTAAATGCCATCTGGTAAGATTTTTTTCATGTCATCCTTCAAAAACTTCACTCATTATCTCCTTGAAGCCTTATACATCCCCTACTAGCCCAATCTGCCACCTTCTCGTTTGATACTCCGCATATTTTTCCTCCAAATTCTCTTCTCCATCTTAGGTAATGATTTCGCATGTGCTACTGTATGAAATACTTTGCTTAAGTCAGAGCAGATGAGATCTACTGCACATTTTGTCCAGAAAATTACTATTTCAAAAAGAGATATCAGTTTAGTGTGGCACATCTACTCTGCATCTTGCCCTGCTTCCTATTTTCATTCTTGTCCTTAGTGCCTTGATTTTTTTATTTTTCTGAAGCCTTCCATATGACCTGTGTCTGACAGGTTTGCAAGTGGACAGATAAGTTCTCCTTCTTTCTGCAATTTCATAAATACATAAATTTAAAGGATTACTACTTTTAGCTTACATTGCCTTACCTCTGTCAGCTCAGTTGGTTTATTGGAATCCCTTGCTACAATGTGTTTCATTTGTCAATTTCTTCTGTCTATTGTATTGGAGGTTATGTGCCCTCACACTGTGAGAGCATTCAGGGCTTGAATTTAACTTTCTCGTAGGTGAGGATTTTCATTGCTTCCATTTTCACAGTTTCTTTCTTTCATTTTCCACACTTTTCTATCTCCCATTTCCAGATTTTTTTTACCTACTGGTGACCTTTTCTTTGCCATTTCTAATACAGTTAACCTAGCTGAAAAAATGAGGCAGAGTAATCGTTTAACATATAGGCTTAATCTGGAACAAACCTGTCACTTGTAGTGGTTTTGAGGCGGGGGTTGTTTAATTTTAAAATGAGTTAAAGGGTGGCTGAACATGGCACTTCAGGCTTCGCACTGTGTTCCCACACTCACTGCTCTGTAACATACATTTCCCCACTGGGTTTCCTCACATGAGGTGTTGGGGTTTTTTTTTTTAATTTCATTTTGGTGACATAGTCATTAATCCAGCTGGGTCTGGAATTATTTCCAGAAGCTTTGTACAGTCGAGGTGTACATTTGTGTGCTGCTGGTTTAAAAAAAGGTCTGCCTTACCCGAGAGCCAAATCACCAGCCTGGCTGACTTCAATAACTACTTTTCTTCTGAAATTGTCAAAATTGGTTCAAAAGAGAACAACAGTTCAGTTGAAATTCCACTGTAATTTACCCTTTTTGTTTGAAGTTACTTGGATCAGCTCATGAGCACTTGAGTTTCTAGGGGCATCCTGTCTACAGCACACACAGTGTTTAACAAGAACCAGTTGGTATTTGCTAGAGTGTTTGTCATAGAGATCTTTTGGCTCTTGTAGCTGGGGATATCTCTGCTCAGTTGTCACACCCACCATTTGCTCCCTTAAGTAAGTTTTATACAATGTGAAGGTAAAAATTCTAGGTAAAGACAATATTTAACTTGGTTAGCAGTCATCTGCTTTTTAGTTCAGTCATCACAGGAAAAAAATATCCTGTGCTTCTACCTACTTATCTTGATTGTCTGGAGGTTTAAAATATTTGTCCAATCTAATTCTGAAAACAGTGAACTGAACCTGTTATCCAAGATGAGAGTGTAACGTTATTATGGGGACTTAATGGAATATAGTATTTTCAGTAATAACCTGTATATTTTCCATAATGTAGTCACAAAAGTTAATTTTTGAGTCGGTTAAACATGTATTTTCACCAAGATGCTTTCATAAATGCAATTTTGATGTGATCACCATACAGAAGCACTTCACCTAACTCCATCCAGGATGCATTTTTTAGCATTTTTCAGAAATAGTTATAAATTTAGTCATGTTTTATTCCACCTTACATGAATGTTGCTCCATTGTTGTTGTTATTACTGTCGTACCGCAATCACTAGTTTTTCAACGTTCTTGATTGATTCAAATAAAAATATGTGAATGAAAAATATGAAGTCACCTTCTATCACACAGAGGGTACAATACAGTTAAACTCATCTGGCACCTGTAGAGAATTCATTATCATTTTAACATCGGGAAGCACTTTGATATATGATGTGAGCATATTGTATTACCTCCAGCAAACAAGTGTTCTTTATTATCTCTTTATGGGGATTAGGAAGAGAATTAGATTTATAAGTTCATTAAATGGCAGTACCCTTTGATTCTTGCATAGAGGAGCCAGGCGACTACAATAGATTAGGAGGGGTTAGGAATTAATAAAATGGACGTTAGATTCTCATTAAACTCTGCCTCCTAAATCCGTATGCCTTATAACTAACACTGAAGTAGAGGGCTCTTGCTTATTGTCACAGAAAACAGCCCTGATCATTCTACTAAGGAAGAAAATACACCTGTTTCTTTTTCACTGAATTTTTGAATGAATGCTTTTGTTCTTATGGCATTGTTACCTATCTCACTGTTATCCAAGACTGACAGTTTTGCAAGGTTTTCATGCTTTATCTTAATACCTTATTTTACTCTGCACTTTCCTTTTGCAGGTAGGACAGGTTAGGGCATCTCTGGAAGTCATTGACAAGTCTCTGATATTTACAGTTTCACCTGTATCCCAGACTGCCAAGGGACAGATGGGCCTCAACTCACCCTCTCTTTGCAATATCACAGTGACTCAGATGAATTGTGGTTTTTGGACAGCACTAATAGACTAATGGTTTTTAGAGAAACATAACAGGCTGTGGCTTCTAATATCCATTCTGGTAATGAAGCCCTGTGAATCTATGGAATACCTGTCTGTGATTTTCTGTCTGTGTTTACTCTTGCCATCCTTCAAGCATCCAGTATCTTGGTGATTGTCTGTGAAGGAGCACACCATTTGCAGAAATCATAATCTCTTCCTGAAAAGAGAAGAGAGCAGAAATTTTTCTTGATGTGTATTATTGGTAAGTTATTCATTCAGCTTCTCTTCTGTTGCTGAAGGTAGGCTTGGGTGCTTTTTAATGACTGTGTGTTTATAATAGTCAGTTACTTTCTCCTCAGAGATCTGCAGAACTTAATTAGTTGGTGTTATAAGCAGCTTTCCAGACCTAAGGCAGATGGAAAAAAATGTATCCCTGAGCCCTTCTATGTCTTACTGACTTCCAGAACATATCGAAAGGTTTATTTTTGTAAATTATTTAATTTGAATCACGTGCTAGATCATATATGCATATGAATTTAGAGACATAGTCATATAGGTATATACACACAACATTTTTTATTAGATCTGAAAGCTGATCTCTTTCAGAATATTCTGTTTTTGTTGCTCAGCAGATATAAACAGCAGGGTGCAAAGGGAGTGGGGAGAGGAAGATACGTGTGTCCAAAATGATGGGCTGCCTTTATTCATTCCTGCCTCAGTGGAAGTAAGCACAATATAAATCATTAAAGCAAAAACTCATGAAGTGTGAAATTTATTAATGAGATTAAAGAACCGTAGAAGGAGGCTAGCATCCCAAGTCTGAGTCTGGGACTGTGCAACCTAAAATATTACCAAACGGAGTCTTGAAGAATTCAGGCTACCATGTTATTAAATTCTCTGACTTTTAAAAACAAGGTGACGTCTCTGATTTCATCATTGTTGGAGAACCTGAGAACAATTAAAAGGTTGGTGCACTGAATCAGAAAGAGGCCTGTTGCTGGCAGCAGACTTGGAAAGTCCATTGCAAACATACCTCTGCTCTTATCACACACTGTTGCAGATGGAGCGAAGCCCTTTCCTGATAAGTGGGAATATGTAAGTAGAGGGAGTAAGTAAGTAGCAATATGTTTATTGATATAAACGAGTGATTTAACAAAGTTTGATAGTAAATGTGACCGTGGTTTAAAAAAATTCGATGGTGAGCTGCACTTGATTATTTACTGCACGGACAGGGTCAGGCAAAGCTGTCAGGGGGACCCTCCTGATGAGTTCAAGAAGGGCCCTTTTGTGTTCTAAACTCCTTCTCAGGGGGGAGTTTAGGTACAGCTGGATCCAGAACTGGTCAACAGTTTATGTCCAAAGGATTACATGTACACAACCAGTCCTTTATATCGCTTAGCTAATATTTCAAAGAAGATTAGCATCTCTTACCAAGAATCTGTTGCGGCAAAGAATCTCTCAACCTTAAGAAGTAACCTGCAGAGGCATCCCTACTCACAGGGAGATCTTGGCATGTGGCCAAGCAGAGCTCAACAGGCCTTGGAATGTCCACTATTTATGGAGTAAGATGATTGACTTCCATTTGTATTTGCATGCCAGCAAGATGTTTGGATCACTATTCCAGACAGCCCCTGTCTGCCGTGTTGCCATCCATCCCCGAAGTCCAGAGTAAGCTGGATGCAGCCATCACAACCCCCACTGGTGGTTATGGCCTAAGCAGGGGAGGAGCAAACCATCACACACATGATTAACAAAAAGCAAAAAAATGTTACGAAGACGTGACCTCCTTAATATGTGGCGTAAGACACCATTAAGATACATGTTTCCAAATTCTCCATGTGAGAAGAAATCCCTCTTTCCTTCTGAGATCCTGGAACTCAAACCTGTGTACTGACTGGAAAGGGGGAAGGGCCACTGGACTTCCCAACACATTTTTGCAGACTCTTTGAGTCGGGTCTCTGAGAAGATCAGTGGCTGAGACTCCTTACAGAATGAATATTTATCAAAATAAGCAGTAAATTCCGTGCAATCACACTAGTTTCCCTTCTTCCCTTCCTTGACATCAGGAATGCATATCACGGTAAAGAAACTCTGTTTATTTTTGGTGTGTTGATACCAGTCTTTGCAAGCATATTTAGGTGTTGGCAGCTTGAAAGGCATTTAAATGCATTGTAAGAGAACAATGCTTTGCAACACAAAAACTGGAATTTATTTAAAAGATAGCCACATAAGCCTCAGGCACAGTCCCTGCTTTCGAAATGTGGATGAAAAGTATCTGGTAGGGATAAGGTATAAGCTTCACCTGAGACAGGACAGGTATGTGGCTTGCAAAGCTCCAGGACAGGCGATACTCTAGCCTGGATCATGGTTATAAACTTGTTTTGGGGAAAAGAAGAATGCTTTTCACAGAACAGAACAAATAATTAACTAGCCATGGATAAGTAATTAATCCTTGCACCTTATTTGCAAGGATTTTATTCACATTTGCTGTTGATGATACCAACACTTAAAAGTGCTTTCATCCAGGTGCCAGGATGAGCGACTGGCGAGTGCTCACTCCTGGCAAACACGTACAGAGATCATGAACCACACTCCAGCTGACCTTAATTTTCCAGTTAGTACCTACAGAAAAGAAAATCTGCCTTGCATTCAGTTTAGATTTCTTTATATTATCTATCTAAGGAAAGCTTTTGTATTTAATGAAATATACATTCAGGATAAAGAAACATGCAATGGGAGACAAAAAGGATTTGAGTTATTTAAAATCTGAGCACGGTGAGATGTGAAGAGAATACTGGCTTTCTTAAAAGGGAAAATTCAATTTGCTGAAGCTGACAGATTCTCTGTAGCTACTTAAGATCACCCAGGCTGAGTACTATGACAAGGATGATGGATCATTTCCAGGTGTTCAGAAAGCTCAGCCATAACCTGCAGAAATGTTTACCTGAATGTCCTCCTAAGGAGCCCAGGGCCTGGTTTAGTGAAGTGCTTTGCTTTTATTGCCTGCAGATTGCTTTCTTTCTGAATGAGTAACAGTATCGGCTAGGATAAAAATATAACTTATAAGTCACTTTAAAGCTGCAGACACTTGGAGGACAAACATAGTCATGTTGTCATTGCCTTTCCTCATTTTTCCCCTTAAGATAGTATAGTCTTTTGTCTTACATTTTCAAGGTTGTAGAAGCAAATGATGCCACAGAGGAATAAAAATTAAATAACTTTTAAAACTGGCTTCTGTGTGATGAAACTCCACCACAGAACTTGGAGAAGTTGAATGAAAATGGTTTTGAAAGACTTACACCTCTTGTCAAAAACCACGCTCTTGAATGAATTCTGAATAAGTTGGGCATAGTATAAAGACATAAATATCACCATCTGACAGAACTAACTACATGCCGTTTTGGAGAATGGATAAATTATATGGACGAGGATTTTTCACGTTTTTCTGTTTATAGAATAGAAGCTGTTGCAGAAATGTGTCCTGGCCCCCTCCTTGCTGAACACAACTGCTTGAAATGTATTTCTTTTTAAATTTTTGGAACTGTCCAGAAGAGTTAAAATGGCAGTATGTCTTCAGAAAGGTGTTGGCGTCTCCATATCTGTTCAACATTTAGCATCTGCTCTATTTGAAAGAAAGTATCCCCAGAATACAAATCCAGCTGATGTGTCCTGTTTCTTTTGATGCCTCTCTAATAGTAGGAAAAACCTTAATAACTAAAGTCGGTGGTAATGTGAGTGCGATAAGCAAGAGCCTAAAAGAGATTGAAGACCCTTTAGTTATTTCGTATATGCTGCTAAGTTGTAAGGGGTAATATTTTATGATCTTAGGAACATTAGGTACATGGGGAACTTGACAAAGGTGAAAGAAATTTCAGTATCTGTGTTTTGTATGGTAAGGTTTACATCAGTATTGGGCATGGGTAGTCAGCCGTATCTCCTGCAAATCCAGTAGCTGATACTACAACTGATTCATCTATCTTAAAATGACATTTAGTTTCCAGTAGAATTGCAGAAAATGTCAGTTTCTGGACTTCTGCCTAATAACATGGGAAAAGCTGAACAGTATCAGAAAAGGCAATACCAACAGGACTAGCAGGATGCAGACCCTGAAATTATCATAAAGTTTCCACTTAATCTTGTCTCTCTGTCTGACTCAGCATAGTTCCATTTACAATAAATTCCGTCAGGATTCTTTTGTTACTCAAGCCTGTGGGCATCATCCTAAAGCTCAGAATGTAGTACATGCCTTTTTCAGTGTGAAGGAACCATCTGTTTTTTCTCCTACTCAAGTAATACTGACAAAGGACATATATAACTGCTGCGATGTTATTTCAAAGGAAAACAACATTTGCTTTCTCCAAGGAACATAAATAACATATTGAAAAGTATATGAACATCCACAGCATTTATATGGTTGGATACAGCAGAATTTAATTAGTTAAGGTAACAAAATTTCAATGTTCTATTGGTAGAAATTAAGGTTTATATTTCCTTTTCTCTTAGCCCTGTCACCTTTCTGTGTTTCCTGTCACAGTGAAGGTTGACTTTAACAGATAAGAAAATGAGAGGGAGACATTTGCCCAGCAGATTGTCTAAATCCTTCCTGTTTCAGACACTTGCCATTCCAATTTTTATCCTTAAATTAACTGTGTTTTCCTTCTGACTTTGTCCATCCTTTTCAAACTATAGATGCTTTCAGTAGGAGCAGCAGCATCCTTACTTGCTCACGGGGAAGGAAGGATTTAACAGGTACTTAAGGGAATGCAACAACATCAGGGTCATGGCATAAAACTCAGTCAGAGCAGCGTGTCTGGCACACTCCTTCTCGCAGTAAAGCCTTTCCATTGCAAGAATGGCTGAGTTAATTTGTTTTCCATGTAATTTTAACTCTGTTACAGAATCTCTGCTTGTCCTTCATAGCTTGCATCTTACAATAGTGATATCACAAGCCTCAGGCTACAGATACCCTTGTAAAGGTGCCACCAAATACAATGCATGCTTGAAAACATACTAGTTCCTGTTAAAGGTCCCTTTGTAGAATCCCCAATATAAGTTCATTTTGCTCTTGGAGGAATGAGCATAGGAAGAAATGTGGCTTTGTAGCACCTCTAGAAAGTTAAGCTACACTGTTTCTGTAGGGTTCATAGAACCGTATTACTATGAACACTCATAAACTTAAGAGCTGATGCTATTGGCAATATTTCTACAGCAATGACAAAAAAACCCCCAAAACATCTTATGTGTAAACAACAGGGCGTTGCTCACATTTCATATTAAAAAAAAGTCCCTTCAGTTAATTTTCTCCTGTTTTGCTTGGTTTAAATGTTGCATGTGGGATGGAAAGTGATTTGCTTAGCGTTTAGGCCCTTACTGATACCTTCCTGGCACTGTCTGATTTCCTGAAAGAAAAACTCAGCTCAAAACTCGGTAATATTTATGAGGAAGGTGGCCACAGAACAGCTTCTCTCCTCCAGGGAAGCAGTGCAGGGCAGGGTCTGGAGTCTGACTTCAATTTCATCATCAAGTCTTGATTATAAATATCATAGAGATTGAAAAAAAAAAAAAAAAGAAGAAGAGAATTTACAGGATTGTTTGGAGTGTGACCTCAGTTCTGGATATACTGGCATCAGGATGCACAAAGAGTCTGGTCTCTTCTGTAGTGGGTATTCTATTTGGTGGAATCATGCCTGCTTCCTCCTAATAAACATGCAATAAGTTTATTCTCCTTCACTCCTTTGATGAAAATAAGACAATAGTAAAATATTGAATAAGAGTGAAAGTAAGGGAAATAAGTGATAAAACATCAAAATGGAGTAACTGAAAAGTAGAAGTTTTTGTGAAATGCTTATTTTGAAAGAGAAAAGAGTGGAGGTGAATTTCTGGTTTTGGTTCCATGCAAAGCTATTAAATAAAGGAATACTTAGCATTTTTTTTGCTTTGCTTTCATTTTTTGCTGGGGCACAGAAGCTGCGCTCCTCTGGTCTCTCACATCCTCTTCATTCAGCCAGGTTCAATACATATTTTTCTATAAATACCACAGCAGGTGACAAATGGAGGTGGACATGAAGTTCTGCAGCAGCCAGCCCAGGAGTGAGAAGCTTGTTGTGGGGGGGGACTGTAACAGAAAACGGAGGGAAAATTGCCAGAAAGAATCAGAAGTATATGGAAAAATGAACAAACTGACCAATTGCAGAAAATGTCAGTTTTTCTTCCTTAAAGTTAAGCATCATCCCTCAAGAGGGAAAACAGGAAAGTGAGACAAAGAGGAAGGTAAGATAGTCTTCCTCCTGGTCCTTGTCACCCAGAAACTTGGTGGCAAACATCACGGATAACTAGTCTGTGAAGAATTACATCTCTCTCATCCCGGAAGTAAGCCTGGGGAATCAGCAGAGACGCTACAGACTACTGGAGAAGCTTAGCCTGAAAAAAAATCAGCATCAGGAGATGATTTCAAGTCTAGAGATACAAGAAGAGCCTGAGGTCTTGGCTGCCCTAGATTATGAACCAGCTGAGAGTCTGGTGACAAGAAACTGGACAGGATGCTGAGCAAGCAAGAAAGCTGTCAGAGGAGTGACTCTCCACGGGAGGGGTACAAGCTGGCCCAGAACAGAGCTAAAGGGGCCCTGTCAAAGACAGTGACCCAGTAGAGAGCTGGAAATCGTGTATTTTGGGAAGTAGGGGGTTGAGGACTGCTGGAAAGTGTCCTGAAAAGCGGTAGGCACCAGAGAACTGTCTGCTGTAACCATATTGCCAATTGTCATGGTTTGATTGTAAATCTTGCACTATTTGGAGACTAATTTTCTTGCTCATTGGGGAAATATATGTTCTCACTGGAGGGAAAACAAACCCTAGGCAATCCCTTCATTCTTTACCCTCTGTCCTAGCAAAACTCCTGCGAGTGTTGCTTGAGCATATTCTGCATACTCGCAAGAGAGAAAAGGATGGAAAAAAGCTTAAACTTTTAAATTTAAGAAGTTATTTGTAAAATATCTGCAATTTTTTAAAGGGCGACTCTTGATTTTTTTTTTTTTTTTTGAACTTCATTTTGACGATCTGAGCCTGGAGACAGTAAGAGCTCAGCTCCAGGGGGTTAGCTCCTTTCAGAAACAGGGAACTCCTTGTAGAGGCATGTGCACCCAAAGGAAACATACGTGTTCATCTGATGTGGAACAGGTTATAGGTATCCCAGGAGTGAATCTGAATCTGTCTTGTGTCTGCAGATGGAGCTGGCAAGTGGGATTTATAATGTCTAACTGGGTGAATGGGTTTATACCACCTTAATTAACCACGACTGTAGGTGTATGTGGATAGATTCCTACTAGAATAATTTTTTTTTTTGCTTTTTTCCTTCAGTGTTCTTACAAGAGAACATGGAAGACAAGAGAAATTTAATTTCAAAATGTAGTTTCTGTGTTTTTCTGTAGAGATGGGAAAAAAAGTGATGTTTATTTCAGGATTGGATTTCAGAATGATCTGCTTCCTTCCTCAGATGTGACTGGTGACAGGACTTGGCAGGAATGGAGACCTGTGCTAAGAACCATTTAATTCTGTGGGTGTCAGATCAAAACACGGAGCAGATGAACAGAAGAGGGTGAAAGAAGAAAATTTCCTAGATGTGTAAGATTTTCTTATTCTCAGTCTTCTTGATCTCTTATTTATTGAACCTCTTTTTGCAACCAAGCAGTGTCAAAATGGGACATTTGACTTGTGAGATAGGAAAAGGGAAAAGCATTTTCCTCCCAGGTGTGAGGTTTTTTGCATAACTCCAATGATCAGCAGAAACATTTAAGTAGCTACAGACCCTTCACTCGCCAGCTTTTCAAACCAGGTGTCCCAGTATTTGGTTTAACACTGCCAGGAATGCAGGAACCCTATGGACTCATATGCCTATGACATTTTATGGGGTATGTTCTGCCTGGAACCAGCTGCGTGACCCTTGGAGGCTGCCATAATGCATTCTTGATGCACACACCAGCCACATACAAGCATGCCAGCCTGCAAAGGGCCCCATCCTGAGGAAACAAGAGGACCTGCTCTGCTTCTCTCCTAGCTCACAAGTCAAATGACTGCATTAGCTGGTGCTGGTGGCTGGAGGCTGCGGCAAATGAAGTAAGAACTCCTAAATAGATGCATTCACTGGCGTGTTTGTCTACACTGCCCTGAAATCTGGCTGTCCTTTACACTTGACAGATAGGAAGGCTCCTAAGCAACTGCTGCTTTGTGGCTAAATATACATTTTTACCCACAGAGATTGCCATCCCCCCTCGCAGGCTGCAGCAGAGCCTTTAAAACCCCCGTGGACAGAGAAAACAACACCACACAGAGACATCACATAGATTATATAAATAGTTGAGAGACCCTGGGGCAGAGAGGACAGTGTACATGCTGGCTCTTGGGGCAACCGTCGCTGGTAAGAATGGTTCTTATGTAAGAAGATACAGGATAAGCACATTTGTATTTTGATTTCCCCTGCAAATACAGAACACAAGAAAGCACCGTTTACAGAAGGAGTCTACTGTCATCATTTGGGGAGTGTAACAGCGAACATAGCCCAAAGTGAGGCACAGAATGGAGGCAGCTTTCCCGTGTGTCAGACCCCTGTGGGGCTAACAGGCTCTTGAAGGACCCAGAGATGACACCCTCACCTCAGGGTGGTGTTCCCTGCAGTCACCTGCTTGAGGCTGATTCTCCTGCAGGTTGCAGAAAAAAAGTCATAAGAAAGAGAGCAAAGCCTCATTATTATTTGTAAATTAATGATTTAATTAAGGATTAATAATTAAAGATTAAAAGATCAGAAGGAAGAATGCTTTCACCAGTTAAAAAGGACAGTTGTTTTCTGTTAAGCATATGCATACCTTTGACATCTTGTTCTCATGATTAAGGCAAGTGAGCAGTTCTGGTAAGATCCTAAAATCCTCAGGGGAGAAGCCAGCTTCAGCCTGTCAGTCAAGGCAGAAGTCTGTTTAAAAGTCCATATTAACAACCTCAGTAAGGAACAGTACAAATAGCTGATTAGATAGTGTGTTGATCAGCCTTTCCCACGGCGAGTTGCCTTTCTGTCTTTTGGGAATGGAGCCACTGGGTTCCTTTCTCAAAGACTCCCTCTCACTGCTGTTCTTCAGTGTTTGTATGTACTTCTCAACCAGTCACCTTGTAGTTTAATTGGATGTACACACGGATCTGCTCTCTAATTTCTGGCCCTGTTCCTGGCTCTGACTAGGCAGCATCCATAGCACTTCGCTGATCTCAAGCAACAAGAAAAAACGTGTTATTCCTCTCTTGCCCTGTGTTTTCTCAAACAAATGAATATTTTGTACCACTTCTGTAATATCTTTGAACATGAGATTTTAAGCGACCCAGACACTAAGATTTATGCTGATAAGACAAAGACTTGGGGCTATACTTTTGTTATTCACAGCAGAGGCCAGAGATCTGTTCTTAGCCCGTGGAAGAGTGTTTGATGTGCAAGTGCTACAGCACAACTGCAATGGCATATTTTCCACTTTATCAGCACGTTTTATCAGAAGCTTTTCTACATTAGTGAGCCTCTGGCAACACAGCTGGAATTTACAGACATGCCACTGGAAATGTGCTTACAGACCTGATGTCATACAAGCAGAATTGGCTGTATATAGGTGAAGCCAAATTTACATGGTTTGCTCTAGTTTTTTAAGGCAGCAAGGAGAGACAGGCACCTAAATACCTTAAAAAAATTAGGTCTTGGTCAAATTTTGCTGTTTAAGCTGTGCTCTGGAATTTGAACTTAAGCTCTGCAGGAGCAGGTGGGAAGATTAACTCTTTAGCCAGGGTACCCGTGAATAGTAAAGGCAGAATTAATGACACTTCTACTCTTGTGCAAGAATCTGTTAGGTCCATTCCTGGCCAATGTTACAGGCTGGTGCAGCCACCCAGGCAAGAGTTTGGTCTTATATTTTTCTGCTGACAGAAGAGGTAGCATGATTTTGGAGCAGTTCACAGACGTTGTGCGTGAAGAACATAAAATTGTCACACACCTTTGCTGGTTGCTACAGGGTCTGTTGTGCTGGGAAGATATGTGTGTTTCCTGGCCAGCTCTATGAAATTTCCCAAAGGCAGAAAACTGCTTTTTGCTGAGAAAAGTTTGCTTTCTCTTTTAGTCTTTTATACATATGAATAAAAAATTATTTTATGTCTGATTAAAGAAACATAGAAAGTGGAGAAAACACTGGTTATGATGCCATTTGCCAATGGTTTCCTTTCCTGTAGGGCTATATTGTTTCTTCAGGTAATTAGAGGAGGCAAAATTCAATGCAGAGAAGAAAGCATCCTGAGACACCTCCCCTGCTCTCCCTCCTGCCCATCCAGCACAAGCTATTCCTTTTTAGGGCATCCTAGTTTTGTGTTCTGGGTATTTGTTTAATTTTGTTCCATTTTTCTTTCCTTCTTCTGGGTGAAAATTTTACCTTGGTGAGTAACACTATATAGTGTTTAGCTGTGAGCAGTATCCGCTGCCAGTGGCATCTCAGGCTGTAAGATCCACAAACAGTAATGGAGTGATACCGAACTGAGAGAGTGAGATAAAGGCAACTTTTTATTGAACTTACTAGGGAAATAAAAGTATAAAGAGGTGAGAAAAAATAATACACTAAAGGTATAACAGAGGAAGCACTGATCTCTTCTCTCTGGTGACCAGTGACATGACTCAAGGTAACAGCATGAAGCTGAGCCAGGGGAGGTTTAGGTTGGATATCAGGAAAAGGTTCTTTACCCAGAGGGTGGCTGGGCACTGGAACAGACTCCCCAGGGAAGTGGTCACAGCACCAAGCCTGACAGAGTTCAAGAAGCATTCGGACAATGCTCTCAGGCACGTGGTGTGACTCTGGGGGAGTCCTGCGCAGGACCAGGAATTGGGCTTGATGATCCTGATGGGTCCCTTCCAACTCAGCATATTATATGGTTCTATGATTCTATGACAAGAGGAAATGGTTTCAAGCTGTGCCAGGGGAAGTTTAGATTGAATATTAAGAAAAATTTCTTCACTGAGAGGCTTGTCAAGAATTGGAACAGCCTGCCCAGGGAACTGGTGGAGCCACCAGTCTTGAAGTAATTTAAAAGACATACAGATGTGGCACTTGGGAATGTGGTTTAGGGATGGAATTGGCAGTGCTGATTTAATGGTTTGACTGGATGATCTCAGAAGCCTTTTCCAACCTAAATGATTCTATGAGTCTATGTGGTAGTATAAAGAACACTGAAATTTGCTGGCTTGCAGCTGAGGCTCCCTGTTGCTTCTGATATTAGTTTATTCTTGATAACATACTTATTAAAAAATGAAAAGCACCATGCTGAGACAGGATTTTAAAGAAAGCTGGAAGGATCATAAAGTGCTGAATGGGTTTTTGCCACTCAAGTTACATGTGGGTAACAGTAGACAGTGGGTAGTGTGCAGCAATTGTCTTTTCACATAAATGAATACTGTACCAGAATGTTGATTGGTGGGAGCACTACTCCCATTAAGCAGTAGGAAGAGTTTCTTGCTGTTTTGGGCAAAAAGGTTTTATATAATTAGAGTTCTAATTAGAAATGCCAGACCTAATGTTCTATTGCCTACTTTGGTTTGAGTGCTATAGAAAAATATTAACTTTTGGCAGAAGTTTGCACCTACTAATTACTTGTGAAAAGATTTGGATGGAAAGCAGAGCCTCAATCTTTCAGGAAAATGAAAAGCAATTAAAAGAAAAAGCAAACAATTATGCTATTAATTTCTCTCAATGATCTGTGCCATTACTGTATAGTTATCACTGACAACATTCCCTTATTAGCAGCATTCAGCCTGACATTTATTTATCATTCCTGAACATAGCTCTGTCATAAGAATGCTGAAATGTGGGAATAAGTCACATTATAATGATGAAAGTAAGACTTGGATCCCAACTGACCAATATTTCTGTCCATCTTTTTGCAAATGGTCCAAAGTGGTTAGAAAAGACAGATTTGGGGGTTACTTTTCTGGGCAAACATCTGTGATTTTGCCATTTCCTCTTGAATCAATAGCTCCTGCTGATGGTTACAGAAGTTCGTTAACACACACTGTGATACAAAACTACTGCGACTTAGGTGTGCAATGGAGTGTGAAACCTTTTCCTTTCCCTTCCACATAGACACACAGACATGTATTAGCTATGCTTGAAACAAACTTCGAAGGGAGGTTAAGTTGCTCAATGCCTCTTTGCATTTAATAATTCAATGAAAAAAAGAATCTCTGTAGCAAGTGAACCAGCATAACTAAAGCACCTCTAACCTTCTGGAGGAGCCTATTTGTCTCTGCTGATAAGGAAGGGAACCCTGGGAAATTACTCTCCATAATTAGGCAGTGTGGGAATTCAATTGCAAGTCAGACCATATGTGATGATCTGACCGCTGGGGTTATCACAGGGACAATGGCACTGGGGAAAGAGTTCTGCCCACCGAGCACATTGGCTTCATCCATCTGTAAGAGCAGTGATACACAGTACATAGGTCATAGTACTGCTTTCTTTACCAGAAATTAGAGTGACCTGGACTGCAGTGGTGACAGTGGAAGCACATTTCTTTGGCTGTGACCTGCATCTTCCATTGCTACATCTAGTTACACCTTTACTGTGCAAAATTAATTAGCTATATATGGTTAATTATTAGGGTACAACCTTAGGCTATAAGCCAATATACATGAGGCAAATACTTGCCTTAAACCTATACACTAAATTCAGTAATGAAATCTATTTTTATAATTTTATTTGACCAATTCTTGGAGTCCTTTCCTCCAACAGCAGCATACTGCTGTTCTAAAAATTAGTCCTGGAAGGTAAGCCTTGCACGAGACCTTTCACAAGAAGATTCAACCAGCCCTCTTCTCCCAAAAGGCAAGGATGTGGGACATAGATACAACCTCATTTTACCCAAGTTCAAGTAAATTTTTAACTTTCTGATGTTAAAACATGACCTATTCACCTGCAGAGGTACTTCACAGCTTGCAATTTTTTTGCAGCGTCATATCATTACAGGAAGTGTAATGTGTTTATTAATTAATTAATGCAAATGTGGCTGTCTGGGAGGTTGCATGAAGAGCTGGGGCCCTGTTAGACATGTCCTAGGGTGAGCACCTTGCCTCAGGTGAAGCAGGCAGTTGAATTCACCAGGCTGTCTTTGGTTTAATTTTTCTACTTTATCAAATTGACATTCATTGTGATGCGATGCTGGACTTTGCTGAGAACAGTAAACCATCCTTATGGAGGAAAGAAATCAGAACAAAAGACTGATATCTGAGCTGTCTTACTGCATATGCAGAACATTTAATGGTTTTATTTTTATTACCAGCATAGTTGCTTGTGGTGAGTTTAATTTTCCATCTAGTACTTTTTTGGCACAGTTCCACTTGCAGAAGTGAAATGACATATCCATCCATCTTTTTCGTTCCTGGGTGATAAAAGTACAATAAAAAACCAAATCTTAAGTTAGTTTTCTGTAATGAGCAGAAATAAATCATAACTGAATCTTAACTCCTCCTTCTCCTCCCGCCAAAAGTCCTGTACTCAAACAAACACTTCTTACAGGCTTCCTGCTAGTTTTTAAATAATATTCCATTTTCTTTCCCCAATTTTTCGGCTTTTGTCTTTAAAATCTATTTACTGCAATGAGATATACTAGCTGTTTCCTAATGTATGATTTCACTGTAAAATATTGTTTTGGAAAAGAAATACCCAGAGAAACACTCAAGCTTATGGTAGGCAGATATTCACCTGGTTAGCCATTACTAATCTAAAAGTAGGCTAATCCCAATTAAATTCTGTTTGTACCTATGTGTTTAGCCCCAAAGCGGAGTTTGAAACCTGACTTTCTTTTACATTGCTGGTTGTTGTACAATAGTTTAGATATTTAAATGCTTGTCTGAGCTGGCATTCTTAATAGAGTCCATGAGAATTTGCAGATTCCCGTCAGTCAAACCATTAACTGCTGAGATGCCTTTAGAAACCCCCCATTTCATAATATTTCCTTTTTGACCGCCCCAGTGACAGAAACTTATTAAGCAGAAGAGCAATGAAAAACAAATACTGAATAATCTTACTTATACATAAGTTTTTATGTATGTGAAGATAGTGGCATTTATGAAGAAGAGTAACTCCCAAACATTTATGCATCCTAGATTTTACAAACTAAGCCTAGTTTTTACAAATATTTGCCTTGTATTGCTACATGAGCCTTGAGAGCAGATTTCAAAAGTCTGTGCTAAAGTTAATAGTTCTCACACAGTCCTAGTTTTGCTCTTGATGTGGTACTGGAAACTGCTTTGTCCACTTTGTGAGCTGCACGAAGGCAAGCTGACAACCTCTGTTGATGGCAGAGGAAAGAAAGTGTGGCTTCGTGGAGAGGCTGAACTGCCCTGTTGTCTTTAAAGGTGCTTGTTCTGAGAAGCAAGGCACGCTGCCAGATCCTGGTGTGGGAGTTTGGCCGTACCTGTGAGGCTGGTAGACAGTTCTGAAGACCTTTTCATCTGATACATTTCACACAAAGTAAATTCATTATGAAAGGATTAAGCAGCTTAGGTATCATCCCCTTCACAGCTGCTTCTTTCCCTGAAGAGGTCCCAGGAAAAGGTTGTTTTTCATAAGGACACTTCATGTGAATGATGTACAGAGAGTGGTCACACCCTGTGGACAAACATGACTTTTAAAACAGTTGTGACACCAGGATTGCCTTTCTTCCTAAGTCCCTCTAGACTAGACAGAGCTGGTGCTCCTCTAAGGAACAAGAGTTAAGTTCAGTCTCCTCGTTACTCATGTAATAGGCTTTTTCATTTTTCATGAGGAAGGATATCCTCTTAAATGAGTTTTGAAACTCTGTGAGTATTTTACTGAACACATGCATAAAATATGGTAAGCTGAGGAGAGAATAACCCAAATTCCTATTTCGTATGGTGAGGCATCCACTGAGAGAAACTTGAAAACGAGATGGTTTTTATTTTTAACATTTGCTTTGATTTATGGCATGCTCTGTGTTACTGAGGATCACGCAGAGTGCAGCTGAGTGGTGTTTAGATGCTGTCTGGGGTTAAAACACAGCAGATCTTAATTAATTCTAGCTTGATCATATCTACATGTCTGACTCACATACTGTATCTAAGTTTAGAGTAGCTATGACTGGACTGAAGCACTGACGTTGAGAATACTTTGGTACAAACCTTTGGCATTTCTTTGGTACGTGCAACTAAGGGCTGAGCTGTTGCTAGCACAAAATGCTGTGATATGTGACTATGAGGATGCCTTCCTTGCCTTTCCAAATTAAGAATGTCAAAAATTCTTACTTATTACACCTAAGTGAAGTGCAGTGTGCCATAACATTAGATTAGCTACTGGACTAGGTCAGGAACCTTGCATTAAGTCCCTGCCTATGGGACTATTGCTTTTTTTCATTTTTGGAAAGCTCCTTCTCCAAGTAATGAGGCAAATGACATCAAACTTGTTCTGATTAAGTATTTTAGTAGAATACAACAACAACAAAAAGGAATATTACAACTGTGAATGTTTTACAGTGTAAAATAATCTTTCTGATGAATACTTGATAGGACTAAAGAACAGCCCCCATAACATGTGGCCAACATAATTGAAGAAATGTAAATTATGTACTTATAAACTCCATAACATTATCTATTCTTGGTAATAAATCTGAGGTTTTGGTGATAATTTATGTCAGTTCTCTGTGATATGCAAAGGAACAATATTCTCAGAACTCTGTGTTTATTTATTGGGTTTTATAAATGATGAAAAAGCTTTGTGAGCAATATTTTTGTCAGCTATTTTCCTTGTGTCTCTGAAATTGTAAATGATTATGGTTTTTTTTCTGTGATACTACAAAGTTGATGTAAACACTTGCAGTGATTTTTACTGAATGTCTGGAACCTGAGCTGTCTTACAAGCTCCTGGTTAGCTGGTTGGGTTTTTTTTGGAACAGCCTTGGAAACTTTTTTTTTTTTGCTGGAATAACAGCGAAATTGGGATAATATTTTTGTTCTCAAACTTTCAAAGAAAATTTCCAACCCAAAATGTGGGCAGGGTGAAAGAGTGTTATGACTGAAGCTCACTCTCTTGAAGCCTTATAAGGTGTGGTGCAGAATGAGACCCTTGGAGCTCTCGTGGCCCACAGAAGGCTTTGACCAGCAACCTCTGTCTGAGCAGGGCCTCTCAGGGCCAGTGAACTCTGGGGTTTTCCGTACTTGGAGGATCGATGAACGATGACAAGGGATCCTGGGCTGATACCCCCACTCCTTGAGGCTTGACCCATTGAGCGGGCCCATTCCTGCAAAAAGTCTTCATAGTGAGCCCCCTGAACTTCTGTTCTTGGCTTAGATCAAAATAAAGGCTTCAACAAGCTTTAGGTATGAATGCTGAAACAGGCCCTTTAAAGGAAAAAAAGAAATAACAATAAAAAGAGAAGGAGAAACTTTTTCATGATAAGCATGTCTTTGTAGGAAAAAGTATCAGGACACCAGGTACTGTGATGCCTCTGTGCTTTGCCATGACAATGAAGGTGTCTTTGAGAGTTTATATTGCTTCATAGTGAAGGGAGACCGGATTTTCTGCATGAATCGAGTGGAGCTGGCTTTATAAGGTCTGTCCGCTTTCCTCCTATCAAAATAAAAAGGGAAGCAAAGCATGGCATCTCCACATAGGAAAGATATTAATTGAAGCAGGAAAGTATTTCTAAAAGTCATGGGAAAAAAAACAAATGGTGAGGAATTCACACATTTTTGAAAGAGCTTAACAAGTGAAAAAATGAGCTTTCTTTGCTTGACAAAATTGAAAAGGGTTTAAACAGCTTGGTTACGAAAGGGCAGGTCTAGCATAGGCAACCTTTCCCATCTGAACACAGAGCGGGATTTATTAATTAGTAATTATTTCTGTAAAGGACAGTGTCATGCTGACAGCAGTAATGAAAAATTCATGACGGAGACTTAACATTCTAATCTGCTGGATTACTATGAGGAGGCTGCCAAACTTGGGCGACCAGCCAGTGCTAGGAACACAAACAAATATCATAGTTCCCATAGAAACTGGGATCACCTTGGAGATGATTAATACCAGTCTGACTTAAAATGGGTGTTCCAGAGATATCACTCTCGGCTGATTTAATTATGACCTGGTGTAATATAGCTGAGCATCTCTGAAGAAAAATAACTCTCTATTTCTCAAATTCTTCCTCCTACCCCTTGATGGAAGTTTAAGAAGGATATTGTTTTATTTTGTTTCTTTGCTATTAAGAGAGAACAGAAAACCGTATAGGACACATGCTGGAGTCATGTATGTCACATTGGAACATAGACAGATATACTGAGGACTATTTGAAATATTTAGAAACTTTATTCTTTTTTTTGGTTGTTGTTTGTCTGCTTGTAGTCTTGTAAAAGCACACATTGCTTATACCTGCGGTTCTCTGAGCAATACAAACTATCAACAGTTTTCATACTTAAGTGGAGTACACCAGCTGGTGCTAGGAGAATTTTTACAATCCATTACCCAAATGGAGCTTTGTGAACAGGATACTATTCCGAGGTTTTACAGTGTAGGCAAAAATAAAATGTTAATTTCACAAGAGACTGTGAAAAAAATTGTCAAAAAAAAAAAAAAGAAAAGTAGATCTTTTTAGCATTATCATCAGACAATCTAGGTATTCTATGAATAAAATACTCTGTGCTTGAGTCACCATATCTAACATTTGTGGTGTCATTCAATCTCTGTCTCTCGATGAACAGAAAGTGAATATCAAATCTCATATGTTAGCATGTTTTTCTGAAAGACATAAATCTCCTAAATGTGCTAGATCTGTAGGAACTTCTACCATTATCATTGAACTGGCGTAAAATTCAGTTTTCCTTCTATGTGTTCTTGAGGATCGATTTTTCATGCACATGTCTGATACATGAAAAGTTTAAAATTTAACAGCGATTTTTGAGAGAGGACACATTTACCAAAATGAGTGCTTTATCTCATATTTACATAAAGCATTATTATTGACAGCAATACTCAGTTTGGTTGAAATCCTATAAACTTTTAGTGCTGAAACATCAATAGTTTTAGGCAAATATTCACAATGTGATTTATTCTTTCTTTTAAGACTGAAAATGCTGCCATGCTTACCTGTTTTTAGAATATTGAAAAGAATTAAAATATTTCTTCCCATTCATGAATACAATTAGGGAACATTTCCCCATCCCGAATCAGAGGTAAAATAGCCTTGGTTTTCCTCCACTTCTGGATGTGGTCTTACACGTGTCAAGTGAGAAGAGGATGGAGATGTTTTAAAATATCAAAATAACTATGATGACTTTCAGCTTGTATTCTTCATGAGTGAAGCTGCTGGATAGACCAGATTCTGGGAAATTGATTGTTCCAGAAAGTAGTAACACCAGAAATGCAAATGCTAACTGTCCCAATGAGAGTAGCAATGGAAAAGCAATAGAAAACGAATCTAACTGTACCAAGAGTTCTGCAACGGCCTCACAGGGAAAAAGAGAAAGTGCAGATGAATCGGAAGCATCAGATTTGAAAGCTGAACTTAAAAAAATAAGTGGTTGTAGCATCCAAAGGAAAAATGGAAGGATATAAAAGGATGTGTAAAGAGAAAGGCTAAGAAGACCTAAAAATAATTGATGAAAAAGTATCTGAAGTCTTAACAGAAAGACAAAATACTTTTTCTGGCTATTCAACAATGGACAAAGGATATTAATGGGTGAAGGAATGAAGTCTGAAGTGATTGATAGCTTTTGGAAAGACTAACCATAAACAGTCAACTTCTATAAATAATGTGGTAGTAAAAAGAGTACAAAGCCAGGCTAGATTTTGGATAAAAAGTTCAAGTCCTTGGGTTAGTTTCTGTAAGATATTTTCAAATTTTTTAGCAGTTCTCAGATGAGTTATAAGAGCCTGAGAGCAGGTGAAGGCTATTTCAGGACAGAGAGTGGTGATAACGAAGAACTGTAGCTCTTGTGTAGGTTTGTGAAAGGAGGGAAAAGTCTAAACGTACTAATCTCTAGAAAAGTTGAAAAGAAGACCCAGAGTGTTGGCTCTGGTCAACTAAATATCTTGAAAATTCTGGAATAAATAAGCAGAGCATGTGTGAAAATTAGCAAATAATGAGAACAGAATATTTTTCAAGAACAAATCACATCGGACTGCGAGGACAAGAAAATATGCTTCGCGAGTGGGAGAAAAGTAGTAGATGTCTTATATGTACTGAAATTGTTTCATTACATGCTCATACAACCCATCCAAGAAAATTTATGCTCACTGAAATTAATACACAGCCATACAAGAAAACAGGAGCAAGTGTTTGCTGCACGCCCATGGTTGTGAAACATGAAGTCCAATTAAAATGAAGCCAGCAGTGAGAATCCTCATCAGAAAAGACTGAAAGCATGGATGGAATAAAAAGCAACAGGTTAAACTGAAGCAAGTATGATATGTGTTACAATTAAGAGGAAAAAGAATGGCTAGAAATCTGCATAGAAAATAGATATCCAAAACCAGTGCTTCTCCAAGTTTTTGGAAATTTGAGTTCTTTCTGGGTCATTTGCTATGCTTTGCATTGAAAATAATCATTCCTTCCCAGGAAGAATTACCATAAAGTTCGTTATCAGCTCCTTTCTTCTCATGAGAGGTCACAACCGGGGTCACAACCTGTTCTCACTTTCAGGTGAACAATTCTGCTGCTCACTTCTTTGTGGTCTTCTTGATGCCTTTTCATGAATTCCCTCCTTTCCTCCCTGCCACTGTATCCAAGAGACACAGTTCAAAGGTTTTCAGCAGAAGATGGTTTTAAAAAAAGGATACTTAGTTTTTGTCATGTATGATATTTGTGTACATGTTTGTACTGCAGAGCAGGGGGACAGATGACACTGTCACTGAAAATCCATTTCACCTCTATTTTTCTGTAGTTCCATGTGAACAAGATGAACTGGCAGATGTAATTCTTCATTAAACTGGGAAGCTCACTGATGAATAAGTAAACACTTATCTTAGGAAGGGCTGTAGGTCCCTGATTTGTCTCTTTCTTCTGCCCATCAATTTTTAAATTTAATTCTATCCAAAAATGCTGAATTCTCTAAAGGAGAATAAGACTGGTTTCTTCCTGTACTAAAAATTTTTCTAAGTTCTTAAATACGGTTTTTATCAGATACCCTTGCTTTTGCCAAGACTTTCAACTACCGAAATATTTTATGGCAAGAATGAAGATTGGATTTTTTCAAGAGAATAAGGTACCTATCCTGAATTTCTTTGTGAATGTCTACATATTATTCTGAATCATAACGGATTGCATCTACCTAGATGCTTTCCACCAATACAACCATAGATCTGATTTTGCAGGTAAGCAAGGGAGAAGGGGGTGGTAGATTACTTCTGATTGCCTTTTTATATGCACTGGTCTTACTGATTTATTTCAGTGGAGTTGCTCAGATGTGAGCTAGAATGATAAGCCAGCTGTGTGTTCCATATCTGGAGCTATATTTAAGTTTGATTTTGCTAATTGAAGGTCTCTAAGCATAATTTAAGACTTGTAATTTATTCTTCATGGGCTCACATTTTCTGAGCTATGTCATAAACAGATAGGATCCCAGACTGAGGCACGCATGTGCTGCAGTGGTTTTTTGTAGGCGTAGAGTCAGAGGACTTTTATACAAGAGCCTACTCGTCTTCTTTCAGCTTCCACTAGGACAAGCCACATATATTCTAGCTTTCCGAAGGCCAAAGCATCTTCTCCTCCCCTCCAAAATCAAGGGAAGTCTATCTCCAGCACAGAGAATGCTTTAGAAATTATTCTTCCCTTTTGTGTGATGGAAAGAACACTCCTTTCACTTTTCTGCCTCTTTTTAAAAATCATGTTATTTGTCTTCATATCAGCCTTGCTAAATGTTTTCCTTGAGGATACAGAGACAACACAAAGGATGTACTCAGTGTTGCAAACACATTTCGGAGTTGAAATTCAGAAATGCAATTCCAAAACTATTTCTGACTAGGGAGCATGATAACTTTTGACACCTGTGTCCTAAACTCATCCCAAGCCCCCTTCAATTCTTGTCTGAATCTAAGTGCAGCCTGGATCCCTGTTGCCACTTAAATTTTTGTGCATGTTTAACTTTGCTGATGAGAATAGCTTCTTTGGCCTCAGCGGGGCCACTTGTGGCAGAAAATTAAGCACATCCATAAACATTTCTAAGTTTGCTACAAATTATACTCTTCTCAAAAGTGCCTGTACAGCAAACATTGGCTTGTCTAAGAGTCCAATGGTGACATGATTCACTTTGTCAAAGCAAGAAATAGCAAAATTTTGGTCATAATTTGCATGCAAAGTGTTGAAACACGAACAATTTTAGAGTTTAATCAAGAGAGATTAAACCAGATCAAAAGTGGAGTTCTCCAAACATTATATCAACAAAATTCCTATCATGACCCTCTGCCATCGATCTCACACAGAGATCAATTTTTGGGAAGTTGGTGCATATGTATTGTCTCAATGCTTCAAAGGCTTGTGTTCATTTATCTGTACTTTATGTATTACTAGAGAAGCATTTTCTCTGTTTTCTCCCTGCCTCGAGTGACATGAATCTATTTGCTTGTCTTCTGTAGTATTTTTGTGAATAATTATGCTAAATACTGGAAATGCCATAGAAAAATTCAGCAATCTGCTCATATGTTCCTGACAGCTCCCTTGCTGAGTAATGGGATAATACTATATTGATAGTATTTCAAATCGTATAACTAATGGATACATAACATATTAAAGATAAATCAAGGCTTTGTGCAATGTTCTGTATTTCCTAATGCCATCCTAGAACTCGTATCAATGACAAATACATAACATGAAGCAATTTGTTGGATTCTGTGTATTATTTTGAAAAATAGGAGCGGAACTGCTCAAGGAAATACAACCATATGTCAATATGAGAATGTGCTCTAAAGGCTGATAAACTTTTTTCCATATAAGTATGATTTATAAACTGAAAGTTGAATGAATCCTCTCTGTTCCAAGAATACCATCAGCAGATGCTTCGAATGCTCCAAAGAGCAGTCCTCAGCTACTTTCAAGGGGGTTTAAGTAGGTTTTGTGGTCCACTCATGAGAAACCTCAATGACTTTAATAAAAATAAGCTGTACTGAGGCAGATGTCAGTGCTCAAACCACGGTTTTGAACACATCAAACACGATGATATTTTATCAACAGATCAATTGGGTGCAGAAAGAATTTGTTCGTATTTTCTTTTCTTGATGAAAATTATTTTCTTGCAGTACTTTCCATTCTTTTGTATCTTGATACTGTCTTACAGAATATTTTTTATTCACTGATAGAGCTGATGAGGACTAGAAGTAATTAGCTGAGCATGTCTAAATGTTTGCATTCAACTGGCTGAAATTTAAACACTACTGTATTTTCCTAGGGTAACTTTTGTCCATGCCAGCACTGAACTTTAACAAATCTTCACGAAGCCACAGTCAAGTAAAAAAATATTATCGTGGCTATAATACCTACCCAGGTGTAGAACAATAAGCATATGTGTGAGGGGTCAAAGATCTGTTTTGCAGAAGAAATGGCTGCGTGTGGTGTCAGGCGTATGTGGTGGTGTTCGACTGTGAATCAGTGCCACAGCAGAAAGCAGAACCCATTACCTCTCTCTCTGGCTTCCTGATTTGCTCACATTTGACTCATCTGACTCCTAGTTTAGGACAGAACATAAAAATACACTTCTTGATATCTTATTGATCCATTGCTATGTATGTACAATCTAGCTTCAGGCCAGGGTTTTGATCACTTATTCCTTCTTCTGGAGACACATAATGGTCACTTCTGCTGCTTAAAACCCAACAACACATTCCCAGCACTAGATTTGCAGTAGTCATTGTACAGACTAACAAATGAATTTATGAGTAAAAACAAATTCTCCCCTTATTTAAAAGGGAGAAGATGAAGAAAAATGGCCATTTTTTTTGCAATTACAGAGCTGCTAAGATAAGCATTCTCTTAAGCTGGCAGGAAGATTCTTTTCCTTCTATATGTACACGCTTTCCTTCTATATGTACTTCACTTGCACAGATTTGAGTGATTATCAATTTTAGCAGGGAGGTATGTGTTTCACACTGCATTGTTACTTTCATCACGCATAAAACCTCGTGGAAACTTTGGTGCTTTGATAATAAGAAGCCCCATTTTAGGAGACCTAATAAGATATCAGAGATGTTGAGACTATATGCATTATTCATATACTGTGAATGGAAAGTGCTGAAGTCCTCAGCCGACTGTGGAAGCCTTGGACACTCTAATAGATGGTTAAATATTTCACACAGCAGTCATAGGGTTAGCAGTGTCAAGTGAAATCCATATATTTTCACAAAGTTGTGACACTAATGTTATAAGAAAGGGGCACTGCAGCAGGTTTCTTAACAGGGACTGCTTTAGTAGTTAGATTTCTACTCCCTGTACCTGGTTCCTCAGATCAGCAGTGGCAGTTCTGCGTGTATTTGTCTCTCTCTTCACGCATCTCCTGCTGCTCATTGACCTTAACGGTCCTTAGAGAGGAAAGTGTCCTGAATTTCTCTACTGGAAGGAATAATTGATGACCATGAAAACTAACAATGCTGGGTACTCCACAGAAGACACTTAAAAACCTAAAGAATTGTATCCTTTAAAAACCTGATTAAGAAAAATATCTGATGAGAATTGCGTTGGCTTTGCATTGAAAGTATTTTCTAGACAGAAGTTACTTGACACGTCTTTACCCAAGGGCTTACCAATAGTGTAAAACAAATTGGTAATCTACGTCTAGGTTCACATCCTCCATACAGTCCTATCCCAGTTTGAGACAAATTCAGAGGAACGTCCAAAATGAATGTCCTCTGATAGAAGGCCGGTTACAGCCACCTCTCCCCCATCAGGTCAGGGAAAAATTTCCTTGAAGGAAAGTGAAAGAAAAATACCTATTTCTTTAACAAACACACGGGAAAAGAATAATGCTAAATAATAAAACCTCTCGCTGTGGAGAGAAAACCTGGAAAGATTTTGGAGTCCTTTCTGTGGGTGCGCCCTCTCCCTCTCTCTNGAAGAAGGAGGAGGAGAAGAAGAAGAAGAAGAAGAGGAAGAGGAGGAGGAAGAGGAGGAGGAAGAGGAAGAGGAAGAGGAGGAAGAGGAGGAAGAGGAGGAAGAGGAGGAAGAGGAGGAAGAAGAAGAGGAGGAAGAAGAAGAGGAGGAAGAAGAAGAGGAGGAAGAAGAAATCGAAGTTTCAGGAAAAACTCCTTGCTTTAGCTAATGAACAAAAAACTAGCTAGAAAGTGGGAGAATGCCTCTCTCTTCCCTGCTGCAGAGAGCTGAGCAACGGGGCAGGAGAAGCCAGCGAGCTTATCTGTGTTTTGAACACAGCGCCAAAGGAATTCCACCGGCTCTCCCTCCTCTCCCATAGCTAGCTTTAAAGGCAAAGAAAGGAACAGGATTCATGTCTGGGCATAGAGCAGGCGATAGGGGATACAAATCATAAATTCACCCCAAGACATGTCCCACCTCAGAACAGCAATGGGTAAAGTGAAAATTCATCTCGACTCACTCCACTGTAACTTGTTTTTATTTGCAGGTCTTTGACTCAGGAATGATTACTCCAGGAGTAATGGAGGCCTCTACTCTCTTGCTAAAGGCAGGGTGCTGGAATTTATCTCACCCTTTCCTGGGAGGAATGTGTTTTTCGCTGTGATAATCTGGGGAGTAGTAATACCGTACACTGCCCTTTGAGTTAGTCTATTCTGCTTCCAAAGTATGTAACAGACTTCCAGAACACACTTTAATACTCTTTTCCTACTCTTTTAAATCAACATATATTCTGATCCTGATTCTGATAAAAGGGCACATTTTAAATCTCCAGGTATAGCTTTGAAGATCAATTTAAATTATTTGATAATGGTCAATCACCTGTATTTTTCATAACTAGTGGCATAAGACCTTAGGCTGATGACTAAGATAGAATGCCTTTAGGGTGTGGGATTTTATTTGATGCACTGCAACTAGTTTAGGCTACCACTGCAGGAGATATCTGGGGCCATGAAAGCCAGCAGCTGATGGAATTGAGACACCCGACTCCAAATCATGGAGTTAGTAACTCCTTTGTTGTTTGACCTCAGGGCTCTTCGGCCTCATGGGCATCAGAAGAATCACTGGGGTGAAGCTGCTATGTCAGGCAGTGTGTGAGAGACTCAGAGTCACTGCATTCCTCACTGGAGAGAGTGCAGACTTTAGGAAAGTTTGAAGGAGAACAAAATTTAAGAAGTCATTAAGTCCTTCTCACCTCTGGCAAGATTGGCAAACCCAAGGCTGTCTAGTGACCAGGTGAGGGAGGCAGGAAGTGGTGGGTTGGTCCCTGACTGTGCCCTGCCTGGCTGCTCCCAGTCAGGGACAGGGGCAGGATGGGGGCAGCTGGGGGCAGCCTCAGTCTCAGCCATCTTTGTTTAGTACTAGTCTGCTGTTTATCTACTGTGTTTGTGTCACTTCTTTTACATCCTTCTTTTCTGTTTCCATCTCTCTTTCTGCATGGGCTCTTGTAGCTTTCCTCAAAGAGAAAGTGGATGGAGTACCTGTCCTTCCCCTTGTCTAATCCTTTTGCTGACCTCCCCTCCTACAATTCTCTTCTCTCACTTTCTGGCATACACAGGGATGGAGATTTTTGGGCTGCTTTCCTTTGCTTTCCTCATATTCACTTGAACAAGTAATTTTCAGTTCCCTTTTACTACTCATGGTTATTTCTTTGGACGCTTTTTGCTCACAAGTCAAACCTAACTAAAATTGACCAGTGACTCTGCTTCTCCCTTCAGACTCTCCTGCTCTTCTCCATTTCATGTATCAGCTCCTTGACTGTGCTGTGCACTGCTGTTCCGGCCCTCACACATCTCCATTTGGCTTCCATGTCTTGCTGCTTTCATTAACCATTATAAAAATTTTCTTTAACAGAGTGGGACACTGCAGTTCTCTTTCAGTACTCTGATGGTTTCACCAGGGGTTTGACTGGTGGTGCACTGAAACCACTCTCTTCTGTGTAAATATTTTTTCATACAATCTCTTTATTCCCCCATACTTGAAGCCTGGCTGTCACAGGTCAAGGAGGATCATTTTTATGCATTTGCAAAGCATTTGACCCAATGGAATCATCTTCAGCCCTTCACAAGGGCTCCTGAGAGCTGCAGAAGCACAGCCTGTGCTCAGAATTAGCTGATACGTGTTAGCTTTTTGCTTAATATGGCCTGCAGAAGCGGAATCCGTCCTTGAGATTTTCTCTAATGGCTGTAGGAAGTTGCTGCTGCAATGTTTTCCAAAATCAGGACCTGGAAGTAAGCAAATATTTTTGTCATTGAAATCCTTAAACCACCATTAACTACACTACATCCTCAGTAGTCATAGCTGCTTTCTTTGAACTCCTCCAGATTAAACCAAACCTAATTTACAAGAAACTTTTCAGGTTGTTTGCTCATTACTGCAGAATTAGTTCCTTTTGAAATTTTGACAATGAGAATTCAAAGTAACTAAACACTGCTGTGATTTCTGAAACAGTGCTTGTGCTTGTATTGATCATACAATAGAACAAAGTGTGTCCAAGCCTTAGCTCATTATGAAAGTCTCTGAAACTCTGGAATTTATTACTCCCACGTTGGCTAATTAGTTTGTATGTAAAATTTCAGCTTTCATTACTGTCTTCTTAGACACCCAAGTTTGCCTTACCAAAACAACCATATTAAGTGGATTTTGTAATGCTTGACTACAAGCAGAGCATTTCCTGATTTTATGCTTCTGTGTTTAAACATTTTCTCAGCACTGATTATCACAGTATTATTTCACCAGCATTTTTTCTAGAACTTTAGCCAACTCCAGGCCATTATTTGAAGCCATTTACTTTTTCAGCTGAGGGTAGTGAAAGTACACAAAGGAAAGAGAAGCAGGATTCCAGTGAGAGCTGTTTCTAAATGTTTTGCAAGGCTTTGAAGGCAGCTGCCTCCTATGGACTGCTGTCTGAAGGGCATCTGAGAGGGTGGCAGATACATAGAGCCTCCCTGCATCGTTTCTAGCTCTACCTCTTCTCTTGGTTCCGTCTCCTTTTTACTTACCTTACTGGATCCATGAAACTCAGAAAACAGTTCTGGCAGACCTGAGTGCCTGCAGCCTCCTCCCAGCTTTAGTGGTTATTACAACGGGCATTCCAAAATAATTCAGCCATGTGCAGGCCACTTTCTGCAGCATTTGCATTTTCCACACACCATGCCTGATTCCTCCCGTTTTCATAATTATTGGTCCTGCAGCCAATTTAAATGTAAAAGTAAAAAGCTTTAATCTGAGCTTTTTAATTATGCTGGGAGTTAGTCAGCAGTGGGTGTCAGGATTGAATCTGCTCCATCTTCTCATGGCTATCTGAGAAAAGAAACTGTTCTTCTGGCAGCAACATCTTTAGGCACGTAGGTATTCCAGCTGCAAGCACCAGCTTCCCCACTCCTGCCCTTGCCACTGTAGGGGAATGAGAACATTCATGCTTGTTGGAACAAAATGGAAAGAAGTATACTTTTTTTCTCTTTGGTCCAAAAGAATATTAAGCTTAGCTCAGTTTCTCTGTTTATTCAATGAATAAGCCACAACATTTACTTTCTCGCAAAGGATTATGCTTTGGTCTTGCATTTAAACAAACTTACTAACCAAAATTCTAGTAGTATTTTTCTCACATTCAAGTGGTTTATTCTTATAGACAGAGTGAAATCAGGAAAGGAATGATGAAAACTCATTATGGAGTTTGGTTGATAACTTACCTAATGAAACAACTAAGAAGTATAGCTAGCAAAAATGTTAAGTATATAAGTCCTAAGCAATTTATGGCATTAATCCAGTCTGAAGTAAAAATTCAAATTAGTGGGCTTTGTGGTGTGGCACATCTGGTCTTAAATATACATTAACCAGCATTAATGTGTGAAAAAATTTTACTGACACATCTTCAGATAAGAGTTCAACTCTGACCTCCTAAAAATCAAATTATTTCTGTCTTGAGGAACAGGCTGACTTACAAGAAAAACAATACACTTATAAATAAAGGGTTGAAGAAGTCTAATTTGAACTGAGGGACCACTATCACTGTGTGTGTGTTTGTAGCATCTGATGTAACAAAGCCCTAGTCCTGAATAAGAATCTGCAAACACTCTATTAATATTGATATTAATTATATTAATAACAGAAAAACGAACACCATCCTTAGGAAGAAGCTCTAAGCCTATCACTATCAATATGTGTGTAATTTAGAGATTAAAACATTAATTCTTTGCAATTCAAATGATCTGTTGCATTACTTGTGTCTAACCATGTCCTGTTTCTCATGGGATGACATTAGCGACTTGTTCCCTTTCCTGCCTGATGAACAGCAAGATCTTGTAACATAATTGTGTCCTACTTGGATTTTTTTTTTTTTTTTTAATCAGGTGAAACCTTTCAGATTTCACATCATGTTCAGGGAAGAAACCATGCAATTCCCGGTCAAATTTGTTCTTCACGTAGTTAAATTGGTAAACCAAGGCTTCATAAACAGAATCACACTAATGACAATTTCAGTTCAGAATTCTTCAGAATTTTACCCAGTATGTTTTGCTTCTGCAAAGTGATGTGTGAACATTTTATTTACATTAATTGTACTTAGAAAGTGTGATTTTTGTAATTAGTAGAAATATTTCACCAGCACCAAGCTAGAAGTGCTGCATACTGTGTTATGCCATATACTAAATTAACTGTGTTTCTTAATTTACACAGAGTAGACAAATCTGTTTTGTCCAAGGCTTTTTCTTTCCTGATTTGCCAACTAAATTATCTCTACATTTTTCCTCACTACTATAAAGTGACCATAAATACAGGTCAAATAAATTTCTCAACAAAAGCCTCTCAGAAGTAACCAAGTGACTTGAAACACTTCTTTTTTACTCCCACAGGCAATAGATGCAAGGCATGTAAAATTTAAAAGCTGCCTATATAGTCACCTAGCAAAACCTCAAACCTTATGGAGCAAGACTGAGATCTAAGCTGCTTGCTGCAAGCGTAGCTGTTTCATTTCAGGCCCAATTTATTCTGAGTTAGTATTTAATTTTCTATTTTAGGCACTATCATCATAACAAGCTACAGGTATATGTTTCAGGGTGAGGATGGATGCAACTGGCTTGCAATTTTTTTTTGTTTCCCAATAAAACTGTCGAGATTTTCCTGAATCATTCTTGTTGCGTGAGGCAATTCTCTTTGACATCAAGCGAAGCGTGGGTTTAATAAGTGCTACAAACTGTCGTTCTGTCCAACTCAGGCAATAGCTGGACACAGGCAAAACATAGACGTGAACTTGATTTTTATTTTGTTTTCACTGAAATCACTGTTGATGCAGTCCAATATGTCTAGCTGGCTTTTCTATAAGTGTGTCTTGCTGTGGGATATATCTTCTCATACACTGGTGTGCATTTATGTCGAGATGGAGAAAAAAATATATTTGAATTTAGTGGTGTTTTCAAGGTTAAATAACCTAAAAATTCCTCTTGGAACAATTGCAATTTCCTTGAACTGAGGGCTAAACCAGCAAAATGAAATTCATCACAACAAAACATACCTTCCACTTCCTTTATTTAATATGGTTACCAGAATTCCCTAGAAAGCTCATTTTGATAGTGTCCAGAGAGACAACTGTATGTGTAGGGAACATACTATAGATGTTACATAAGCCTGACATGAAATGTTGCTTGGTTTGGGAAGGAATTTTTTCAGACCTATATTCTAGCACAATTAACCATTGCAACTTTAGGCAAAATGTTTCTGAGGTGTTGACTCAGTTCTTTTCTGAATATTGTTGCTTTGCAGATGTGAGGGAGCTTGAGAAAAATACAGATGTCATACAGAGACATTCAATGGCTTTTCCCCTCCATTTTGAGTGGTAGTAAAGGCAGGAGTTTTTAATTACTTATATCCCATTCCTCCTCTCTTGGTTGAGAAGATAAGTTAGGTCAGGATGTGCAAATGAAACACTGCTTTGATTCAGGAAGGAATAATATTGCAACTGTGCTCTTGTTTGCTGTACACATCGACATACCTCAAGTCTTCCCTACACAGCAGCCTTCCTTATAACCTTACTGGCATCTCAGCACATGTGAAACCTTTTACAGACTCTGAAAGTGTCTTTTGCGTTATATAGTAGACTGTCCAATTTTAGAAAAGTGGAAATTAATTCCAAGGATGCCCTCTATGACTTTTTTTTAAAAAGAAAAAAAACCCAAAAAGTCTTAAAAAGGAAGCTGTCCTTGGCACTGGGCACAGTTAAAACACAGCATGACCTGTCGTTTTGATGTTTGCTATTCTGAAAGAGCATGATCCAAAGGCCCCCAAAGTTCATGAACATTTTTTCTTTATGTTCAATGCACTCTGACTAGGTTCTAAGTATAGAAAATAGCTACAATATTTTTCCTTAAAATAGTTTGTTACTGTGTATTAAGTATCTGAAACACATGCTCAGCACGCCCTTTGTCCTAAACATAATAAAATGCCATGTGTTCTTGTCTGCTCCAGAGTGTGAATCCTTTTCAGTCTTAGAGCTCTAGTCTCTTTTCTTGAAGGCTGCTTATTTCAGATTTTGTTGATCAAGGTACCCACAGCCTCCCTTTTTCAGGGATCTGCCTTTCTGAGACAAAGAGAAAACTGCATCTTTAGTCTCAACACTGAGAACACTGAAATACATCAGCATCTAGACAGAATTCAAGCCAGAAGTTTGGTGGTCAGATTGCTTAATGATTAAAGAGGGAGAGGTGTGTGTGAGTCAGATCTTCAAAAGCTCTGTAGGCAAGATTTACCATTGTGGAAATGTCTGGTGTGTTGGTAGAGCCAAACTGCAGTGTATAATTTTCTCCTTGAGCAGGTTATGATTTTCAGCTTCTCTGGCTGTTGCACTCCATAGATACAAGTAAATGCAGAGTACTCATAGAGATAACCAACAGGAAATGCCTCAAGAAGATTAAAAAAACAGACCAAAAGTTACTTTCTTGAAACACTCTCCCAGCCTTTGATACTTTGCAGCTCCGTCAGAGATGATGTCTTTGTGTCTAGTAGACGTCAATGCTTTCACTCCCATGTTCAGTCACACACAAAACCCAGTTTAGCTCCCTACAAACCCAGATGGGCAAAGTAAACACCACAATCTACAGAAGGGCAACTCGAGACACCTCGGAAAGCTTTGCTGTTTACTGATTAGTAGAAGGATACTAGGCCTAAACTTAGCATAAATGTGTGTTCCCAGCTTTTTCCTGACATCCTGAACTTGACTCCATCCCACCAGAATCCACATCAGAGAATAAATAGCAGCTCTGGCTTCTCACGCTTATCTGAAGACAGAGATCTTTAGGCCTTCGTTCAGTGAAGGGATCTGGTGGGGACAAGAGCATAAATAACCAGATGAGGTCACTATGAGATGAGATGGGAAGAGATTTCTTTCCGGTTAGGAGTAGTAGCTTGAGTGTGTCTCTATGAGAACATCTAGCGCAAGCAGAAGTCCAGGAGTGCTGATATGTGACAGAATTTTCCCACTGAGATGGCTGTACCTGGAAGAAAAACAAAATGACCAAAATCTGCTTGGGAGTTTGATCCAAAGAGGTTGGTACAATATAGGAAAAGGACTGAACATATATTTTGCTGCCCAAAAGACCAGATTTATGTTTTGCTCAGGTACAGACTGAACTGTAAATCTGTGTGAAGAACTGGCCATCCTAGTGGAGCAGAAGTTTGTATGCCATGAATGAAAACAGAACTTCCAATTTCTCTGCTAACACAGCATAAATCCACTTACTTGACCAGTTCATCTAATCGATATGTGGAAACATCAATTTTCTTTTTCTCTGGTAGATTTTAGATTTTCTAAAGCAAAACACATCACACAACTTTCTTCAGAATGACCTGTGAGGAAAAAATCAAACAAACCATTAAACCAACAGAAGGATGCTGAATGAAAATGTTTCAAAAGCTGAAAATATCTGGTATCCCTCAATACTTAAAAAAAAAGTATTATAGGGGACTTTGAGTCATCCTCCCACAGTACAGCTATTGCAGAGCAAATGTTTGTTCATCTTTCCCTTTCAGCTGTTACTATTTTGACTAGTTGCACAGACAATCTGAACAATCACCTGAGCCAAATTTAGTTCAAATTCAGAGGGAGTATGTGATGTGAATGTGAGAAGGCACAATTTCATTAAACTGCCCTATTTTCAGAGCAATTTCTGTTTCAAAAAGAGAACAAGACAAGAGAACAAAGGGACAAGAGAAGTTCAGCATTTTTCCCTGTGTGTTGACACGGGTCCCACCTTCCTTTTGCCATCGCTGGCGTTCCTACTGGTTCAATAAAAAGGACATCCTGTTTTCTAGCTGAAGTGGGAAATAGAGTGGCCTTTTGCCTTTGGCCTAAAAATCCAAGGGATGACTACTCATACTCAATCAGAGTAGTTACAACTAGGATGAAATTTGTGTTTTAAAAGAATAATTTTGCTATGAGTCTCCTGGATTAAGAGGGCAGGGGAGATCCAGGGATGAATAAGTTTGTTTTGAGAATCATCTTTCAAGCAATTTGTACTTGCATAGCTGAGCCTCCCTGTTGCCTTTCTCAGAACACCTGGCCACATGTTGGTCAATAATATTTCATGAATGATTTTGACCTAATAAGAAAAAAATCCCTCCTTGTCTGCCTGGAATACCGCCTCCCAGTCCCAGTCTGAAACTTCAAGGGCGAAGCATCAAACCCACCAAAACTGGAGAGCAGGAGTAAACTTCTCTCTGGTCTCACTCATACACTGGGGATTGCTTATGGGTCACTCAGGCTTTCTCTGAGCTGTGTCCCGTGCTGCCACTCTTGGTTTCGGCAACTCACATCAGTATGCACACGTGCAGGAGTTTTCTTCCAGACTGTTTCTGTGTTTTCCTTCTATTCAATTTATATGAGTAAGAATTTGCTAATGATGCCAAGTCAAAAGCTTCTAAACCTTCACACGTCCTCTGAAGGTTCCCAGTCTTCCCTCATTGTTACACATCCCGGTGCGTATAATGAATCGTGATGGAGACAAAATTGCATTGACCCCAAGTTATTCTGTCTCTGTGAAAATGCTCATCACTTACATGTCTTAATTTCAGAAGTAACCCAAGTAACGCTGCTCAAAGCCTCTTTGAAATGCAAAAAGTTCTTTCAACAATATCTTTGCAGAATTGATTTGTTTTAATAATAACAGATACTGATATGCCTAAGATATGACTAAGAGTCAGTTATGGCTGGTCCAAATGGTTTTTAGAACACAGACAAGTAATTTAAGTAGTACTTTGTGATAGGAATGGCTTTGAGAAAAATTATCTCACCTTTTCAGCTTGTCACTAATATTAACTGCTCCCTATCACTGCTCTCCTTCTCTTTTCTGAAAAGTAATTGCTACTGCTATCTTAATGACCGGAATATATTTAGGCATTGTTGTTTATCACTGTTTCTCTCATTATACATTTTTTATAAGTTTGATATCTGAAGGATTTTAATACAAAGCAAATATATAATTTAAACTGCATTCGGAGATGCTATTCCAGGGAATCCTTCTTTCAAAGCTGCGGTGGGACGCCACTCTGTCTCCTGGAGGAAAAGCATCCACGTGGTCAAAACCATCACCACAATTGGCACTAATTGGGAGACCTTGTGGAAGTTTGAGCAGAGACCAAGGTTTTAATAAGCAAGGAGTATGAAATACCCACTCAACAGTTTGTGCTGGGCTTCTCCATGGCAGTGTTAGACACATTGTCAGGGCAACTTGGAGAGTTTGCACTATAGTATTTTGGATAATTAGAAGATTTGTTTCCCTGGAAGTGCTATTCTGCAACCTTGCACTAAACTCTAGTTTTTATTAACTCTATTTCTAAGAGCTAAGAAAGAAAGGCGATTTTGTTTTGTTGGAAATAACTCCAATACAAAATTCAGCTGCTGCAGTTCATTGGAGACTGCTAATTGAATAATCAATATCACCACTCGGTATTAATTAGTGAGTTTCAACATCTATAGACTAAAGAGCCTAATCAAACTTTCAGTCAATTCCTGCTGTGATTCTCTTGTGTCCTGAAAACTGCTCAGTGTTTTCCTGCCTATCAATTCTTTACTTTTCAATTACTTCCCAGTAAAGGATTTTAAACATCAAAGTGCAGCAGAGGTTTCAGAAGCACAGGAGACCCCACAAGGATGCTCCTCAGAACAAAGCACTCTGCAGGACACAGCCACAGAGAGCTCTACTGCATCGGATGCGCGAGTGGATTTATACAGGAAATTGTTGCACCTGAAACTTTCTTTTTCCCTTCCCCCCAGCGCTGAGCATGGCTTCATGTTGCATGAAAGAGGAATGCCATTGCTCCTGTAGAGAGATCAGCCCAGTGACAACACGGAGCATAGCATTTCTCATATTGCCTGAACAGAGCCAAAAGCAGAGTGTAAGGGCAAGGAGCTCCCGCCAGCAACCCTCCACTGTGGGGAGGGAGGGCTGACTGGGGAGGGTAGGGGAGTATTTAGGCTGTATTTTACAAGAAATAGTGAGTGCAACTGACTGGCTGGGAGATATTGTTGGCTTTGTTGACGGTATAAATATGCTTTTTAAAGAAGCAATTCAAGCACAAGCTTTTTAAAAGCATGTGTAACTATTCCTGGTTTGTTTGTGCAAGTGTGGCTAATAGCTCTTGGCAGACAGAAAAGGAAGCAGGAGAGACATAAGATTAAGTCCTGGAGTTCCCAGCCACCACACAACCTGCTGTTCTCATCTCAGGGATGTGGCATCTTCACCTTCTGGAGAAGACAGGGGCTTGTCTCTTTTAAACAACAGTGTCTCCAAGCTCCCAGTTTTCCCCCATATACTATTACACTGATTTTTGCCTGCAGAGACAGCCTGACTCTTAGTTATTTGTGTACTCCCATAGCACAGATAAAGGCTCTGTTTCCAAAAGAATCTGATTCCAAAAATGCTCCTATACGTGAGTAAACACAGCCTGGAACAGAAAATACTGAATTTGTAACAAAGCCTGATCATGTAAGTAGAGCTTTAGTTAGGATATTTTAAAGGTATTCATAAATTAGGCTTTTTTTTATTACGGTGATTCTGTCATTGTACCCTCTCTAACCCCTGTGTCCGTTCTTCCAGGGGTGTGTCTGTGTAATTTAACAAATGTGTTATAACAAAACTCATAATAGAACTTTTCCCCCTTAACGATATAAAGAACAATGCATGGAATAAAATCTGATGCTTTTTCTCCCTGCACCTACATTCATACCTCCTACACGAGTTGGCTAAAGTGGGTGCAGGAGATTTAGCTATCATCAGGTGCATTAAACTCTGCCACTGTGCTTGGGATGAGACACACTGATTCACTGGTACTACACATCAGCCTTGCCTAGGCTGGTCTGTGAGGGAGATTTGGGGAGGGAAGCAAAGGCGCTGGCTTTGTATGGAAGAACTGTTTATTCTTGCCAGTTTTCCCGGGTTTTTTTAGGTTTTTTTCTCTTTCATCCTGTGGCACTGGTGCAGGATCTTAATATAGAGTCAAGAAAACACCAGCACTTTGCATCAAATCCTACCAGTCATGCTTGTGTTCATGACGAGGGTCATAAAGATCAGCAGGAAAGTTGGGGTGGGTATAGAGGAAGTGATTTAAGAAGAGGAGGATGAGTTCAGACTAGGTATAAGGAAGATATATTGTATAATGAGGCATTGTAACAGGTTGCCCAGAGAAGCTGTGGATGCCCCATTCCTGGAAGTATTCGAGGGGCCCTGAGCAACCCGATCCAGTTGAAGATGTCCCTGCTCATTGCAGGGGGGTTGGTCTAGGCAGCCTTTAAAGGTCTCTTCTAACCCAAACTATTCTGTGATTCTATGATTTTCATTTTTGCAGTTATTTGTAGTTTCTCTTAGTTACCTGTAGCAGCTATAACAGGGGGTAAGTCTTTTAACACTGCTTTGTCTTTAACAACAACAATCACATGTAAAATGCTGTGGTCCTTTTATAGCGATGTAACAATCAACCCAATGAAGTGTAAAATCAATGTTATAAAGCCAGATACTGTTCCAAATGAAGTTAATTGCAAAAGTGCTTTCTGCTGATTAAATATAATGTTATTAACTCCTGGGCTGTAGACATACACAAATAAAGATAATGTTGGCTCATTACCAATAACAAAGCTTAAGACGTTTACTTCAAAAATAAGTTCTCTATTCCCAAACAAATCCTTGACTATATCTTGTGACTTTGTGTCATGAAATCAGGTGGAGAAAATGAGAACTTCTTCAAATCATCCCTTCCTCTTGTGACAGAGATCAGCTAAGAGGCAGAAAGCTGCATCAGAGGAACTCGCCTCTCTGGCTGCACCAGTAGGGTCCTAGAGAGCACAATATCATGCCTCCCACATGCTGCTGGGTGCAATTGCCAGGCAGCTGACATAAATGGGAGTGGGCCTGATGCTGCTCTAAGCACTTGTCGAAAGTATCTAAACCTTTTCAGAGCATTCTCAAGATCTCCAGAACTATACACGTGCCCTATAACCATTTCTGTCCTGCCCAGCTCCTCCAGCTGTAATCTCTTTATTGTCAGGCTCTGCAGCAATTCAGTGGTTAGGAATTGTCTCAGCACTGTTCCTCTTGGCCAGTTATCTTTGGTGACATGAGCGTTTTCAGCCTCTTGATACTGGCATATCCAACAGGGCAGCTCAGTCCTGCTGGAGCTCTCCAGGCTGCCCTCTCTCCTGGCTGTACATATACCTCTGCTCCCATGCGTCTCAGGAGCACTGAGTTTGTTACTAAAAAGCCTCTCTTGACTTTTTTCCTAGACAGTTCCACTCTCTGTCTTCTTTTTCTGAAAAAAAGTTATTGAAGTCCAAAAAACCAGAAAGCACTAAACAGAAGCGATTTAATGAAATAGACACCATGCAAACTTTTAGGAAATGCAGGAGAACAGATGTTTTTAAGTGAGAGGTGCTCAATCCAAAATTCATCGTCCTGTGACCATTGTTTACTGACACGTGTCTTAGCCCTGGTACTGAACATAATCATAAATCTAAATTTTGGAAATCAGGCGAACAGCAGGAATACAGTAAAATACACTTTGTTTTGCACAATATGAAAACCAGGAAACCTGGATTGTTCTGTAGCCCTATGCTCTTCATAGAAAAATGAACTGGATATTATGATCTCACTGACTATGTTTTAAATAACCAAATAACTAAAAGGAACTATATACTACTAGTAGTTATGAATTCGTGCTACTCAGGCAGTATATGGTAATAGCAGGAGCACCTGCTGTTCTGGCCACCTCCTGCTCTGTGCTCATGGTCGGCGTAAACTCCATCATCCTTTTTGTCCTGTTGGGATGACTGTTGCAGTTTCCCAAGAAATATTTACTATCCCAAGTGAAATTGCAAAACCAGAATGGGTGTCATGAGAGTGACAGTAGGATTGCAGATAAGAAGTGGGTTGTTTCCTATTGCTTTGTGCATAGGCAGTTTCTTACCCATGTATTAGATGAGGAATTGAGGCAGCAGGTAAGAGCTGAGTAGCTGCGGTTTTCAAAACAACAGCAGCAAAGTGGAATATTGAAATGTCTGCTTGGCAGGCATGGCCAAACTTAGATGTGCAGCATAGCACTTCAAGTGGTTGTTCCTTCCGGGAAAATTTGTATTTCCCAGCAGTGCTGGTACAACTTGTAACTTTAGATCATATTCCTGACCCAGAAAAAGTTGTAGAGCTCATGACAGTGCTCGCTGCTGAGCTGCAGGAAAACTGGTATCCAACCACACACCATGGCCTGCAGCCCCTTCAAACTTCAGTTCCTGCATGTAGACTTCCTAGGGCTGCTTACTCTGAAGTGTTTGGGAGTGCTTAGGATTTAGCTGTTCTAAGTAACTACACGCTGATCTGGCCCCTAGCTCTCTGTGCTGCCAGGGGGGGTGGTTGTAAGGGGTACTCTTGATTCATTAAATGCTTTTTAAGTTTATGATCACTTGGTAACGCTTTTCCTCTCCCAGTTATCTTTCCTTGTATCCCTCCAGCAGCAGAGCTACAATACAAATATTAACAAGTATGAAGAAACAGTCTTTTAAGAACAAAACTAAACTAATTTACTGAGAATGTGTCAGTGAAATTGCTTTCCAAAGCAGGTTAGCAGCCTTGAAAATTCCCAAAGATGCGATGACTGACTTAAATCAGAACTGAAAAGAACATCCTAAGAGACACATTCAGTATTAGGATTCATTTCCCTCCAGTTCTTCCCTTCAGGTTTTTTTTAATTTTTCCAAGAATAAACACATCGTATTTCTTGTCTTTCGAAGCAGGAAGTGAAGAAGGGGTTTGAGTATTTAGGATTGCTGCTATACTAGGTTTAGAATTATGACTATTTGTTCATCTATTAGAAACTTATTTATTCTTTGAAAGGAAAAGAGAATTAGACATTCTAATAATCTTCTACTGTAGTAGTAGTGGCTAAAGATAGCTGGGAAATATACAGTTATTGAAGGTGTTATAAGCACATAAATAAAACCTTAGTCTGCTTGGTGACAGAGCTTGCATTTGGTTTTGCAGCCATGTTTGACTGTGGGAATTCCAGAATGATTGGAACAGAAGGAGACATTGATGACTTTTTGTGGTTCTCTACTGAGTATCAAATAAGAGAAATATAAACATTAAACAGTAAATCAAATGTCAAAAAAATAAATAAATATGGAACAGATGGGCAAAAAGATGTGTCCAGCTGGCTCACGACACTCATTTTTTCCTTATTTGAGCAGTAGCCACATGCAAAGTGGGTTGGGTATTGGGCTGAAACCATATTTTCCAATGCCACGCTACGTCCACTTCCTCCCACAGACCTTTTAGATAAATCAGAGGAAAAGTTTCTCTAAAAGGATTTTATGCAAGTAGTCAAATAGACAGAGTCTTTCCTGCATCTCCCTTGCTTATGAGAAAGTTAAGTGTCAGGGCCCATTGCACCTTTGATGACTTACTCATGTCATCATAATCATCATAATTTTGGGGCTGCACCACCCTCTGCCCTGTATCACGAACCTATTGACGGTCCCTGTGTTCTCAAAATCCGTGCTCATGTGCTTACCCTCAGCTTTTGGTGAAGCATTCACGTGGACCTTCTCTAGATAAAGTAGCAGGCAAACACCCCAGCGAGGGGGTCACTGGGGCATTTCTTTGGGAACAAGTCTCCTTCAGTCTCTGCTACAGCTGTTGGTGGTGTGGGTGTTTTGAGGGCTAGAGAGTTATGAGGGCAAAATCTTGAGAAGAACAGCATGGCTTTGGTGAAGCCTTGAACTAAAACAACGATTTCAAATTCTGAAGTATAAATACCGTGAATCAAAGTATTCACACTACTTCTGTTGCAGATTTCACAGCATTATGTAGAAGGGTAAAGAACTACTTTAGCAAGACCAGGTATTTCTTCTTAGTGTTACTGTATAGAACTTCATTTTATCTAGCCAATCTTGAGAAAGTAAAGAGTTACAAAAGCTAGATTCTTGTTCCAAAAGCAGTCAAGTAAATATAATGCAACTGATACTAATGTTCAGCCTAGTTGTGCTAGGAATTAATGGGATGGTCCTAGTAAGCATGTGATGTGATTTACAGACCTCACTTGCAATCACTAAGAAACAGTTTGTTCTGATGAAACCTTTTTCTGTGCATAGAGGAAGGAAAAACAAACACTCTAATTATACTCATGACATTTGAGAATGTCATTATATATTTCTTTTTCAAGGAGGATGCAATATGATATACCTGCAATGATCATTTCCAATGTAAATTATTCTATGGTATCATGATTTGTACATTAACAAAGATCACTGGGCAATGAATTTAGAAAAACATAAGGTCGACAGAAAGACAGCAAGAGAACAAATCTACAGCTACAGTGCAAGAATTGCCTGCTGCAGTGCTTGCTCCTTGCGTGCTCACTGCTGTCATCTGTCACTTTTATATAAAATGTGATTTACACTTGGCTTATTTAACAATTGAAAAGCTTATCCTTTATAAAAAATGTTAATTGAATAGTGTTCTAATAAAGTAACACCTGAAGGCCAGGTATGTCGAATGATAAACAACTTCAGATAAAACTTAGGAGACAGACACAGCAAATATGAGTTCAGAGCAGGTATAGCAAAGGCACTGAAAGTACAGACATAAACAGAGCTCAGGGATGTGCCCAGCTTGGCTTGAAGCCACTCCACACTAGTGAGGAAGCACTGCTAAAATCACTTCACCCTTACCATCTCCACCAAGCAGGTGACTCATGAAAAAACACCAGTGCTTTTGACTTCATAAATATCCATTTTGGCCTCTTCCTTTTAAGCTAAAACTGATCCAGCCTTCAGTGGCCTGTGGTGAACAGCACTCCAAGACGAGGAACACACAGCCCACAGTCTGTGATTCAGTCCAACCCTTGAGAAAATGAATCATCTGGCCCACTGGCCCTCTTTCCAACGGCCTCCTTTGCACACTGAGTTCAGGCAGCATGAGTTAACCTGGCAGCTGTAGCATCTTGCTCCCGACTGCCACTTTTCCTCAGCAACCTTCCCTTTATCTCAGTGGGGGTGTATGTGGGGCACGGGCTACACAGCATGTGTGAAGCTATGCTCTCCTCCATGAAATCCCCAGAGAATCTCCACCTCATCTTCTGTTCCTGCATCTCAACTTTTTACTGGGAATCGTGTCAATACCTGTCACTGGCTGACTAGCTAACAAACCCATCTTAGTCTGTGCTAAGCACAAAGCTTTCATCCTTCCTCTAAACATTTGGTGGCATTTAGAGAATAAAAATAGGTAGAGACAATGCTCTAATCCTATGATAAGCATATATGTAGGGGAGGAAAAAAACAACACGGAGGAAACAAGATGATGCACAAATATACAAAGTCAAAATAAGTCCTCACTTATTTTTCTTGCTGATAAAGATAGTGCTTTTAAGATTTCTGATTGCACATAGAAATGGGTTTCGTGCTTATGGAGATCTGTCTGCTCCCCAATATGTATCTAGTAATAAATCCACAACTTCAGATACTCTGCAGAAGAGGTAGGAAAAAGCAATGCAGCATTATTTTGAAAAAATCCATTTCCAAAAAATTTCTAGTTCAAAAGGATACCAAAAGACACCTTTCTATTATATTTATGCACAAAATCATGGACCCATATATTTACTTCTAAGCCTACAATAATAAATTCTGCTTCATGAGGTGAATTTTATTTTTAATTGAGGTATCTACTGTTACACTTCTATTTTGCTTTGAAACATTTGCACCTGTTTGTTTCATATTTTGTCAGGCTCTTCCAACTACATTTTTCAAAACTTTTGCTGCCATAATATCTGGAAACAGCTTCTTACATTGACATAAGCTTCTTTGTCTTCATAGTCTCAGCAGATGCTGGCAAGACAAGTCAAATGGTCCTCCGTCGCATTTCCTTGTAACAGGGTAAGTTCACCTCTATCTGCAGCACAGGTCTCTGCTCCCTCTCTTAGCTCTTGCAATGGGGAAGACCACATTCTTCCAGGTTCCCTGTGTTGATTGCACTTTACAGTATGTTCAGTATCAGAAATTTGTGTTACGTGGTATCATATTTCCCCAGTGGTGTTTTGTTGGCAAATATGGATGACTCCTGGAGGAGTGCTCCCTGTGAGGGGCTTGTCAGACAGCTGGGATCCCTACAGGGAGGAGCTACAGGCCTCCCAGGTCATTGTAGGTGGGGAACTTCCTGGTGAGTCTGTGCAGAGACTCATCAAAAGGGAATGGTGTAACTTTGTTGAGAACAGTAATATTGGTGTAAGCATGGGGATGCAGAGCAGTTTTTGGCACAGAGACAGGTCAGCCTTCTGAAAAACAGCAGATGATAAAGAGAGAAAAGAGTGTGAAGAGCTGGACAGCTTTCCTGTGTAGGTGGTCATTTATATTCATTGGCAGGCATCTAATGTGAGACTGAGTTATTGCATAACATGGATAGTCTTTTCCATGGATCGCCCAGGCCTCTGAATGATGAGATGCTGGCAGTGCTGCAAGTATGTCCTTCGTATCCCTACAGGAAAGTCACCTGGATGCAAGGATGTCCAGGTTTCATGGATCAGGCAGGGCTCAGCAGCAAAAGCTCTTAGGCTGAGATTATGTTTTGCTGGTTTCAGTCCCATTGCCACACCCCAGGAGTGGGAGTACCTGGGGGTGGAAGAGGTTACCACCGGAACAGCCACTTGGACTGCACGCCTGTGGAGCAGGTACAGTGCAGTGCTTCCTGTTGGTAAGTACCTTGAGACACAGACTGCTTGTTGGTGGGGTTAGTTTGTCTCAGGATAAAAATAAATCACAGATCACTTGCTGGACACTCTCTTTCCTGCAGAAGAGCCCACCTAGTTTGACATTGAACCAGTAGGATGTCATGGCACCAGGCTTCAAAAGAGAATGGTAGTTATTACATGCAATGCTCAAAATGCTTTAGTATCGTGTAATTACAGCATGGAATGATCAAATAGTTTAGCCCTGTAATTCCAGTCATTCTGTGAAGTGAATTACTTTTGTAATCAGTGGACAAGATATACAGTACAAACACATTGCTAACACAACCATTTCATGAAATTGCCGTTCACTCCCTCAGTTCAGGCAGTCCATGGAGTGCAGGCAGACCAATCCCTACTGCTGTTCCTGTACTGCCACTGAGCAAAATGTGACTCCTCCCTAAGAGTCCAGGCTAACTGGTGGTGCTACTCACTTTTTCCAATTCCAGTGCCTTAAAACCAGGGTCTTTCCCCAGAGTCTTCATGCGGGTGGGACTCACCAATACCGAGTCACCATCCTTCCCAGATGGGCAACGTAGAAAACGTGAATACGTGCTACGTAGCAAGCAGAGGTTTTTGTGGTCCCCCAATCTTTCCAGTGGGCACAGAGAGCTGTGCATTATATGGTAACAGAGCTGCCTATTGAACAGAATTCTTCAATGAGAGGTGGTAGCAGAGTGTGTCGGTAGTGGTGGCTCTCAGCTTGAACACTTCAGGTCTTCTGCTCTTCCCAGATATTAGGAAAAAACTCTTTACTGTGAGGGTGGTGAGGCACTGGAACAAGTTTCCCAGAGAAGTCGTGGGTGCCCCATCCCTGGAAGTGTTCAAAGCCAGGTTGGGTGGAGCCTCGAGCAATCTGATGTTGTCAATGGCATCCCTGCCCATGGCAGAGGGATTGGAGCTAGATGATCTTTTAGGTCGCTTCCTACCCAAACCACTCTATGATTCTATGATCCTATGATTTTACTGTGGTGAGCTGCAAAAAAAAATAAGTTAACAGGACACAACATAATAAGGCACATACAGAGTTATTACTTTCTTCCTCATTTTGTGAAACAGGTGATAAAAAATCTGAACTCAGTCTGTCCCAATTTGAACTATTATAACTGCATTTGCATGGAATGCTCAATACTGGAAGAATCCCTCGAACTTATGTCTGCATTGGTAGTCCTCAACAGAACACTTGTTTAGAAGAATTTAGGACACTAACTGAAGATTTCTGAAGTTTAACTGACATTAGGATCAAAATAATAAACAAACTATTATGTGGGTGGCATATGTTTTCTACTTATAATGCCATTCCTACAGTGGTTAAAGGAAGGAAAAAAGAATGTTGGAAGAATCAAATATTCATTGGTATGCATATACTGGAAAAATCATAACTTGGAATGGTGCCAAGAGATTTCGCATTATTTCATTCTTGTATCAGGAAGGAGATACAAAACCTCACATTATTATTGTGCTTCTGATAAGGTTTTACAGCTCTTCAAAATGAAAAGTACTGAGAGAAAGTTATGTTATTTGTATTAGCCATGATATAAAGCATCACAAAAACTGTAACATGTAAAAGCAGTGATTTGTGCACTGTATTAAACACTAACCAGCATAAAAGGCTCCATGTTTTAAATCACAAGGTAATTTTGACTATTTAAATAAATGGGTTATGATTAAATGTAGAAAAGCAAAAAATCAAACATAATGGCTGAAAAGTAATCAGCAACTCATTTCCCCATGTTGAAATATTAGAGCGATGCACTCCAAGAAATGGAATCATGCACTGTAATGTACTTCATCTTGCAGAACTGAGGCTGCGACATGCAATTACCATAAACACTCAAAATAATTGAACATTTAAAGAATACATAGATGCCTTCTAAAGGATCATGTATTGTGACTATGCCTTCAGCTAGATGGTGTGCAGTAGATGTATACAATTTCCTTCAGCTGATAGAAAACATGACCCCCACAGATTGCTATGCTATTAAGTATGTAAAAAAGGCAAAGCCTCCCAAGTATTCATTCATCTCCTACACAGCTCAGTCTTTTCACAGCTTATTTGAAGGAAAAACATATTTTCAATTTCTTTAGTTACACAATTGTCTCACACAAGCTCCAAGTGTATGCCAAACACAGTTGCTGCTACTGTGGTTAAGAGAAAGAAGCTATTATGAGACAAGGTGGTGAAGAAGTGACTCCGTGCTGGAGTCCTGCAGACTGTGCTGGGCTGTGCGGGCACTGTGGGACTGACAGAGCACAGTGGGAGCATTTCAGAACTTGTGTTGGATTGCAGTCTGATGCTCTTTGGATTTACATCTTTTACCTTTTTTCAGCTACTTCCTCACCAGCTGCCATCACCTCAGTCAGAGTATTTCTGGTTTTGAAAGCAACTCTTGGTTGCATGGAGCCAACTCTCGTGTGACCTCTTGCCAGCCCTCCTTACTCCCGTCCCTGGAACAAACCAGCGTAGAAACTGAGTCACGAGGACCCAAAGAGATAAATCTGGCTGAATTTTCTGGTCCACTCTCTATTATTCTTGTTGCTGATCGATTGCTGTGTACTTATCTAGGGTGTTTTTATTGTACCTCATACTTAACACTTTCACACCTTATGCCCTGATGTACCCAAACACTCTTGCCCTGTCCTGCTGAATTACAAATCCTGGAAGCAATCATGAGGGTGGAATGGAGGCAAAGCCAGTGGTGGTAAATCCAAGTTTATGAAAGAGTCTGGAGTGCTGAAGAGTTCGAAAGCAAATATTTGTATTTAAAGATTCACCCATTATCTATCTGAAAGTTCAGTCAGATCAAAAAGGAAAAATATTTACAGATAATATTTAAGCCATCTCAAATAAGAAATATTTAAGTCATCTCAAGGAAGAACATTTGAGAACAGAGAAAGAGATTACAGGGCAGAGGAAAGAATCAATATGAAAATTGGGACACCAGGAAGGCTGGATGAATAAGGGGAATGGGGATGACCCAGCCCGAGGTGGAAACAAGACTGAAAAATTTTAATTCAGGGAACCCCTCAAGTCTGCAGCCTACTGGGTAATGAAAGCAGATACCCAGTTGCAAATGCTTTTACTTCGTTAGACTAATAAATGCTGAGGTTTTAGCGCAAGAACCGTTTTGGGAGATTCTCTTAATGCACAAAATATCTAAGCGCATCTAGCTTTAAGATGGCACTGAAACAGTTGTTAAAAGTGTGTGTGATGAGACTGCCTGAGACTGCAGACAAAGCAGAGGATGACCTCAGTGAATCAGGAGGTCTGTTCCAGCTTTGTATTCCCACAGGAAATCTACGCTAAAATAAATCTACAGTTTTGAAATTATGCATTTAGAGAAAGCTGCAAAGTCGAAATCCTCCCTGTAAAAGGAGCATTTTCTGCAGTTCTTTTGGGATGGCAAAAGGAGCAGCAGAGCCAACTCTGCAAAACAGCATATTCTGTACATCGAAGAGCATACCTGGGCTCTCACTTTTCCCTGGGTTTTACCAGTCTCTGCTGGTAGTATATGAGCATCCTATCTTTATAAACAGATATCCTGCCAATTTATCCTAGCAATCATTTAACTAACATAGTCTCAATCCCTTACTGCAAATTCTAGTCTCTGGAAAGTCTGTGATGTGTAAGTGACAATTAAAATTTCTTATTTTCTGGTATTCTTCTTGCATAAGCTGAGAAAGGAAGATTGATGCAATTATGCTGATGAACACTGGTAGAGAATAATAATTAGGGACACAACAGAGATCTGGTTGCTAACACCAGTAAAACAGCTTAAAAAAACCCCAGAGTGGTTCGTTTCAGTCTCCTTAAGAAGCTGTTCAGACAGAAGCGGCATTCCAGACTCATTGTACTTTTACGAGTATTTGCACAGGTCAGTAGAAGAAGAAAATAAATTTTAAAATCTCGTGAGGATGAAACCAGAGATTTGAAGGAGGTAAGCTAGACAAATCAGAGGACAAATACAAGGAGTGAATGTTTGAATAAATAGTAAAAGCACATCATCTACAATTTATTGCTTGTGAATTTAGATTACAGACTTTGCTTCACAGGAAAATGTCAGCGGTTGAAATTCAATGCAAAGAAATTCTACATCTCCCTACACAAATACCTACAGTTACGTTTTGGTATCATTCTTGGTTTCCATTCTGCCTGCCCTGGAAGCTGGGATGCAGAAGATGGAAGCTCAAAGTGTCAGAGCCTGTGATTAGAAGGTTTAGTGCACACATAGACACACACATGCACATACACATATGCCCCAGTGTGCATGGGATATAAAGTTGCCCTTTATGTTTTGGGGAGCATCATTCATCACATCTTAATGCTGAAAGTAATAAAAAGACCCTTTTTCCTTATCTTCTTTGGCAAACGTGGATACAGAAATATCCTTTATCTTGCTGAACTATGTATTGGAACCACATTTGATCACTGAGGATTCCAGTTTCTAAACTCATCTCAGGTTCTCAGCTGTGCCACAGCCTATGGATGGGATAAACATCTATTACTACAATTACTGGTGCAAAATTTAATAAATAAAAAAGCAAGTCTGAGTATAACCAAACACCGTCATATCATATCATATCATATCATATCATATCATATCAGCAACATATCATATCATCATATCATATCATATCATATCAATCATATCATACGAATTGTAGATATTTAAGAAAATAAAGAGGATCTTAAGTATGTAAAGAAATCCTTGACAGTAAACAAGTAATACTGATTTTAATGACAGAAGAAAGATTGAGGAACTCAAATGGACGGACCCGATGGGTTTCAGCATGAATTTGTATTTAAGAGATGCATCTTGCGGGTTTACCTTAAATAGAAAATCAACATAATCATAGTACCTCTTAGCATTAAAAGCAAGGACTTTGTGAAACTTCAAGTAATTTTGAATGTATATCAGAACCCACATACCAGACTTTCAAATTTGTTAAGAATCGACAAACTGGATGAAATAATTTAACAACTACAGTCTACAATAATACTCCATGACATTTCTAAAACCATATTTCCTCCTTCGTTTAAAAAAGTTCATTCGGAGGCTTATATTTTTCAACAACTGGAGACAAGTATTTTACTCTGACTGTTGCTGATGAAAGAAAAGCATTTTTAATTGTATTTTCTCCTTCAGCATCCAGTTCTGACTTTTTAAACACATGTTGCAAGGAAAGAGCGAGAAGGAGAGTACTCTTTGACACCGTGGGTACCAGCAGAGAAACCATCGGTTCACTAACATTTAGAAACAACATTTAGACAGCTGTAGCCGTGTTAGAAAAGTCACACAACTTTCTCAGCATTCTATGATAAAAAAAGCTGGGGAAAAAATGATAAGAAGAGAGCAGGGCAGATCAAAAGAGGTATTTGATGGTCTGTATTCCCCAGTACAGAATTACATATAAATGACTAAATGAATATAGAAAATACTTTTATTCAAACAGAAACTGAAAATGGAGAGGCCTAAAGACCCTATTGTTATAGACTAAAAAGTTATTATAGACAAAAATTTCTTCTAGAAGTATCTTGGTTTATATGGAATTGGGGGTTAAAATAGCTATGAGGAATTTATTGAAAAAAGTTTGTTGTATCTCTAACCATTTAATCAGTTTCCGCTCTAACAGAGATAGATCTCTCATATCTTTAAAAGCTGATATTAAGAAAGTTCTTTATAAATTGAAGATCCAGAGAAATAGTGTAGAACAAGGCAGAGGAAAAGATGATTCACCTCAAAAGAAAATTACTGTGTGTCTTGTACAAAACCTTTTCAACTCCTGTGAATATATGTGCTTTAAATGACAGTGCACCATATTGATCAACAGAGAATTGGAAATGCTACAGTAATAAGAGATAAAGTACAATTTAACACAATAGGGGCAGACAGGAAATTGCAGATCTTCACAAATTGGCTAAAGAGCTGTATTATTTAACTAACAGGCAAGGAATTCCATTGAAATGATGAATTACAAAGAATAGCTGAGAAGTACTGGAAAAACAGGAGTATCGAAAGCTTCCTAGCGATGCAAAACTTCTGTTTTCCACAAAGGAAAGACTGAGACATTTAGTTTGCTATCAGCCGTGTTTGTATTGTGAATCAAGAGAGTTAATTTACAAATTCTTAATTTGATCTTGGCAATGCTCTGCAGCATCTGAAGTTTATTCTCTCATCCCAACCTGTATTCACCACAATGCGGTTTTTCAGTTTAATATGCAAATTGCCCTTTTATACTTGGCTCATGAGCACTGAAGAAAGCCCCAGCCAAGATGGGTATCTTACTGACTGAAAAATGTAGGATCAAGTCTCTTCCATTTTTCAAGAAGTGGTGTTCAGATACCATATGAAGTGGTGTATAAAATATGCCTGGTGGTGTAAAAAATGTATCTTTCTTTAAACCTCAAAAACTCTTTTATTTTTAAATTTTTAACTTGATTAGCCTGGATTGCTTTGATTTCTTTCATGACACCAGCTTTCTCCCTTAATGACCTACTGCAAAGGTGAGGCTGTCTTCACTAGGTGCTTGAAACTGCTGCTACTGCTGAAGTCAGGCTGTGTTCCTGCCATTTTTTAAGAACACATCTTTTCATTATATAATCTGAAAAACAGATGCAAGCCAGAGTTCCATTCTTCTCTCCCCAAACACAATCTGCTTTAAAGCTGCAAATCAATCCAACATGTCTCAGATGTCTGCCTCCAGCTGACTTCTCCCTTTAAACATAAACAGTGCAGATTCCCAAGGCCTGTTACTCTGACAACCCCATAATGCCATCCTTTAGACTCTCCAAGCCCTGTAAATCTTCATTCCTTCACAGCTTGAAACGGACCAGTCTGTTTTCACTGCTCAAGATATGGAAAGCTATAAAACCAGCTTCCACGGTAAACTCATCAGCTTATAAAATTGTTTCAGTATGACCTAAGCACCCATCAATGAAGCAGATAAGTTGCAGCTTTTAACATCTTACTTTATTTGCAATTTAATTACTCAGTGCTGTTTCATATCTACAGCTGGGGAGGAAAGCCCCATTAATTTCTGTGGTGACTCAGGCTGAAAAACCGCTGGCCTGGTACATATCATATCAACTACACACACTTGTGTGAGGCACACCAGGTATTTGACAGATGGCCTCTTAGCATCTCTAAGCACCTAGTGATACGAAGAGCGAGCACTTCCAAAGTGCATTGGTGCCAATTACCAAGCTCCAACATAAGGAAAAGCATGCAGGGGAGTATGTGCTTAATGGAGCCAACCAGTTACCATCTTTAGGAGGTTAACATTTCTTTTTAGCCACAATTCCAGAATTTCCAATGCCCTGCCATAAGGCAGTGACATATCCATTCTTCATAGAAATGGTAACCTACAAAAAGGCCGCTACTTGTCACGATAATTAGCAGCTACAGGCTATACATCCAATGTATTTTTTTTTTTTAATTAGAGGGGAAGGAGAGGCATTAATAATTTGGTGTGTTGGAAGCTGAGTGCTTTTTTCCAGCCTTAAAAACAATGCAAAGGGAACACAGTTTATTTTAAAAGGGGCTAAACACATGCCTTGCTAGCAGCAAACACGATGTGCTGTTTCCATAGAAACAGAGGTTGGTATTATTAAAAGAAGAGAGGCATTCTGTGGCTGGTTCTCCTGAGGGACCCTCATTTACAGCTAGTATTGGGTAAACTGCATGAGGGAGTTTTCCCACCTGTTGTTAAAGATCGTTAGATATGCCTCTTTAAAGCTTTATTAACTCTCTGCTAATTCATGACAGAAGTGTGAGGAAAATCATTACCCCCTACCTATAGGTTCTTCTGGAAGAAGATTTACATTAAAAATCAAAACGAAAGTCATATCCTCCTTTAAACTGAGTTGGCTTTGAAGGATGCTACTTGCCATTATCCTGGTAGAAGAATAGAGATATAATTTTGTCTCTGTTTCGCAATCAAAAATATTTTCCTCTGGTTGAAGACTTCAAAGAGTACATGCCTGAATAAAGAGAGCAGGAGGAAACTTCTGAAACTGGAAAATCGAGTAGTGACAAAACGACGAGGCATTATTTCAGAAAGTTACTGAAGATTTAAAACTGAATATGCATCTGACTATCTATTGACTCATACGTCCTGTGGTTAATCCAACTTTTTAATGCCATGAGACACTTTCAGATGTGATAACGTTCAAGCCTATTTTTGTCAGTGCCCACTGATTTCTATACACTGATGTTGTTACAGTCATTGCTGCTCTTGGCCTTTTCAGCTCTCAGGACTGACAGGGTAAATGGCACATTGGGAAAGGTATGAAAACGAGTTCTCCATCTCCATGCTCTGAATGCAGTATGTTAGGTGCTAAAAAGCCAGCTAATCATGTTAGAGCATCGTGTTGTCCTACATAAAAAAAAAAGGCTGTTTTGGTGAGAGGGGGCTGGAGCTGAACATTTTGTATTATTGCTTTTCTTTCAATTTTAAAACATAATTTCTTCATATCTTCTGCAAATCCTAAACTGAGCCACCCATGTTTTCCAGTTATACTTGAGGCCATAGAAAACAGTGGGCTTGGTAAACTACACATTTTTACTTATTATGGACTATTCCACACAAGGAAGATGAGCAACTTTTGCCAAATACAGGAACCACACAGCCATCATGCTCTGGCTAGTGTTTCAGGATTGTACATAATCCAGATAAAAATGGTTTGAAAGGCTTGATATAAAACACAGGTCTGGACTTAGCAATATAAAAAATATCTTAGAACTAGTGTGGGACACTTTACAAACTACAATTCTCCTTCGATGCCCCTTTTTTTTGTTCATCTAAAATGATACAATTTAAAAAATTCCACTAGGACAGGAGGAGCTGGCATCACTCTGTCAGCACACTGATGATGGTGCATGAACTTCATATCTTGATGTTGCTTCTGGAAACTTTTTTTCAATGTGTTTCAAGGGAAAAAAAAAAGAGCTGCTTTGAAGCGTCTGCTACAGAAGCCAGATTATCACTTGTTTTCTGTTTGCTGTCACACTTGAAAATGAAATTCATAGAAAGACAGGTTAATTATATAAGGTTATTATAACGTTTCCAAGCTTCTGCTCTTCAGTGGGAAACAGAAGGTCAATGTGCAGACAGGAAGGACATATAAAATTATCTGTCTCTTCTTTTGCTCTCAAACAGCTTGTCTTTTCACTCAGTTTGCCAGGGCAGTTAGCCAGCACTGTTCCTAAAGCTGCCTGTTGCAGCAGGAGTCATCTCTTAAGTCCTCCTATCTCAGCATGACGACCTCAAAGAGAACCACGCTAAGCTCTTCAAAATGCAAATTAAAGTTGACAAAGGCCAAAGCCTGGATATGCTGAAGCAAAATGGTAATGCAAAAGAATTTGGGTAGGTAATGTAACTATGGAAAGAAACTGAGACTTGTGCTCGCTCTGCATTATAAAGTCTGCCCAGGCTGGAGAGACTTGGTGAGTTTTGCATGGCACTTCACTGTACCTGCTGGTTTCTGCTCTGAGGCTGCCAGTTATGGGTCAGAGGGATGAGCAACAGAAGTGAGGGTCCTTCAGGGAGCAAGAAGAGCGCTAATTATCAGAAAACACCTACTTGCTTGCTGTGAGGTATGCAGGCTGAGGTCAAATCTCTGTTCAGACAAATGCCATCCTGAAGAAACAATGTAATATGTCAACAAAAGAGAAAAAGAAAGTGAGCAGGCTGCAGCAATTTGGGAAGAGGTAAGTTTATGCAAACATATGTGTATAAATCCCAAGTACACATGTAGCACCTTCAGCAGGACTGGAGAGTGAACTGAGACTCGCTGTGCGTGCTTGAGACAGCTGGACATCCACCCAAGCTCTCGGAAAGGTAGGCAGAATGCAGATGAGCAGACGTGTGTGTTTAACACTTTTCTGCCTGCTCAGCGTCTGTGGGTAAGTGAACAACACCTCCACCCAGCAAAAGCTGCTCCGATCTGCGCCAGCCAGCTGCTGCTTGCAGACGTGCAGAGGAAGCATCGAGCACCCACCGAAGACAGCTGGGCTCTGCACACCCCTGTGGGGGGGTGATGGGGAAGGCACCCCACAGGAATATGTGGCTGTGCCCAGACATCAGACAAATGATGGGCAGGTATCAGGGGTAGGGGACAGAGCAGCCTGGTGACCCAGGTGAGCATAGGGTGAACCACAGAAGTCCAGCAGGGACCTGTCCATGCAGGACTGCCCTGGAGAAAGGTGGCGCACAAGGAGAAAAAGAGAATGAAATAAATCTGCCCATCCATTTGAAAGGACACCCTTCGGGTTTAATTTTATACAAGAAAGTTTTCTAGGACAAGGCGAGGAAAAACTCTCTCGGGAAGTACATGATTTCCTTTTCAAAGAAAAACACTGTGCAGAGCAGAACAAAATTTAGAATTTAAAAAAGCAAGCATTTGACATTTAGGGGAAGCCTGTACAACCTTAATTATTTCCCTGTATGCCTACAAACTATGACACAGTTTTATGATGTACCTTTTTTTTAAACCTTCCTCTCATTCAGCACAAGATTCTCATGCAGCTAGCAGCTATTTAATATTTGCTTTCTTCTTGTTTTTCAGCGTGCAGCTCACCAAATGTCATTTACTGCACTCCACAGCCTCATCTGAAGGTGGAATTATCCTCTATAGACTGCATTTCCCCTCACTATGGCATCTGAGTGCCTCTTAGACCTGAATGTAGTTCTTTAATATCCATGCAAGGTGGGAGGGAGTAGTTATCATCCAAGATGAGAACCTGGTCATGGGAATTAGTTTCCTAGGAGGACTTAGGATGTAATTTGTAGCATCTGCTTTTTAAATACTCTGCCATTTAGTGCCCGGCCCATTGCAAACAGAGCAAAGAACATCATTAACAAACCAAGGGAAAGTATTGGCAAGAGGGGAACAGACTCAGCACTGTTTTTCCAAGAGTGGGAGATTTCCATTCCCCTCAAGATTCACTGCCAGGGCCCTACCTCTAGGATTAAATGAGAGAGCATCAGGCGATGGTTCAGTGCCATTCTTCCTGTGTTCTGTAGTCTGTAGGTAATAGCTTTCATCTACACTAGAGAAAATAAATTTAAATCCTTCTTCTGCATAACTAGATTTAATTTGGATCAAACCTAATTGGATGTGACAGTACTGAAATTGAAAACAAATCTGTCATGTCATAACATCACCAGGTATTGCAGTACTTGTAGGTTTATGTGAGTCATGGTTTAGAGGGTGTTTTTTACCTCTCAATCCCCACTGCTCTCCCACTGCTACATTCTTGCTGTGGAGCTGGGATCTGATTCTGTGGATTTTTTTGCTAGTAAACTCTTTCCTCCTCTCCCCCTCAAAGACAAGGGATTTTCAAACTGAATGGTGTTTTCTGGACCCCTGACACTGTGGATGCAGGACTCTGAGCACCTGGACCCCTGACTCTGTGCAGCAGCACTACCTGGACAAACAAGAGGGCTGAGGTCAGGATCCAGCAGGTTTGGGAAGCGCAGGACCAGGCTGGGCCCCCAGCACAGGGCTTCCAAGTGGCATTGCTGACAGTTCAGTATCACAGCCTAATAGAATACATTTATTATCAGCAGACATTTCTTTCTATGGCATTGATATACTGTCCAAAACTAGTTTGGGCTGTCAGTCTTGCCCTGTGAAGCTTACTTTTTGTAACTACCTCTTCACCAGGTCAGGAACTACAACCTACCTTTGCTGTCTCCCTGATGCTGGCCTCAGTACCCAGAACCTCTCCCTTTTTATTAGAAATTTTGAATCAGAGCTGAGCCCGTTTAGTGAACCCAGCTGTGGAGCAGGATTTATGCAGCTCAGGACTTTCAAGTTGTAAGTGGTTCTCTGCACAAACATAGCAAAAAGGAGCTATGTACCTCCTCTGGTTACTACACCTCTGAATATCTTCCTGCACGTTTCCCTTAGGACGTTGGGCAGATATTTTAAAGTAAAGAGCATTTAGTAACCTTGACTGGCCACACTGTAATACCTACCGTCTTTTCTTTCAGCATGTTTGGCTTTATACATTGAAGGACAGCTCCTACTGAATTCACTTGAGCCCGATGTGTAAACCTGGAGGAACTTGGTGAAATAAGCAGAGCTACAGGTGGAGCTGAAAAGAGGAACAAGCAACTGAGAGTCTCATGCAAATTCTCACAAATTATTCTATCTGATGACTTTGGAGACAAAAATAGCTGTCTGAAAAATTGACTTTAATGTAAACTGAAGCTTTGAACTCCACAGCAGTATTCGTTGCAGAGCAAAGATCTTGTCTGGGTAATATATCTTGAATTTTACTACTTGCAATGTAAAGACTCTTGAAGAAGATACTTGAAAAGGAATGAAGTAAAATTAAACCTATGGTTGTGACTATAAACCATGACTATAAGACTGACTCGACGAGGGACAGGGCATCATAAAGTATATCAAGAAACTGAAGAAATTACTCTGGTTTTTGAAGGTCATAGTTAAAAAAAACTTTTTGCAGAATATTAAATGACACTGAGACAGGCTCTACCCCAAAACAGACCCTCCTTAGCACTGTGGGATGATGGAAGAAACCAACACACATTTAAAGAAAGGTCTCATTGAGGGAAATGCCACTTGCCCTATATATTTCCTACTGCTCTATTGCATCAGTGCTTTTGGAATAGAACAAAAATGATTTCACTAGTAGAAAAGTGCCAGAACAGGGGGAGGCAGCTTCACAGAAAAAAAAGAAGTGGTGAAACACTGCGTTTGGAAAGTGATGATATTTTCATTCCAGCCTTATACCGCAAAGAGTGAGATGAAACTAAACACTCTGTTCCACGGAAAAGCCGGGCAAAACCCCTGATCATGAGTAATAGTGTCTTATTAAAGTGGGAAAAGAAAAAAAAGGGTATATCTTCATCTGAAAACAACATCTTCTTCCTCACCCGAATTGTTGTACATGTAGTTTCTGCTGATTTCAGTGACATTTTAGAAAATTTTTGGTTTGTTTCTTTTTCTCAGAGTACACCAGCAGAATGAACACGAAATTTTCTCTCCCAACAATAATCAGTTGCTGATGCAGACAGGGGAATACTCTATCACAACCAAGGGGGAGTTTTTCTATCACTCCTTTTTGCCACACCTGGCTGATCTTGACCACAGGAATTGTGATCTCCTCAGACCTGAGTTTCATGTGATAAGTGCACAAAGAAGAACCAGATTAGTAAAGCTTACTCTGTAAACTGTTTAAGTGAATTTATTTTGATTGAAGCAAATGAAGCTGCAGTTTACACAAGAAGCAGTTCACAGAGCAAGAAGAAAACAAGCAATCCAGCCACCAGGTCTGATGGACAGTAATTTCCCATCGAGGAGCAATGCTAAGGGGTAAGTGGCCCTTCCCTTTTTCCCACAACCACAGCTGAGTTCAGACCAGAGCAGCTGCTGACAATCAGATCACTCACTGTCTCTTTCAGACAGACCTTTGCTTTAAGAGCCTGAGTTAGGGGTTTAAAACTACCAATTAGGCAATTCGGGGAATTTTTTTTTTTTTGTGCAGTGATTATACTTGAGTCAATGAATAACACAAAATCCATATCTTCCTATGTCATTTTTGTGACACATATCTGTGTTTTGCCACCATCAGAAATGTTCAGAGAGCTAATGTGGTGTGACAGCAGTCCAAATGAAATTAATCTGCGAACTGCGATAGTAGCTTGAGGTTGACAAGAATTTCTTCCCAGCTGGAAACCGCAGAGGGAGAGCTTCACAGATCACTTGGTCAGCTATTTGCCCCATTAAACATCACTGACTGATATCGGTGAAGGCTTATCAATCACCAGAGTCCCAGAGACTGCGAATAGATTAGGAGCGGTACAGTTTAGTACGGAAAATAAAATCCCTGGTGGGTTTTCTACATCCTCCAGTCTGCTTTGCTTTGTAGTGAAATTTTAATAGGAGTTCAAGAAAAAAAGATGGAGAAGGAATGAGGGTGCATTTCTGTCTTTTGTCACCTAATTCCTTCTCTAATGCTGTAGGAAATTGCTGGCACAACCAGATTATCAGAGTAACTTCTCTGTAGTTGCAACTTGTTTTGTAGTGAAGGCGTTATACTTTGGTATGAAACATGTGCTTTCCTTCTGTTACCACAGACATATGTGGCCATAACTTTGCCCCGATTTCACAAGATGAAGACAGAAAATGCTGCTGTGTTGCTCTATTTCGCTTGGTCATAGTGGCTAAAATGAATGTAAAACCCTGCTATCTAATGATTGAAAACAATGAAGTTTTTCTTTCTGATGCTCTCATAGATAAGCTGTCAATTGCTTCGATTTGGCATCAACGACAAGACCGTTTTATTTGCTAAATAAGCAGCTTTCATGCTTAAGCACATACTGCAATATTGATTGCTTTACAGTTTGCAAACTATAATTCAGATAGAAGACTAAAATGAAAAGAAATCAAAACTCGAATGTTTCACAAATAAAAGCCAAAACCCCTTCTTCCACTTGTTTACTGTTTGCAGTCCTTTCTTTCAGATGGAAGACAAAATCCTTAAAAAGCTCAAATAAGAGATCCTAACTATGCAGCAACGAAACACTAATTGCACGTTTAGAAAAGGTCATATGTCTTAAAACTCCCTAAGCTTTCTATCAGTTTTCTGCTTGGAAAGTAGTCTGAACCTGGGACTCCCTATTTGCATCCCTGCAATGTTAATTTCAGAACATGAATAGAAACATGAAGTCCTAAGGTGCGGATGTCAGGTGAATGCCATTCTGAATCAGTGACAACAGCTTCTCTGGGAAAATACAGCTGTGCTCCATGTCAGCGAGCAGAATGACCACTGACCCATTACCAAGTTAGTTTACATTCTGGAGTAAAGCTAGCCAGGATTTCTAGGAAGAATCTCATTTAATAATGGAGAAAACATGCTGAGTTAAAGGGAGTGAGTTCTAATGCCAGTAACTGATTCTGCATATTATAAATATCTTCCCAATCACTGCTTAGGCAACATTTTCTTATCTACAAAGCATCTGGTCTGTGTACAGGCACAGCTGCATATCTTTGAAGCTCAACAACACATCAATTTACCATTCCAAAACCAAAACAAGTAGAATTTACTAAAAACTCCCCAAACTTGCGGAAGTAAGTGTCTGATCAAAATGGATAAAACTGAAGTGGTATAATTTTTTTTATAGAAAGTAAATTTCTAACATCATTCCTAGTTTTAGTTTGAACTTTATGTTTCAGAGTCTTTTCATCGCTATCAGTGCACTCAAAATTGAAATGATTTTCAATTTAAGACAGCAGAAGGGAAGAAGTCTTAACAAATGTCAGATCTCTCAAGGTGAAGATGAAGCGTGTTTTAAAGATCAGTCTAAGAAACCTGAATAAATGAGCACCCTGAAGCACTTACCTTTTCCTATTGGCTTTGCTTCTAAATGTACCTTCTTTCCATGAAGGAGGAAGGCTGTGCGAGCATTAATGCGAACAGCATAAGGAGATGGGGGTAGCTGATATCATTCTTCTATTTCCATGAAAAACATGGAAGTCGATCCGTTTCAAGAACTGACACACAGTCTCACCGTTTGAAGAGTGTTACATCTATGCTTGGTATCTCACAGAGACGGCGTCTGACCCAATGGTTTTGGTTGTAAGGCAATGAGATTTCTCTCCTTCACAGCACACAGTGAATGGAAGAGGAACCAAACTGACTGCCCTCATGTTTTCACAGCAATAATCATTTCAGAAAGTTTTGACCAGATTTTTCAAAGCAATTTGATGTGATTGTACTTCTAACCTCGACTCCAAATGAGCTCACCTCAGAAAACTGTGAACAAGTGAACAATAGAAGTTAAAATTCATATGACTGCCTGATAAAGTAATGCATGATTGCCATGAAGAAAGCAGCCATTTGATGTAATTTAGATATGCTGTAAAAATCTCTTCTAAAGGCTCCTTTTTCCCCCAAAAAATGTATAACTGAGAAAGACTGAAACGTAGCTTCAAGCATGGCATTAATTTTGTTCCAACTATACTGACTACATAGCAAAGGCTCTTGAGAGTTCTAAAATGTGCACATATACTGTTTGGTATGGATTGCAGAAGTATGCTTGATATTGAAAAAGTCCTTCCAAACAGATAAACTTTGATAAAATACATATTTAAAGGATAATTAAATTTAAAATATTCTTAGGAGATATTTCTCCATTTTTCAAATTCTTCTCCTTAGGCAGTAGAATGTCATTTAACTCTTCACAATAAAGGCAATATAGCATTTCTGTGTATAATGGTACTTTTCAGTTTTTCAGTACTAAGTGTCTTGTGGTACTGAAGGAATTATTCATCATAACTGAAACACAATCAAAATCTCACCTATTTTTTATTGCTTACAATTGATTTAGAAAAAAATAAATGGGAAGCTGAAGGATAAATGGAAAAATGTGGCAAACATCTAATTAATGGATGAGTATCTGGAAAAAGGCCTGGAATCAGCAGTCTTTGGTACCAGGTCAGCTTTAGGTACATGTACGAAACAGTAGTGATGATACTGCATAATTGCACCTGGAAAAGGCCAAGGATATGTATTTACAAGTGGGAAACAGCTGAGTGAGTTGACAGAATGCTCTGTGCCCACTGGGAACACCCCCAGCCTGGCAAGTGTGTCTGCAGTGCTCTGCTCAGGTCTCTTTTGCAGAGCAAGAGGATCGGTGCATGACTTTTTGCTGTTCCCTGTCAAAAAATGTAGAAATGCAGTATTTCCACATTGATATATAGGGATCTAAAAATTTTGCCTTCTTAGAATGAAAATCCCTGTGGAAATGTACCATTCATCTTTGCCTACCATCCCCTCAGTCCCTCTTTAAAAGCTGTCTGAGCAGAAAGAAAAAGACCAAGGGACTCTGCATTTTGCTTCAAGATGACAAAAGAAATTACGGGAAGCATTTGAATTTTAGTCACTTCAGCATTAATTTGGAAAAAAAAATAGTTGCCTAATGGAATTACAGTGGATCTATATCAGCATAATTGAGTGGAATCCAGTCTTGTGCATTATAATGTGGGCTAATCTTTTTTCACAAGTCATAAATTAGGGCTTATTCAATTGCACTCTAACAGAACACAGAGTATTTTCCTCTTTTGAAAAGAATTAATGACAGGTAAACTTGCATACACTGTAAATCAGTAGCAGTTTGCTAAAATCTTGCTATGAGAAAGTCATTTAATGTCTCTTCAGCAAATATTTGGAATGACTTGCTAACTCTCACGCAAGTGATACCAGTCTGGGTGACAATATTAGGCTATACTGAACAGAATTACACCCACACATGGGCTCATTACATTTTGCATATGCTGGTTATGTAGCATTTAGCTGGAAAATTCCTTTGGCAGTGCTGAGAAGGGGCTTTATATTGCAGTAGTCACTTAACACTCACAGTACTGTACAGAAATAAGCCAAGACAGAGGGGGAGGAAGAGGAAGGACTGGAATAATTTCTGCATGAAGGAATGCCAAATATTACAACTATAATTGTTCAAAATTCACCTGTTCTGTTCCAAGGACATTAAATACCCCGACTGAATCCTCTGCTGTCTTGCATGTGAAAATCATTGGGTGAACTTTAGTTATTAAAGATCAACACCTATGAAGTGCTTAAGACAAAAACAATATATGCACATAAGGCACGTATACTAGGAAACATCAGAAATATACAGGCACACAGAAATTATTTCTTTCACTGACATTTATGTTGTACAAAAGTTTTGGTCAATTATTGTGCGTGTTCAAATAACTTTTTAAAAAGACTTCTCCACATCTGTCAGGATAAGCACAAAAAGAGATGAGTTTCAGCTCAGACTTTGAATTTTCTCTGAAGATATTTTATTAAAATGTTAATTATATCTAACTGAAATCATCAATATGCCATAAAAATCTAATCATTCAGTAGGATGTGGCCTAAACATCATTTTATTCACTCAGGTGAATGTAACCTTAAATAAGACCACCTAAGTATGCACAAATGCAGAGGATCAGATGCTCAAATTTACTTTTTTGGTCAATTTCTTGAAATCAGCTTTTAAAGACAGGATGTAGCAAAGTTCATGAACTATTTTGTGTGTACTGATCTCAAATGCAGGGACCAATCGCACCTTGCGGAAAATGAGCCAAGGCATTTGCCAGTCTGTGCTTCCCAAGAAGATTTTGGAATTTGGTTGAAAAACAAAACATTGGCATGAAAACTCATGCTGAGAAGTGTTAGCCTCTGGGTAATTTTCAGCTTCTATTTTTTTCAACACACAGTTATAATACAGTGCCAAAGGTCCTCTTGTTTACCCATCAGTTCCATTTAGTAGCATGAATTATAGAAATAGTCTTGGATCAACCTGTGCCACATTATCAGATAAATTCCCAAGAGCGCAGGGGAGCAGAAAAGGTGACATTGTGTATCCCAACACAGGAAAAATTCCATGTTTTTCATACTTAACAATACATTTCTATGCAAACATAATCAAGTGTACCTTACTAAGGTACAGGAATGGTACTTATATCTGTAGTCCTCTGCACCTGAATGTACAGAAATGGGGTACAGTACAAATTGTAGCCTGAATTAATCACACTGAATATTTGAATGTGCAACAAGGGGTCTGTCAAACTCCAGTCACAGAACTGTGTGCATAAAATCCTAAGAAAACTACTTAAGGCCTCCCTGAAGGAAACTCTAAATCAAGGCTATTCACAGTACTCTTGGGCACTCACATAAGAGGCATGGGAGGCTGTGCTCATGTCACCCAAGACTGTGAAGAAGTCATGCGAGGAGCAGGTTAGATAGTGGGCTGCAGTTCCTGGGAGCCCACACAAAACCTTAAAAATGCAAACTTGCACCATGTAGCAACTGAAGACAGTCTTTATTTATTCATAGCAAGACCTTTTCTTCTTCCATCCATCCATGAAAAATGGAATAAAAAGGAGAAAAGAAAAAAAAGAAAAAAAGACAACAATTTAAAAAAAAAAGTGCTATGAGAGGCCTGTCAAACAAAGCAGATTCCAACTGGCTCCCAGAGCAAGTGAACCCTCCTCCACCTCCAGCTTCCTCTTGCAGACGTACATTGAAAGCCTCTGACTGCAGCCAGGAAGGCGAGGGTGTGACCAGAAGGTCGTTCCACACGTGTGTGCACACACATGCACACAGAGTGACCATTTCAAAATATCAAACAGATGGCAGGGGTGAACTGAAATCGTTCTACGACAGTCGGATCTGCACTGAGGATTCTGGTCTGAAGCACAGACAGGAGGAATTACTTCCCCCAAAACCCTTGACATACATATTATTAGAAAACAATCTTAACAATCATTTCTTATGCACCCATGCAATGACTGCAGTGTTTTATACATAGTTAGCAAAAGAAAATATATTTCCAGATGCATATGATCTTTTTGACACTTGCTAGGAATACAGTAAAAAGCTATTTCCATTCTGGTTGAAGACATAGTATTTCAGATGTAGCTGCTGGAGTCTATGTGTCTGTCCCAGGCTCTTCAATCGTGTTTATTTGGGCAGCCAGCATCTCAAGTTCATCTGTTGTGAATAGAAGTGATTTAATTTTGTAAAATACTGCTCTATATAACCAGACACTGATGATCCCATCTGATGATCCTGTTTAATCAGTGTCCAAATGTTAGAGACAGAAGATAAATTCTAGGAGCTTTTCTAAATGTTATGGTTTGATGAGGGATTTCACTCCTGAGCAGAGCTGTATCAGCAGGCTGGCTAGTAACTTTGTTAATCTCCTAATCCTGATACATTTCAGGAATCATCTTGGATTAAGAAGAAGCACACCAACTGGTTTTTTCCTGTGTTTTTTCCCCAAGACTAATCTATCTGCTCACCTGTTTTGCTTCAGTCCTTTGCTGCCTTTTTCAGTTTCTTCCCTTGGGTACATCCATTTTAGCCATGCAGCCAATACATGGCCTACGAAAGCTATTCCAAACAGCCCACAAAAACTAGTATACTTTTTATTTCTCAATTGATCAGATTCAGAGTAATCTCAAATCAATTATGTGTCAAAGATCCTTTTGAAAATTTGAGCTATAAATTACATTGATTCAGGTAATGGAGATAGAGTGTGAGTAAATAAATAGCAAATAACAAGAGTTTTCTTATTCTATATTGCATCAAATTAAATGAAAATATCTGTCTCCCTAGTTTCGGTGTTTTCTTCTTTCTCATCATTTTACTCTTCTCTTCTTTTTTCTCTCTCCTTCCTCCCCACTTTTTGCTATAACCACTACAGTCTTCTTCATCTTCCTTTCCCCTAACTTTATATATAGTGCAGACATCTCCTTTCCTTAGTTCTGTAAAACACTTATTTACACTTTGCGCATCACATCTATTGCCCGGCTATTAGCTCCTGTCACCCAACGGTGACAAAAGTGGTTGTACCACTACTGAACACAAAGCTTCCCCTCTGCAAACAAACATCAGCTCTGCTGAAGGCTTCATTTCTGACTCTATACTCTCTTTTCCTAGTGTCTGGAATGTGATGTCCACCTTTACTTTGGCTAAACAGTAAGACGCCATCCAGGACAGATGACTACTGGGTTAAAAGCATTTAGTAGAGACACCTGCTTTCAGAGCCCAGAGCTTCCATGACTTGCTTAATTCACATAGACAGAACTACTGTCTTGCTCAGCTACAAGAATCTCGTGATGCTCAAGACCAGCAGTGGTTAGTGGAGCTGTTGCCCACCCACCAGCAATGTCAGATATCGTTCTTGTTCTTATCCTTTATTCATATAGGATATTTCATTCTGTGTCAAATCTACAAAAGGCTGGATAAATATATGGATGACAAAGATTTGCACCAGAGTTACAAAGAAGTGCTAGATAAATATTTAAACACCTGGAAGAAAAATTTCTAAAGCCTTTTTTATGATCTTGCTAAATATTTCTGATAACAAATCCATTTATAATGCGAGGCATTTGCCTTCATCTTGAGTTCATCTGATTAGGCCACATAAATGTTTGAACTACCATGGCAATGAATCACTAAGCAATATAGCTGTGTTCATTCAAAAATTATCTGTAAATGCATATGCTGCTGACTCACCTTCTGGACAGTATTTCACAGCTACGCTATAACTGCAAGCCAATTTTGAAAACACTTCTGGGAGCTACAGGAAATATTTAACAGGTAAATTTTCCTGAACAGTATCCATTACATGGTTTTGGACCCCAGGTTAATGCTCTGAGAGCTTCCCAGGACACACCGGGTCTGATCCCAGGCAATTAAACAAATCAGCAATTGAACTGCGGTTGCCTGTAGAACGGCAAAGTAAACAGCTCATCCTGCATGGTCCTGCCTGTCTGTTCTAGATTTGACCTGACCAGATCATTGGAACAGAGATCCATGGGTTGATTATAATGCTATTTCTAAGATCCTGGTCAGCTCCAAACCAAGTTCTTGCCAGAGACAATTTTGATGTAAACAAAATTGCAGTTAACATATGCCCACTGCATAACAATTCCAATCCAGCCAATGACACTGAAAGGTACAGATACTGTGATTTGAGAGGAAATGTTGTAAGACGAATAAAGCCCGAGTGGTAATTAACAAGACTTCTATTAATTAAATTCTATTTTGGGTGTAACTTATAGTGTCCCTACTGCAAATGGAAGTTTGTTTAATAGCCATACTGGCAGTAAACATCACCATACTTCATTTAATTTTCTATCTTTGCTGCAAAAGCACCCTTACAACTCTTGAGTATCCCAACAACCTAATGAGAAACAACTGGGTTTTTAATACAAAGCAATTTCTTTTGCAGTTGTTTGAAGTCCTGAGTTGGAGCAATACATACAGATGTTTGTGTGAAAGAAGATTTCTGGTTTTAATCTATTATCAGCAAAGATGCGCTTCCATAACTTTATCCATTAGACCAATTATGTTACAGGAACTAATCCTGCATACAAGATTTTCACATAACCTGAATATTTTCTTTTTTATTATTCCATTTCTGGTTCCACAGAACAAATCGAAGCCATTGAATTAGTTTAATTTGTAGACATTCATAATAGTAGGGGCACATTATGAATCTGAGTCTACAGGCTATTTTTGGCTGCATGTGTGTATCCTATCAGCCATTACAGAGACTAAGAATATTTTTAAAAGATTGACCAAAGTTCTTGTCTTTTTTGGACAATTTTTTTTTACTTTGAAGTTCTTCCAGATTGAAATCAGACTGTTTGCAATTTTTAAAGCATAGTAAATTGAAATCAGGCATAAAAACCCCCTGTATTTCCACCTAAATAAGTTTTAGACAAGTCAAAGATTTACTTAAAATGTGTGAGTCAAGCTCCCTGTCATTCTGAAAGCAATAGGATAATTGCACTGCTCTATGTGTCAAGAAAGGAAACATCAGCAAAAAATTCAGCAGGTGCTTTCCTACCTTCTTATTGTTCCTGTTTGCTTTCACTTTTTACAGTCCAGGCACTTTAGTACTGATGTGTGTCTTAGTGAGGTGTATTCTGAAAAACACCGCACTATCACAAACATTGCCTTCTTCCTGAGGACAGATAACTTCTCATCATGCAGCAAACATTAGAGGTGGCTTTAACAAAGATATGCAATGCAGCGAAATGTGTGCTGACTTAGGAGTAGTGCTCGTCACTATGAGTGGCCAACAACCTTTTTCAGTGAAACAGGGGAAGAGAAACTTCTTGTGCTGCCCAAGGTTGAAAACAGACAGTCTGGTACTCATCGAACGTGCTGAGAGTACTTCCAGGTACCCTAAAAGGCTTGTTCATTTTCTTTTCTTCTTGCGGTAGCATGAGATAGACTAGCCAAAAGAGTAGCCTCTCAAAAGAAGTGGAAGCATCCTGAACTGTTTGATTTCAAGAGCAACACGATCACTGCAGTCACCATTAGCAACAAAAGACTTGCATTTGTTATACTCAAAAGCATCCTTCAGAGATGATCTCTGTAAAAATGTGAATGGTTTCTGACACCGATATTTTTCACAGATTATAAAATTTGAGGGAATGGCCTGAAGTTGTGTCAGGGGAGGTTTAGTTTGGATATCAAGAAAAGGTTCTTCACCCAGAACCCAGTGGTTGGGCACTGGAACAGGCTCCCCAGGGAAGTGGTCACAGCACCAAGCCTGACAGAGTTCAAGAAGCACTTGGACAATGCTCTCAGGCACATGGTGTGACTCTTGGGCTGTTCTGTGCAGGGCCAGGAGTTGGACTCAATAATCCTTATGGGTCCCTTCCAACTCAGCAGATTCTGTGATTCTGTGATTGATTTTCATAATCCCAGCCAAGTGTTGTGAACACGCTCTTTTTCTTCCAGTATCCCTCTCAGACATCTACTTTCAGCCCTCATCAGCCCTTGCCAGGAACTAATTGCGGCAGCGGACTCTACAAAGAAGGCAGATGAGGGGGCTCTCTATGCAAGTTTTCTGTCTCTCAGAGTTTCATCCTCTTCTGGCTGCTCGAGATGTTGAAGATTTTGTCTCCTTGCAGCCTCTGACACTGATGATGTTGAAGGACAGGGTTGTATTATTGCTCAGAAATATCCTGCAACCTAATTCTGGTGCAATAAGGGCTACAGCATCAATGTGATTCTCCACTTACAAATCCTCTCAGCTGGGTTAATTAACCTAGACAGGATGTTAACATGCACTGCTTTTGGAGCCCAGGGTAGCTTGGATATACTCCCAAGGCACTGAACTATGTCATGGAGATGCACCTAAAGACAAAACTTGAGAAATTTTACCAGATAAAAGAATTATGAGGAAAGAAGCAGCCTTTAGCTTCCAAATGCCACGATCAAAATCACTTAACAGAACAAACAACATGAAATATGTTCTTCCATTGACAACCTCATGATGTTTTTCAGAGACAAATGTGACAGAACTGCAAAGAGAGGCAGTTTGGGAGGAAACTGATTGAACCAGGTTGAAGACAAGATATGGCCTTCAGGAAAAGGTTTTTGCAAGTAGATTTTAACATCTGTAAGAAAACAGGTTAAACTTTTCCTTAATTATATAGGTTCTGTAGGCTTCTACAGAAAATAAAATTACAAGTTTACACATCAAGAATTGCAATTAGAAGTTCATCTTTGCCCCTAAAACTAACAACCAAATGTTGCAATTGGGATTTCTCAAACAAGCAATTAAATCGTTTTCCATCTGATCTCTACTTTTCACTCTAAATGGAAACAAAATTGCTTTCCATGTGTAACAATTTTTCATTCAGAAATGGATAGAAAATCCATTTCGCTTCTGCAACCTGTGTGTTACATTAAAAGATCATTCAAACTGAGTTTTAAAATGTTATAATCTGTCAAAGAATTCTGGGCCCAGTGATGTCTTACTCATTCTAACAGTCCCATCTGCTTTCCCAAGTGAATACAGATTTGAAGGACATGGGATTTTAGCTATAGATTGAGAAGGAGGCTTTTGATTCCTAAAAAATGAGAGATTCCATAAAGGAGTTCATATGTCTTTACTAGGATTATGCAGGCACAATTGTTTTTCCTTTCCTGACGTGGTCAGGTGTGTGATTTAACAAAGATCTGGAGAGAAACTTTTTTTTCTTTCTGAAGTTTTTGCTACTCGAAATGTAAATACTACTTATAGATTTCACACAGCACTTAGGATTTTTGAAGTATTCATTTTTATAATGAGTCAGATTCTGGCAGGGTAATGTCTGGGTTAGAGCAGATATTATGCATTAAATTACAGATCACATGTATGCTTGGATAATATAGATTTTTTTCCCCCTTTTAAAACATTATTTCAAACCATCTGAAATCCATTTAAAACCTACTTTGAAATCCGTTACTTTCATCAACTCATCAGCTAGAAAACATTATCTTATATTTCATAAAAAGATTAACTTTCTTCAAAATCACTTTCCTTTCTGTCTTAATACTATAAAAACTTGAACCTCAACTCCCATTTTTTTAGAGTGTGATTATTATACCAGTAATGAATGGTGCCTATTTATTAATACAAATATTTTGCATTTCAGTGCTACCTTATGCTGAAGATATCAAGCAGGCATTTTAAGGGCAATATTGCAGTTGTCACATGAAATAAATGCAAAAGGGCCTTTAAGAGCTATTCTGTGAAAAAAAAACAACCAAAACCATACAAGCCAAAAGCCCCAAATCCAACAACACAGAAACACAGACCATTTTATGTATAGTCCTTTCCTTATAATGCTTTCATATTATTTTAAATACTTATATATAGATGCACTCATTATTATCTAAAAATGAATAAGTGAACCCTAAACCATACACAGAACATATTCTGGGTTTCTTTTGGCATGACCTAATTCTGGTTTGGTTTAATTTTTATTTCATGGGGTAAAACTCAAGTTTCAAGTCGCTTCCTTAACCTACTTATCAAGTTTATAAGAAGGTTTGAAAACACGTATTCGTCATTGAGAAAAAAACTGTAGGAGTTCACTAAGCTTTCCAGGATCTAATGTAGTTCCAAGTAATGCATCAAAAGGATTTTTATCTGTTTTTGTAAAATTAAAATACATTCAAGATTCACTTATATGTTTTCATTATAGACCTTACTCGTTGTCAGACCGTCCCCTTTACCAGCATGAATATGCAATGGGTTTACTTGAAATGTCTTTGGCTCTTGCTACTCAATGCTTTGGCCTTGAAAGTGTTGGATTACTGAAATCAGGCTGGGGAAAACAGTGGAGTCCTACCAGAAATAATACTGATATTTAAGGATGGAACAGTCTAGGAGAGGAAAACTCCTGACAAGAATTAGGGAAGTGGTAATAACTACTATTCACAAATAAAGAAAATGTCACCACAGATTACCAACCTTTAAGCAACAGAATTCACTATCCGAAAAGATTGCCTGCCTCAGTGCAGGCAATATAACTAACTCCTGGTATTAATTCCAAGTGTGAGACTTAACAGGATTGTGATCTGAAATAATTCTCACTTTCCTAAATCTGATACCACTTTCATTTGACCTAGCTACATTTTTTTTTCTATTTGTGTGGTTTTATATCCCTGATTAATTTTTAAATTATAGGTCAAGTATGTAAAATTAACTGCAAGCCATCTGACCAAAAATCACACCCAGCATTCTGTTATTCTGTTGATGATTCCAGGATGTAAATGTTCTCCCCATGTGTCCATTTTTTTTTTTAAAATTGTTTTCTCTGCAATCTTACTGTCTAGTTTATCATTCTGACCATGAAAGTTACATCCATTAATCAGGACTTAGATTCATCTCACAGTGAAAGCAAAGTGTTCATGCATATTCAGTCATCCCAAATATTCTAAGCACGAACGTTTCCTTTGACCACACTGTTTTTAGAAGGAATTGAACTCAGTTCACAATGTGTTTATTATCTCTAGAAAATAACTCCAGGAGTAATGTAGGCCTAGTCTTGTTTTGAAACAGTTGCCCAATCGATTGCAGTTTCAGAAAGCAATGCACAGCTCATATCAAGTATTTATACAGCAGGACTATAAAGGTATGTGCACATATGACTCAGGGAGTGATGTGTCAGTAAAAATAGCCCACAGGTCCCTTGAGAAGCATGAGTTATGGAGCCATGTAGGAGAAAAAGCCATGTAGAAGAAAAACCCAATGTCTTGGGCTGACTTTATGATGTGTATCCCCTATCACTGCTCTATGCCCAGACATGGTTCCTGTGCCTTTCTGTGGCTTTATAATTGGGTGCGAGAGAAAGAAAAAAAGCCAGACGAACTTTTCAAAAACAGTTTTGCTCCAAGGACATTCACTCCCCGGTGTTCCTGCTGCTGCAGAGCAGAGGAAAGCACCTTCCTGCTTTTCCCAGCTCTTGGCTCCTTTTCTCGGAGGAGAGAGACGGAGAGTTAAACTCCTTTGTTTCCCTGGGACTTTGGATTTTTCCTTCTTCTCTTCTGGACTGTTCAGAACACCAGAACATCAGAACCTCACTGGGAGGCCTCACACCTCAGCCCGGAGGGGCCCGAGCCGACCCAGCTCCAAAGAGGAGAGAGAGGGAGAGAGACCACACCCACGGAAAGGACTCTCAAATCTTCCCAGGTTTTCTCTCCACAGCGAGAGGTTTTATCATTTAGCATTATTCTTTTCCTGTGTGTTTGTTAAATAAATAGGTTTTTTCCCTCCCTTCACTTTCCTTCGAGGAATTTTTTCCCGAACCTGGTGGGAGGGGGGTGGCTGTAACCTGCCTTCTGTGGAGGGGACATTCCTCCCAGAGCGTTCCTCCAAAAATTCGTCTCAAACCAGGACAGCCAACAAAACAGGACTAGTGCTGAACATACTGAGAGCAGTAAAGATGGGAGCTCAAAAGCACACTGTATAACGTGGTACTCAGAAATGTTTTCACAGCAAAGAGGAGAGAAAAGAAGTTACTGAGGGTGTCTGTTTAGACGGAATGAAAGGAAGTGTAATAAACTCAAGGCAAAATGAGATATCAAGAAGGATTTGAGAGGTTCAAAGAGGAATTTGGCACTCATCTATTGTCTTTCAGCAGGAGATAGCTGACAATTTTAATTCTCTTTTTCATTACACTGAGCATCACCACCTTGTCCAGGTTAGTTGAACAAACACATTTGCGTTTCTGCATAAGTTCTCTTTTTCACCCCAGAAATAATGTCCATATAAAAAATGGGTTTTGGCCATGTGTCTGGAATTTCCAGATGTCCAGAAGCCCCAGTGGAGGAGTAGCTTTGGCCAGGCTCCAGACATCTGGAAATCCCAAATGCACAGATAATGCACATGCAGAAATGGAGAGCAGAAGCGTTTTGGGGTTTACCGTGTCCTGGATGCACTGACCCCACTGCACAATGTTGTCTGGAGCATGCATGTTTGTCTATGTTTAAGATATACAAAGAGATATGAAAGCACTATTTATGTACTTAAGAAGTGTGGTAGAGATTTTATGGAGGTAGTTCTTGGAGAACATAAGAATTTCAGGGAATACCTCGTCCTGTACTGAGCGAGAAAAAGCATAAATAGATCTGTCAATGCTGTAATTCACTGTAATACTCCTATTTAGAAAGATTTTGATTTCTAAAGCAGGGATGAGGAATGAGAACCAGTATCCTGCTTTTATTAAAGTCAGAGGACTAGCAGAAGCCTCAGGACCTCATTTGTACTCATACTAAAGTAAAAAGAAAGTATATTTTTTTCTGTAAATGCTGGACTGGTTTTCAGTGATGAAGGAGGAGGACAGGTGAGCTGAGGAAGACCACACCTCTGCTCATGATTTTCCTGAGCATCTGTGTTCACCAATACTATCAATACACCACAAAGAAACAGCAGCATTTTCAACCCCAAAGCAAGAAGTGTTGACTTATTTGGTTGGAGTGAAGAAAGAGGAGGATGGAGAAGGTGAGAGGGCAACCATCTATCAGCATTTGGCATCTGCAAGTCAAGAAGAATTGGAAAGAAAAGGATATGTGGAGAATCAAATGGTAAGGCCTATCTCCAGGGAAGAGATAAAATGAGCAGAGAACAGGTTATTTGCTGGCAGCAGAAGGAAGTTGTAAGAAAGAGAAGAAATCACTCTGTGGATGAGACAGACAACATTCAGTCAAGCAGGGGAGTGGATTTTCTCCAGGCTCCAAAATGTTCTTGGCAAGCCTGGAACAAGCCACCTGTTTCCTTTTTTCTTGCNTAAAAGATGTTTTCCTGCCTGATATTGTTGATTTAGGTCAGCGTAGGTATTTATCCACAACCCTTAATCTCAGTTTGCAATTTGCTGAACACGTCATTCCTGGTCAGTTCCTTGCAGAAACAGCTATACATACATATGTAGATTTTTATTGCAGCCCAGTATGTTTTTAAAATCCCTGACTTGCTAGCCTATGAATAGACATAGGGGAAACCTGACACTTGTTTTGGAAAAAGGCAGTTTACCTATCAGGGAGGGCTAATTGTACTTTTCTCTTAACATCATTTAATGTCAGGGCAGTCAGGACATGTCGGTGCAGAGGTAAGTACAGGGAGGAGATCTCTCATGTGACATTAGATAATTAGAAATGCAATTGTAATTTTGTTGCTTGGCTCCTTGCAGAAATGTTCAGTGAAGCATGATGTGGAAATTCAGGGAAATTTTAGAAGATTCAAGCTCAGATGTGAGAACTGCAAAGGAAAGTAAGCTCAAACTAAGAAAAAATATTTCTTGATCATGACCATAACCTCCTTGGATTTCCACTACAGGCTTATTTCTTACTTGTATTTTTCCACACTAGTTCACAATGGGGGTAGATGATGGCTTTCCCGTTCTCCTGCTTTTCATTTAATAAATATGGGGTCCATGAAATGCCTTACAAGTAGAAAGAAAAACTGATAGAAATGCAGTGTGTTTAAGATTGCACCTTACATCAGGAAAAGGCAGAATTGCTGTGTAAACAGTCGGGTGACCTTGAACACCAGGACATCTGAAGCACAGAACCAGTTTTACCTGCTCTATGGTTTAGGACATTTCCCCATATCCTTTAATTTGCCCTGGCTTCAGTTGTGGTGTATAAACTATTGTAAGAACTTGGGAGCTCCAGCCTGTCAAGTGTTCATTTTATCTTCTGTTATGGGCTGTTTATGCTCTGGTCCATACCACAGGTTTGAGACAAGAAAATGTTCATTTCCTCGCCAAGGAGACAGGGCAGAAGAAGAGGGAAAAACGAGGAGGAGCCAGCCTCTGCAAGCTTTGTATGTGGGAAGCTGGAAACCATCTGCCTGGAAAGACATGGCCTGCTGTAGTACCCGATTCTGCCTGCGGCTACTGGGAGATGGTAGCAGTGCTGGAAGGAGGGAGCCGGGCATCCTCCTGCTGGGAAGGAGTCTGTCACCTCCCACCCTGGGGCCGGCTGCCCCCAGCTCCCTTGCCCTGTGGAGCGGAGGCACAGCCCTGACTCAGGAGGAGGGAATCTCTCACAAACCACACTGCTTGCTGGCCGGGCTGCTGCCGCTCATGGATGTTTTAGTTTGAAGAGAGATTGTTTCCATCCGCTGGTACATCCAGTCCCTGCGTTTGTTCAAGAACGTGTTCGATCTTTGTTTTAAACAGTGCAATAAGTCAGCACAGCTGATTGATTCAGAACAATCCGTTTGCTTGCCCACATGTGGCTGCGTAAAGATTATAGGAAATTAAAACATTTAGAAGTAGAAGGAGTGTCAGGGAAGAAAACAATTTAAACATGCCACATGAGCCAGTGCCGGCCATTTAAGTCACTGCCAAACCTCACAGAGCTGTTTCTTCTTCCGTCTTGCCAGCCTCACTGCTCAACTCCTCTCAAAGAGAGGGCTTGGCATCAAAATCCAGCGTATTTGCTTTCCCCTGTTTTGGTGAGAGCAGCAGAAAGAGCCCAGTGAGGCAGCCAGTCTGTGCCTGCCGCCCTGTGTCTCCCTCTCACAGAGCCATCCTGCTCGAAGGTGAAGGGTGCATGTTAACCTGCAGGCACCTGCTTGTGCTTTGGGCTCTCGTGGGAAGAGTAGCTGAGGCTTGAAGAGTCCTGTGATTGCAGGATAGCACCAAGACTGTCTTATTTACTACTGCAACTGTTTGAGAGACCAAGTTTCCAAGAATTCTCAGCAAATCAATACCCTTCCATAATTTTGCATCAAAGGCAAAAGTGGTGCTGGCATGAGCTGGCACTTGTGGGTCTCACCTCCAGCTAAAGGCACAAGTCTTGGGAGACATCCAGGCACTTGGCACTTCCAGGTCTTAGATTCAGTGTCTTTAATCCAGAGAGAAGCACCTGCGGGGCTCCAGCAGGTGTGGATAAACTCTGCTGGGAAACAAATCTTCCAGCACAAAATAAGGAAAATGCAAGACACTTCTACTGTGGCTTGGGAGCCAGAAGTTTGACAAGGATGAAGCACCTGTGCTGAGAGGACTTCAAACAGCGCTGCTGACATTAGAGAACCAGTGAATCTTAGGCCACACTTAATTCCTTAGGCTTTATGTAGATGATGCCAGATATTCGTGGAGCAACCCCAGACTAGAAGGGTGCAAAGGTAGTTTACTGTAGCATTTTCCTGAGTGAAGTCTGATGCAAAAACTGATCAAATAAGAAGATACCACAGATTTTGTGAAAACATTCACGTTTTAGAATGTTAATGGACTGGAAACTGGAAAAAAAACCTTCTTGTGGAAAATATTTTGTAAACGGTATACCTGGATGTTCATCTTCGTCATAAATACCCACTATATCCACCATCCTTTAAATAAATAACAAAACCCTGTTAGTGCCTTTCACATCTGATTCTTCCTCAGTTCAGTCCCAGTGTGCCCTATATGAATTCTTGTCATAAGAATAATCTGAGAAATCCTAGCAAGGAGAAGCTTGCACTGTTATCACTGTAAGAGTAACAAAAACTAGAACATACTTTTTGATACTTTGATAGAAGGAGACAGAGAAAAAGATGTTACAGGGCGATATTTTATACGTTGATATTTTATACATTTCATAGATATATGATCTGCACTGGAATGGTAGCTCTCTCTTTTCATCTACTACAGAGCACCTTAGAAAATAAACAACCTTAAATGTAGGCTTTTTGATCCAACAAAAGTCTATGTGAGTATCATATTGTTTATTTCCCCTCTTTCCCCTTAACTAAAGTTGAACTAAATGGAAGTTTGCTATCTAAATTGCCTTTTTTCCCTTCATTTTATCTTCACCAATGTCTTCTCAAACTGCTTTCTTCTATTCTCTGCCTTTATGCTTTATTTAACCATTCAGCTGTTTTGGGAAGTTGCCTTACTACCCCACTCTGCATAGGCCAGGTGTGATCTCGGAGGAAAGGACAGTATTTCAGTTTTAAAACTGGTGGAATCCTTCTGAAATTCATACTGATGCTTTTCTTATTATAGTACCTAATTTTCCACTAAATATTAAGATACGTGTGGTACTATTTAAAGACCCATACACTTTATTTGCATTTTATTGCATAAAGCTTCTAATAATACTGCTAAGATAGTACTGAAAAGTTGATCATATAAGATGGACACTGATTAACAAACTTGTAAAATGAGGTATGAGGTACAGATGAGAAAACTGAGGAGTTAAGTGATGTCATAATCCTATGAGAGGCCATTCTAATAACCTATAAAGAGCCCAAATACTGTATTATAATCTTGTGCAACTTCAGCTTTTGCTTCAGTAGAACTATTCACATTATTCTGGTAAGCAACATGCACAAGACTATTCAGGCCAAGGACTACAGTGGTGGTTCTGTGAAGGGACATCCTAATTAACGCTGGACAAAGCCAACTTCAGCAAACAAGAGCAGTCTTTTTTGACTGCGTGATGCAAGTCAGATTGTACAGAGGACAAACTGAACCCCAGGTAATTTTCATTTAATTAAACAGTGGAAGGAGAGTAGCAAAGCCATGTAAATAGATGACATAATCAACTATGCCGAACTAGGCTAAGCACAGGGATAGCACACACTCTGCTATGAATATCAAACCCTGCCCTAAGGAAAACACAGGTCAGTCCTCATTAACACTTAGCAGAAAAACAGGGTCAGTGGCAATCAGGGTAAGGGCAAGAGCTGCATAAGGACGACCTTTTCTCTGTCTGAAACAGTAGTCCTCCCCCACTGATATCTGAAAGAGATGAATCTACACAGCAGGAGGGAGCAGCAGCGGCAAAGCCTCCAAGTGGTATCAGGGGACAACTTCAGCCGCTGACCCAATTTGCATTCAAAGCAAAAGCATCTGAGTTCCTTCATGCAGACACTGCATCGCCAGAAGCAGCACCACATGGCTCCCTGCGAATTCCTCATCTCTGTTTTTGCACATCTAGGGCAGGTGATGTCAACCCTTACCTGTGTGTCCAGGTGGAGCACATGACTCCTGAGGAAAGGGATAAAGGTGCTAATGCAGCACAGGGTCACGAAAAAATACTCTATGCACAAATTGTCTTTCGGGATTAAAACTGCATTATTCTAGTTCTGAGAGAATGTTAGAAAGAGACAAGAAAAGATCAACATTTCTTAAGACAACAGTATTTTAAGTCTACTTCACTGTGGAGTCATGAAGTATTCTACAAATACCGATGAATTTAAGTCTTGCATGGTAGTTCTGGCAAGTCAGTACTGTTCTCATTTTGCGTAAGTGAGAACAAAGCTAGAGGGACTTCAGGAATGTAATTTTCTGCCAATCTCAGGACTGCCTTTAAAATTTTCAGTGGATCTTGAAAGTGTTTGCTGTAAACACAAATGCACCATCAGTCACAGAATTCTGGCACTTGAAACTCATCTTTAATGCAGCAGGTAACTAAATCTATGAAGGCATATAGAGGACTAATTTTGTTGTAAAGAACATTTTAGAATGAATGCAATTTGCGTGTGATACTTCATAACTGAATGTGAAATTTGTTTCAGAAGAGGAATTTTAGAAGGTAAATGTGTTGTTATTTGTGTTTCCATAACAGGTAATTCCTGCCCCAGACTCTTTAAAATGGAAACATACATAATAGGTGGGGGGAAAAAAGAAAAAATAATGAAGTAGTGCTGGTCAGCATGCCCAACAGTGACCCGAGCACACTTTTCACCCAAATGCTGAATCCCTGACTCTTGGATTGTGCACTTAACTTTGCTTGGGATTCTGCACTTAAGAAAGTGTAAAAGTCTGGTTGGAAGGAAATGATGCTTTTTATCTCACTTGAAAGAATTCGAGAGTCTATCTTGTCAGGAGAGAATCCAAACACTACAGCAATCATCTCTTGAAAGCTTCAAATGCTAATCTTGTTTTCATTAACAGTACTTCAGTGATATGAGAATTCAACCAAAATTACTGTGATGGCTTCATGTTAATAGGTATTTAAGTGAAAGGTAAGACATTAATCAAAGAGTAGAGAAATGTATGCTAAATTATTGTGATATATGTATAATTGAAAAGATGTGTTGAAAGGGAAAGAGACTTCTCTCTTGGAAGAACAAAAATTAAAACATAGAACAAGGTAGAGTCAAGGTACGATATTTTTGAAGATGCGCTGAATGACTGCTTTTATTTTCTCTCTTTGCATTTTTCTTCTCCCTGTGGGAAAGAAGCAATTTGTCTGGAACAAGTACTTGGAATTCATAATTTGATACTATAAATGGAGGACCCAAAGGAAAGTTTGTCAGTCAGGGTAGTCTTGGTAGCTGCAAGGGCAAGAATTATCAGCCAGGTTAGAACTAGTTACGAGTCGGTTATAATAAGGTCCCAAACTTGCAAATGCAGCTGTGATGGACAGTAACATTGAAACCTGACTTGTAGTTCAGTGTATATAGAAGTGGGTTTTTTTAGGAGCTGTGAATAAAGAAATCAGCTGATGCAACTTGAGGAGTAATTTTGGACATATCCTGTATGCCTTCGGCTGTTTTTGTACTGGGAGAGATCTGAGTTAAATTATTATTCTGTGGAGTCAAGTCCTTTTGCTGAAAAGGGGATGAGTGGCAGCCACTGCCCCATGTCCCACTAATCCCTGTAGAGCAGTGTGGGCTACTGAGGGTTGCAAAAGAACCCCAAAGCAAAACAGAACAGCTTGAAACTTGTTCTCTCTTGTATAAGACAAAGATCGTCTTTGGATCACAGAGCTTTAAAAATAGTTTCAACCCACTTCTGCCTTTCTTAGCTCTCCAATCTTATGACACAGGCTGTTGTGGCCCAGAGCTGTGTCACTCTGGAAAGGAGTGAAACTCTTGCCTGAAAGTTCCCTGTAGGTTGGGAAGTGCTGGGCCTTAAGAGGGGGGATGAGCTGGACAGACGTGAAGCAAAAGCCCTTGTCTTGCAGCCAGCCCACATCCCCCATTACCAGCACTTAAAGTAACCTCCCTTTTCAGAACTGGTGCTTACCATGAAAACACACGATCCATCCCCAGTTTTCTGTCAGGTGTCCTTCCTTACAAAGCTGTTACCAGAGTAGAAACCATGTGGAAACCACCTGGACACCAGCTTTTCCCTGTGGGGAACTGGCTGAGTCTGAAGCCATCCCAGCAAGCGTGGCAGGTGGAAAATTGAGTCCCTACTTCCACCTCCAGGAAATACCTCAAAACCCCAAAGATTCAGTGTCCCTGCCACATTCATGGGGTATTCTCTATGCTTTCTAAATTCCATTGTTAAATTCATGGATCTACTTCAAGCAAATTACTAGCTGCTATTTTGTTTACTAGGCTGGGGAGGACCGAGAGCCTGCAGTGACACACTGGATTATGTCGATCTCATTAGCATTTCATTAGTCCTCTACTTCTTCTCATTAAAATCTCAACCTCATGTAATTTCTCTGCCTCTCTCCACAGATAAGGAAGAAGGCTAAGATGCAGAGAGTTAATGGTGTCAGGCTTTTCCCCTGTTTCCGAGTTACACTTGCTACAGGCACTTGCTGAGCCCTGTCAAGCTGATATTTTTAATAATACAGTATGTTCTTATTAGTCCTCATGCCTGTGAATCACATTGAGCTAAAAGAAATTTCCAGCAGTTGTGGGCTCCATGCGCAGCAGGGTATAACCTCCCTAGCAACGGGGATCTGATGTGACACGGCTTGTGCAAAATGTAAGCCTCAAAAACCTTCACTGACCTTTTGAAACTTTTGTGTCTTGTGGGATGACAGCTCTAAGGCTGTGCTGGCTCTTGAGGGTCCCGTCCTGTTCGTGCACATCAAGGCGAGGTCTGCCCTCCAATTCAGCTGGCAGGGAGGTCAGGCTCTGCCTACCAGGAGATAAGAAGTTGTTCTGAATTCTGGAAGGAGACGAGAATCCCCCATTCTCCTGATGTCCATCACATCCCCAGAGAAAGATATTAAAATGGGGAACACCAGGCTCAGAGGGGCAGTGCAATTCATCTGCTGGCTGTTGCAGTATGCAAAATAAGTACAGCCCCCCTTAAAAAAAAAGGCACTTAAATATAGGGAAGAATAACTTTCCCCCAGAAAGAAAAGAAGTGCCAAGAGGAAAGCAATATTCTTGTCTTCTGTGTGATTCTGTCTGAATATCTGGAAGTTCCAGGCAAAATTTGTAAAAGCAAGAATATTTTAGATTCCTTTTGGAGCAATGCACAACATAAGCTAAGACTAGATTTGGGGGTGAAAATTAAAAGGACTTTACTGGGCCTGGTTAGGAGATTATTAATTTTCTTCATAGTAGCTCATATGGCATTGCACTTTAGATTTTTGACCGAGACAGTACTGATAACATTAATGTTATCGCCTTTGCTGAACAGAGCTTGCACAGCGTCAAGGCCCTCTCTCACTCAGCCCCCCAGGGAACAGATCAGGCGTGTGCAATGGGGCAGGAGGTGACCCAAACTAACCGAGGTGAACTAACCAAAGAATATTCCACACCATATAATGTCATGCACAGCAATAATAGAAGGAGAAAAAAAAAAAAAGAAGAGGTTTTAGCAGTGTTACCTTTTATTTGGGAACTGGCTGAGCATCAGTCTGCCCACAGGAGGGGGTGATTCCCTCTGCATCACTTGTTCTGGTTTCTTTTTCCCTCTCTTCTTCCACTTATTCTTCACTTGTTAAGCTTTTGTTTGCTGGCTTGTTTTATCTTGACCCTCAAGTGTTCTTGCTTTTATTCCTCTTTTTCTTTTCCCCTGTTCCACTGAGGAAAGGGGGAAGTGAGCTAGGGGCTCTGTGGTGCTTAGCTGACCACTACAGTTAACCAACAAAAAGGACTTAAGAACACCTTGCAGGTTTTCTACTGTTGGTAAACATTTCTTATGGTTTATGAACCTGCCTGACATCTTTACTGATTTTGCTGTAAGGAAGGACACTAGGCTATTTTCTAAGCATTTTAATACACTGCAGTTTTGTTGGTACTGAACAGCAAGTTTTGTGAAGAAAGATGACTTCAGACTTGTTCTCTACATAAGAGTCTATATACTCCATGCCAGGAATAATTTGTGGAGTTGGAGGAATATAGTTTCCTGTTGAAGCTCTCAGAGGTATATGCTTTATAGCCTTTAAGAAGCCATTTACAAACAACCAGTGAATGCTTGATTACAGGTTATTCTTCTTACCTCTTATTTTGATGACCACATGCTTGCAACCTCCACAGTGAGTACTTCAAATGGGAATTATCTGGAACAGAAACTGTTTATATGCTGCAAGGACAGATTTTGGTACAAAAAGATACTGATCTTTAATAGGGCTTTAAAGTGCTTCCAGAATAACATTAAGGGGGGGGGGGGAAAGGCAAGCTCCCCCGCTTATGATTGTAAATAATTATAAAAAGGTAGCTATTTATATTACGCAGTAGGGAGTCATATCATAAAAGTGTACAAGTTTAAAAGACAGGAAATTGCAAGACAATAATGACAACATCAAACAATTAAACATCTATCTCCACCTGAGTTTGTTTTCTTTGGTCTGCTACAAATGAGTTGGAGGTAGATGAGGAATACAGAAAGATCAAAATTGATTCAAGATGTTATCATTTAGAAAATGGTAAACATAATTTCTCTAAGTTTCCGGTGGTTGTTCCATCAATCCTTATAAGAAGGTCATTTTCCCCCAAGTGAGTAATATTTTAATTCTCAGACTGTGACTGATTTCATATTCCTGTATAAATAGAAGGCACTTTGCACTAAAAGGCAGAGATGAAAATACCTACATGACAGCATCTGACAAAGGAGTAGGAGAAGCCATGAGGATAACAAATTTCTATCACTGATTGTGGTAACTGAAGGGTAGTTGGAACTTTCGTATATAAATATTTCAGTGCATGTATGTGTACATATAGACATTTAAAATACGAGCTTTTTGTGGACTCCCAATTATACAAAATTAGTCCTGTGACCTCGAGTACAAGAGTGTAGACATTGATAAACTGCTATTCTCTAGAGCTAACCATACTGCCATTTCTTTTGTTAAAAAATAGCTTGTCAAATTAATGTCAGCTGATTTTTAATTCCATAACATTTACAACATTAATAACTATTATGGCTCTATCTATTTGTTGGATGACACAGTCAAATCCCTTCTTGTGCAAGATGCTAGTTCCTTACATGGAGTTCTCTCATCTGCGCCACTCAATCTCTCTGCCTAGTCCCAAACCCACTGAAGTAATTGAAAAGAATTCTTTTAACTTCAGTGGGAATCAAAACAAGCCTTGAGCAAGTAATCATCTGCAAATGGTTCATCATCTGACCCACAAAATTCGTTCAGTAGGAGTATTTAATTTAAAAAAAACACCATTAAGATGCAAAATAAGGAATATTTATTGTTAACTGACTGGGTTTCTTTTGAAAAAAAAAAAAGCAAAATCAAGATTTGAAAAACATTGTCTCTTCTGGTTGATAACTGAGCTTAAAAACCATTTCCTTCTCAGATTTACACCAAAAATATAGCAAGCCTCATCAGACAATCCAAAAATACTCATTGACGTAAATCTTTTAATATGGTGTAATTTTCATGACACTCTTCAATGATCTATTAAGGTGAATTGCCTAAAGATCTTACGTGCTAGAAAAAAAACAAAATATGATGCTTGAACACCTTCCATTCCATTTTGCAAGGTTTATATATTAGGTTTCCTGTCAACAGAAGCAAGTTGTATCAAAGGGGCCGCTGACAGGGTCGGTGTTTGCCCTCCAGCAGGGCAGGGAGGCTGAGCTGGTGACACTGGTGCTGCTCCCTCTCCCCAGTTTGCCCTGTGTGCAGCGCACATCAGGCTGTAGGCTCTGGTGCCCCGTGCTCCTAGGTGCATTCCAGGCCAGAAGAAGCCACATAGGGTCCCCTTCTGCTTCTGCTAGCCCCAAACCTTCGATAAATTAAGCCTTTGATGTAGATATCCTTCTTGTTGGCTAAAAACGTAGGAAGTTCTGTCTCCAGAGGCACTTCTGGGCAGCACTCCGAAGCTCCGAGCGCTTGCAGGGCTTAGGGGGTGAAGCATGAGTTATGGGCACTCTGTGCTTCCGTGCTGGTCTCCAGTCTCTGCCTACATCCCACTTGTAGCAGTTATAACCAAATCGGTCCCTAAAATTGAAGAATGAGCCCTGATTTCAAAGAACAGGCATTTTCAATGTTTGATGCTATTCTTTCTCTCTGTCTGCTCTGTTTGATAAGTGTAATTGTTCTTTAGTGAAGCTGCTGCAAATCACAAAAGGCAGAAAGCTGTGTCTAAGCCTGACCGTTAATGAAACCAGTTCATTGATTTCTGGTGGCACACAGCGTTCCTGAATGCAATTAATTTATATGAAAAGTACAAGGGATTTTGTTCTTTAATTTTATTCTGTTGTTTTATGAAAAGCTAATGTGATAGAATAGATGAGACTAGTGCTAGCTCAAGGAAGAATACTTCCATTTCTGAGTATTTTAGGTCATCGCCACAGACACGATGTAGGTTTTAATAAATGGAAGAAGCTAGGGTCCATTTAAAATGCTTTGTCAGCTCCTGCATCTAAAATAGTTGCTCAATTTAAAACTAGCTGCTTGTTTCTGTTGGGATATAGGAGTTAATAATACTCACCAAGGCTCATGTTCCAGCCATATTGAACAGGAAAGACTGTTCATTTAACTGGAGCTCACATGCTCAACTAGGGCAGCTCCTGGGAATTGGTTTCCGTCTAATGGCAGGCACATGATAGTGATGAAGGCATAATTAAGACGTAGCACGGATTCCACTTGAGCAGAGTATCTATTCAGACGGTGTTACCGCCACAACCGATGCTTCACCGCGTGTGAACAGTAAGCTTCAGTCTAGGCTGCCCAATAAAGTTTTGCATTTGCCCAGAATAAGAAGTTGCTAAACAAAGGATGATTTAATTTTTTTCCCTGCTTTTTAATTTTTTTAATCTTCATTTTTGACATATTAAAACTTTTCAGATTCTGTTTAAACAATCTCCTTCTTAGGAGATTTGGCACAATAGGAGGTTTTAGAACAATAAACCTTTGGCTAAAAAGACAACAGTGCAAAGTTTATATCATTATAGTAAATTAAGGCACCTGAGCTCAGTGTTAAGGGCAGGACAGAGAACTCTGTCTGTAAGTTGAGAGAAAAAAAAAGAGACTTTGTGACCTTTGAAAGAGGGGGCAGGCAATTCAGGAGAAGTGCAAGGATGTCGTGAGGTTATTCATGAAGAAAATTATAAGGGCCTAAGCCCAACTAGAACTTAATCTGGACACTGCTGTGTAAATGAAGTGCTAAGAGACAGGGTTCAGTGGTGGACTCGGCAGTGCTAACAGTTGGATGCAGTGATCTTGAAGGTCATTTCCAACATAAACAATTCTGTGAATCTATGATTTCACTGTGATCGAGGATGAAGGACAGTCACTTGTGTGAGATTTGTTTTTATTTTGTTAAAGTTCCACACATCAATATGTCTACAGAAACGACAGCAAATACTGCTGTGAGGCGTTGCACACTTCCACTGCAAAGGGAACGCCTATCAGGTGACTGCTCCAGCATTCATGTGCAAACAGGCATGCTCCCAAATCTGCAGCTCACCTCTTCATTCTTGCTGTCAGAATAGGAGTGGATTGCATGACAGAAATGCACGCCTGGCATGATGCTTGTTGCCACCGCAGGAAGTTACTTCTACTCTGTGAACCGAACTGCTCTGGAGTGCTCCCTCCAAGTATGTACCGACAGATGTCTCCTTGAAATCAGAAGGGTTTTTCTGCTACTTCACTTGGGGATGAGCACACAGTCCCTGTGGGCTCTGGGGACTAGATGGAGGCCTTTTTTTCCATCCACTCAGCTTGTACCATCGTGGCTGGCATGGGAATCTTCCTGCTGTGAGCCCTGCTCCAAATTGTACAAGTCCACCTGCAGGCACGGGTGGACTGCTCCTGTGGGAGCAGAACCTGCATGAAAAATGCCTCATCAAAAGCAACACCTCTGTGGAAATCTCCTTGGGCCTGAAAAGGAGGGATGAAAAAATTTCCCTGTGTCTGTTCCCCGTGGAGGTCTCTAGCATGATCCCAGGCCAACAGAGATTTCAGAAAAGCATTGCAGCAAATGCAGCTGCCTTCTGCTTTCACTCAATCGTCATAAATCCCAGGCTGCAAACTCACCTGGACAGCTTTCAGTGCAATAGGTATTTCACTTGGGGAATTCATGTAGAGAATTCTTCTTTTCTTGAGGTGTTTTACAACGGACTAAAATAATTCTCTAGAAAAATTCAATTTTTTTTTCTTTCCTCAGGCATTACTTCGGAGATTTGAAATCTAATAAGCTTCATTTCATTGAGCAATTTTTCAGCTTAGGTGGGCAGAAGAGTGGAAAGCAAAGAAGAGGTGAACTACGCTGACTTATAAGGTGCCTACCAGATAATTTCAAATAGAATTTAGAAGGTAACGCTGAATCTTGAGTTTTCTGACAGATAAAATGAGAGAACTAATAAAAGAGGCATAGAAAAAGAAATACATGTCCAGAAGAAAGAGGAACTGTAAGGGAGACGGAAGGTTCGTAAAACAGATGGAATTATCTTTTGTGCTAGTGGTTTTCAAAAGTTTTTCTTACTGCTAATGGAATACAAAATTCTTCAGAAAATAACTTAAGAATTAAGGATGTAAAAAATGCTATAAAAATAGCACCTACGTGTTTATGTATAAAATCCGTATTTTTTAAACTATTGCTAAAGAATGCAATGTAGTTGAGGCAAAAAGACATTTAACAGCTTCTCAGGAAATATGTTGCAGAATTGCAAATCTCTCAACTCCCCATACTATGCTTCTTCTAGAATTTATTTTTTCTAAGATTTATTCCTGTTTAATCAGTATGCATTCTCCCGTGAGCTTCAACATGAGAAGAGGAGATCCTAGGACAAACACATTGTGTGTATCCATGAAGTTAAAGACTGAGGTAAATTTCTATTAAACAGGAGTATAAAATCTACTGGCAATAGGGCATTGCACAGTCATCTTTGCAAGCCTTATGCGTATCTTCTACCTCCTGTTTTTCTCAGGATGATCACAGGGCTTTAATTCTCAGTGGGAGACTACCATCTCAAAAATCAAATCGTGAGTACCACATATTCCAAGAGAAATTGTCAGCAGTGTCTTTACTCAAAATGAACCACTTTAAGACATTTAAGAGAGTCCACATTTGGGATTGACTTTGGATTCTAGTGCTTATCAGTGATGAAATAAATTGCAGTTTGAAAATGAAAGTGGCAGAGAAGCCTTGGCAGAGGAAAGGGAGTCACAGCAGTACCCATACACAGCTCAGACAGAAGGCAGCATCCGTGCCAGGGGCAGTATGAAGAGAGTAGGCAGAGGAGATGTAAAACCAGATATGAAGAACTTTATATATTTTTAAAACTTGGATGAAAAAAATCTTTTTCTTAGATTAAAATGTCTTTGGAAAAAGGGCTATTAGGCGTGGGAAATAGTTATTGAAGCAACTCCAGTTAGAGAGAAGGGGAAAGTACTAAGAGGGAAAGAGCATCCCTCCTGCCATTCTGCTCAGCCCAACACTTCCCTGGGCACCAAGGTTTATTGGTGGGGTCCCCTCTGCTCACTGTGGGATGTTTTTACCTATATTTTTACCACTTAGTTTTAGCAATAATTGTCATCTGGTAATTTTTTCTTTTTTTCAGTGACAGCACAGTCACACCTTTTTGTAAGCCCTCAGATAAAGGAGGAATAAGAATTCCAGTAATGCAGCTGCACTTATTACTTGATAAGTGTTTGTGCCCTTGGGCCTATATAGTAGTTACCATTAAGGACTTTTTAACAGCCACCGTTATCTTTATGTACACAGTCAACTTTATTAGTTACAGAGAATCATTTTGCAGGAACAAAAAAGTAATGAATAAATGACGGCATTTTCATTACAACCACTGTATTGTTTTTGGAGATTGTAAAGTGTGCGTCCGGATGGAATTTTGTTCTAAAAGACCTGCACTTCTTTTTGCTTTTCCCATTCCTGCAAACCATTCTGCCCGTGTAGGTTATCTAGGAGCCAGAAGCATCCTGTTAAATACATTGCTTTCCTTACACAGGCTGCTTTGATTTTTTTAACCAGCTTTAAAAAGAAAAAGCAGAAAAACTTCATCACTATAATCCATTTAAAATATAATTTCCATGCCTTTACCCACACAGGGGTTGGCTATAAAGACAGTTTGGTGCTCTTCTGCAGGTATCCTGCTCCGCCAGAGATCCGTGGCGTGTACCAGGTGCCAAAGGGAACAATGAGGAGAGGATTCCCCACCTCCCTCTGGCACGTGTGCATGCTTACAGGTGGGAAGTGGTGAGTCTGTAGTAAGGAAGCACCAATGAGGAGCCCAAGAACAGTGCCCCTGGCACATGGTGGCATCCCCACAGTCATTTCACCTGATTTCACATTAGAGCATTTTCTTCTTATTTTCCTTTGTTGAGAGTTATGTATAAATTACCCTAAAAATGAGCGAAGTAATAACTGAAGAAAATGGTTTTTGTAATAAATGCTGAGTTTAAATGATGTCATATCTCTAAAGAGCTTAGCTTCAGTCTGCAACACCAGCTGTGATATAAGTCACTAGAAGCAAAGAGAATTCTAAAATGGATCACTCGGGATAGCCAAGGGAGTAGGCTGAGTGTAGATATTACCCTCCTCCCATTCCTTGGCTCAGTCTTTGTTAGAATAGCTGGTGTCTAGTTTGGAGAGGCTTGACTAAGTATGATGAAGAATGAAAAATCAATATTAGAATAGCAGACACTATTTATTTCCTGGGGAACAGTGAGCATAAGGCTCTTGGAGAACATTACCATTCTGCTGCAGACTGCTCAAGCATACTTTTCACTTTATTTTGTAATATTTGCAGGCTTAAATAAATGTTTGACATCTTTGTCTCTTGGCATATAAATGAGAAACAGATCACCTACCTGAATGAGGTCAGTTCATTCTTCCACTCAAATATGTAAAATACAGAAGAACTGCAGATGCAGACCAGACAGAGTACCTATAAATCAGCATGAGCTCACTAATACAAAGAACAATGCCCTTACATCAACTGATAAAAATTATCTAAACTCAGCAGATGTCACTCCTTGGCCCCACTTAATATTTTCCCAGTCTGCCAGTACTCCAGCTTCCATGCTGGGGAATGTTCTGCTGGTTGCTACTTTTTCATACTGGCTGTTCTGAGCTGGGGAATATGGACTTACACGGAGGCAAGCACACCGTAGGTATTACCACACACACATGCCTGATTAAATGGGTTACTTACATGGCTACCACCACAGACTCCTTGTTTAGACTGGACAAGCTTTTTTGCCTTTGCACATAGGAGACTGTTGCGGTTTGACACTGGTTAGGTGCCAAGCACTATGAAAATTATTTATTTATTTGCCTCTTCTATAGCTGAGCAGAGAAGGGGAAATTGAAACTTCATTTTTATGAGGCGAAATAAGGATTATTGAGGAAAATGGAAAAACTTCAAGGTAAAACAGGCTCAAACTTAAACAGAATAAAGAAAATTTATTACTAACAGAATTAAAAGTAAAAAGCATAATGAGAAACCAAAGCAAACTTTCAGAACACCTTTCTCTTCCAGTACCTCCCTCTTTCCACCAGCCTGTGCAAGGGAAACAAACATGGGGGTTTTTTGGTCAGTGTTTCATTTCTTAAGTGTCTTTCTTTATGTTTGAGGAAAAGAGTTTCTTCTGCTGTGCCGTGGGATTCTTCCCACGGAAGATAGTTCTCTGTGAACTTCTCTAGCGTGGTTTCAAAACTTCGCAAACAACGGTCCATCCGAATCTGCTGCAGTGAAAAATATCCCTCCCATGAATCTTGCAGTCTTCCCTCATTGCCATCATGAGTCATAATAGCCATGGGGTTTTAGTGTTTTAAGGATGAGCTACTCCAGCTGAAGACAAAGGCTCTCTTCTTCAATCTCTAAAAGCCTTTCACAACATCTATGGACTCTGGCATTGAGCACTTTTTTCACGATCTGCGCGTGGATTTCTGCATCCTCCCATGTACCTCATCTCATGAATTAAAAGGAAAAACAAATTGCTGTATTATAGTCCTCATCAGGGCTTGCAAGGAGAATTTCAGCTCCAACACTGGGAGCGCCTCCTCTCTTTCCCTTCTTCCACCGACAGTGGCGCCGCCATGTTAGCCTCCTCACGTGACATCACTTTCCTTTCTCTCTGACTTGGAAGAAAGTTGGTATCTGCAAGTTTTCAGCTCAGAAGTTGATCTTGTTCAGGCTCTGCATCGGGGAGAGACTCGCCCTGTCTCTCATTGCCAGCTGCGTGGTGTTTTTCTCAGTTTGGCGGGAGCCGCGATGGCTATAGGGAGGGCCCACCGGCCCCAGAGGCCTGTGCCGCGCGGTTCTGGCTGCGCGGCTGCTCACGGCTGTTCTCGGCTGCCTGAGGCTCCGGCATGGTTCTCCCAGCAGCCCGGCCCCGCACTGCTGTGCTGGGAGGGCCCAGGCCTTCTCCGTGATGGGGCCCGGGGGCCTCCCCGCCCCACCACCCCTCGGCAGGGAAGCAGGAAAAAGGAACTTCTCGCGTTTCCTCCTTCGTTAAATATGTACATCACGGAGACGTTACCAGCTTATTTAACTGGTCTAACAACCTGTCTATCAACTATGGGCTCTGTGCCCATCACAGAAGTTTTCCAAACTGCTAAAACTACCACAGAGACCCACAGCGATACCATGTGCTCAGCCAGAGGAGCCATACTGAAGTGTAGCTCAGGGAGGCTGCTGGTCTCCCTGGAGTTCTGATCCCTGTCCATTGCTCCCATGGAGACTTGCCAAGCTGGTGACCCAACTACGCAGTCTTATCAGAGTCATAAGAAAGAAAACCGGACCAGGCACAGTAAGAATCCAGATAAAGCTGGAATAAAACCATTGAGGACAGTTTAGTCTATCAACAAATATTCAGATGGAAAGTAGTATTCTCTGTTGTGTGATTCTACTACAAAAGAGGACTGAGATGTGACAATGACTGTAGTGGGTTAAGGAAACACCATTAGAGGTTATGGAAAGCGTGTTGTCACAGGATCATGGGCCTCAACTCCTGACATGATACTTATTAGGCTAAATGTACTGATCTGAGTTTGATGCCCCACAACCCTGGTTAAAACTTCACCACAGAACAAAGCCTGTGGCCATCTAGGGCAGTGTAAATATTGAGATTGCTTCAGAGTAAATTTTCTAACACTAGAGTCTTTGACACCTCTAGAGTAGCACCAGACAAGGATGACACCAACAGTGATGGCGCCCACAGCGTTCTCTGTCCTTGGTGACCAGTGACGCTGTGCCTATTACAGTTTTTCTGGTACAGGACATGGCACAGTAGCCTGCATGCATATAGCTGTGGATATATTTGAAGGAAACCATGATTCTGTCGTCACTGATATTCCAGTACTAGACAAGGAGAATAAATGTTGCAAATTACTCGTCCAGCACTATTGTATAGCCATGAAAACAGCAATGAATTTTTTGCTGACCTAAAACTCTTCTATTTTGCCTCAGCAATTCTCACTGTATTATTAAAAACAAGAAGGCATTTCCTTTATATCAAGTGTGGTATGTGGGGGTCATGTTTTCATTTTTAAGTGCCTCTGAGACAAACATTTCCCTATGTTATCCCCTAAGAAAAATTCTTGACTGGATGGCCCATAAACTCCACTTAGCTTAGCACTGTGCACAGCATTTTAGCTATGCATCTCTCCTTCTGGGCTAACTGCATGTGTTATCAGCTAAACTGAAACCCTTGGCAAATGTGTCCACTTAAATCATGAAGGCCAGTTCTCTACAGAAAAATATGTGCAACTCAAAGAGGGCCCAAAGTATAGGTGAGGAAATGCCTGAAACTATTTCATCCAAAACATTTTTGAGTATAAGTATGCTCACAGACATTGCAAAGTTAAAATCAGAAGACATAGCTATAAAAGAAACATACATTCTAAAGTGCTATCATTTTGATGTTGTTTCCAAAAAGATTGCAGACCAAAATAACTTCTCATAGGTATGCTCATTTTGTGCTCTATTACGCTTTCCTCTTCACTCCGATTTGTTTTAATAATTATGCTTTGTTTTGACATTTTGAATCACTTCCATGACATTCAGCATATTCTGTGATCCGTGTTACAAGCTGTCACTGAAAATGTGCTGTGCAGTGAAGTTGGATCTGAGGTGACAAGAAACTGAGCTTTTTTTTTTTTTTTTTACCTATAAACTGCAGTTTCATGAAAACCTCATGTCTCACTGCATAAAGCTCTTGACAACAGATTGCTGCAGTGAATATATGGCAAATCTTTGAATTTTCCCATGGCCTGTAATGGTTACATAAGAATGTGTTAGTCAGACCCAGTTTTACTTTCCACTAAATATCCAAGATCACCGCTGGTTTTTCCTATCAGTTTTCAATTTGGAAATGTAAAGTGCAGAAGTGTTTGCCCATCCTTTTCTTATGTAATGAACGCCTAGATGCCTTCCTGGGGTTTTAGCATTAATAGTGTACATACTTCTTCTTCTGAGATACAAGGCTTGATCGAAGGCTTGTTCAAATGAATGAAAAGACTCGCTACTTCCAGAGGGCTTTAGATCAGACTGTGGAATAGCATTTGGGTAGCTGTGAGGCAGCTATCACTCTTTGATCATGAATCTGTCAATTAAGGTTTTTTCTTTCACATTTGGCCAGCATACATAATTGCTACAAGAGAGTGTATTCACTTTTACTGGTCTTTTGGGGTTTCTTGGAGGGGTCTATTGTCCAGACTGCATTGTGTGGATGTTGTACAGATAGAAATCCTGGAAGCCACCAGCACATGGGCTTTATTCCATGCCCCTCACCACTTTTATCTCAGGTACCTTCTTGAAAGATCAGTTTAAATTTGCAATGTTGAGGCTTAATAGAAAAAGAATATGGATGGACAGGAGTTTTCACAGCTGTAAAATTTGCATTTGCAGTCTGTCAGTTTGATTATTCCCATCTCGTTTTTATAACTCTCATCTGCTCTGTTAACAATATGATGTATCTCTCTCTGGGAGTTCTGCATCTTGTTGACATATCCCTTTTCATTTACAAAAAACACAGCCAACTGAATGTTTCCCTGAATCATTTCATGAAGTGTATTCATTTGCCTTTATTATTGAGCAAACAAACTGGGGTCCATTTTCTATGTAATCACTATCTGTGATTGAAGTCTATTCCTTCTCAATTTTCCTATCTATATTCCAAGATGAGCCTTTCCCAGTATAGCTGTCTTTCCTTCAGACTAAGAGATTTAACTATCCAAAATTTTTATCACATGTGTCATTCTTCTGTCAACCTGCCAACTTGTCATTCTTCAATCTACCTGCCATTTTATAAAAGCAGACACTCAGTTTTGGGCAGTTCATAATAAAGGGCTGATTAAAAAATGCAATGACATCAGGCAGGAAACTCTTTTTCTGATGTTTTCAATATCAAAGCAGAAGGGGAAAAACCTGTTTTGAATCCAAAGGAAAGCAAGGCCAAATAAAATCCTGTGGAAAAGAGTTTGTTTGATATTCAATGGACTTCGGAGGCATGTGAGGGACCCATGTTGATGCATGTGTCTCTCAGATAAAGACATTCCTAGGTAATTTCCTTAAACCCAGACCACCAGCGTTTTGCCAGGATTTTACCAATTTTCCAAATAAAATAATCAGATACGTTTTTGCGAAACATCTTGACCCTTTGGTACTAAAATACGAACAATAACAACAGATGTAGAATGACTATAATGTTAAATTTCAGGTTATTTCTCCGACATACCTACAGATCTAATTCAAATAAAGATTATTAAAAGAAAAGAAATGATAGCTTGCAATTAAATTCCTTTTTGTAGAGATGTCTTCCAAAACACCACTTCTGCCCTCATTTCCCAACTTGCAAGAGATTTAAGATGCTAGAAGGGTCAGCATGGCCTGTTTTGTTGCAGGGCTGCAGACAAGATGAAACTCAGCTGTTCAAGAAGCAGATTTCACTAACAAGCTCAAAGCACTGTATTTTGGCTGCTAGAGCTCAACAGCTGGCTGCAGCTGGCATGAGGGAGCTGGAGGGTTGCAGAGGGGACAGTCCTCCCTGCTCCTTTCCCCTGTTCCTGCCCCAGCAGCAGGAGCAGCTCTGCAGTCTGTGCCAGAAGGGCACTTTCAGTGAGGTTCGGACTGGCACAGGGGTGAACACATTCCCCACATTCAGCCAATGCTGATGCTGAGCCAAACAGTTGTACTTTAGGTTTTTGTGTGCAGGTTTCTGCAATGAAATGAATGTCCTCATTTATAGCTTCTGATAAGATTTTTCTTTTCAGTGTCCGGATCACTGCATCTGTTGCTTTTTGATCTGTTCTTCATAGGATAAGGCGATTTCTTAGTGGAAGTGTTTGCGGACCAAATTGTTCTCCTACCGAAGACAAACAATATCACAGTGATTCGATGAAAAAAACTTGCTGTAACAAAAGTGTATTGAGTGAGTCTTTTATTTCATGACAGTGAAGTTACAAATCCAAAGCATCAACAGGGCAGAAGCAAAATGACAGGAGGGAAATATGAGGCAACTTTGTGAAGAGACTGCGGAGCATCGCACCACACCACACTGCAGAGATAACTCATGAAACACAAGCAGCAAATTTATCCAAGCAATGCCATAATTTAGGTCGTTCCTAAATGGAAAAAAGATTTGCCCACTGCTCATCAGGCATTCTCCTGGAGTTAATACAGCCAAGCACCTCATAAGCAATGCCTACTTGAGGTGGAGCGGGTGGGTGGTAAAGGAGACCACACCCATCACCCGTAGGACAGCTGGAAGTGGGAGCAGGAGGGCTCCAATGCTCATTTAAACCCCAGTTGTTCTCAGTTTCTTCGTTCTACGTGTCAGTTGCTTCCTCTCATGGCCTTTGACTCGAAGTGTAAGAATATGTGCAAGTATTATATGAAACACCTGTCCTAAGATTTGTTTTCAAACCAGCAAAACCATCTGGATCTGATACTTGGATAAATGTGGTACATGAATGTCACCATTGTGAAACAAAAAGGAAAAAATAAATGAGTAATTCCCATAAAATATATACCCAAAAGATTATCACGGAAACTGAGTTTATTTTAAGAACAGAATTTGCTTATGATCTTCCTGAGTTATTATTAGGTCTAGACACAGAGAGAAAATGCAGTTCAGAAGTGGTGTAATTGGGTACATACGAGTAGTTACACAGTCAAGAGCTGCAAACCTACATCAGTTTTCTTAGTAAGCCAAAGTAATTAGGGCAATTAAGTATGAAATTTATTTATGAAAATGAGACCCAAATGGTTTTTCCTAGCACATATTGAAAGAGAGATTGTAGATGAGAAGGAACAGTCTCAGGCTAGATTCATATCTAATTGTAATGAGGTATGTTAATTTTATTTTTTGATTTCTTTTACCTGAGAAAGGACGCTTTTGGGATGAACGAGAGAGCTAACGCTTTCCGTAATGAAAAGAAATATGAGCAATCTGAAGAATGTATTAATCATTCAGGCAAAATCACAAAATCTGGACCTAGTCTTTCACATGGTCTACCTTATATCCCCAAGTTTATGTCAAGGCTGGACAAAAGCTGTACACTGGAAAGTCTTCAGTCAGGAAACTTGTATTGGTATTCAATTAGCACAACACATGACACCGCTCTTTCTGGTGCAGAGTACTGACTCATTACAATTTTTCTTCTTATTTTTTCTGTTTCCCAAAGAGTTCTAATTTCAGTTCAATACTCTTTTTCATAATTGGCAAGGTCAGTGATTTCCACAGATTTTCTCTCAGTACATCCAGTTGCCCCACACAAGGAGAACAAATATAATTATGAGAGCAAGCTTCCAAGAAAAAATATTCTTATGAGCACAGGAGGACAAAGTAAAAATAAATTAAGCATTCCTCTTCTAACACATTATGGGGAGTAAGTTACATTAATTAGGTTTTGAGAAGTCCATATATGTGGTAGACACATCAGTCTCTGAGGCTCCTACAGGCTCCTTTTCTCTAGAATGTAAAATGACTTAAATAATAGAAAATTTAAACTGTTTGTTTATTTATTTGTCTTTAGCACTATTATGCAACTTCAGTAATAGTCACGGTGGATGATTGATCATTTCTGGTCACTGGGGATTATTTTTACTGTTGGTGAATCATCCCTCAGCCACTCACCTACAAGGTTTCCTTGAGCCTTTTGTAGTTTGTTCCTTTGGTCACCAGCAATCCATTCTCCCTAAGGAGGCCTGTAACTTTCTTGCCCACACATTCGTTGGCAGGGCTGCAATCAGTTGAATGAAAAAGTTTGTATTTTTTGGTTTGGAGTCTGCTTCTGCCTGGATCTGTGCAGTGTTCCTTTATTCTACTAGAAAAGACAGGGAACGATTGACCTCTATCATTCTTATCCATGGCACTCAGAACTTTACCTCTGTCATGTCATCCTCAGATTTGTACTCCTTTTCTTCCCAAACAGCTCAAACATTGCTCATGTGGGAAATGTTTATTTCCTCTGACTGTGCCTGTGGCCTTTCTTCAAAACTCATCTTGTTCTTCCTCATCTTTTCAGGGATGAGATGACCAGAGATGAAAACTTTAGCCATGTTGTGAGAGAACCATTGATTTGTGCAATGACAGAGCTTTTCTTTGTTCTCTACTTCTCTCCCAGTATTTCCTGATACCTGAGTAACTTTCCAGGCTGCTGCCAGGCACCAACCCAATGTTGCCTTTGATCAGTTGATTCTAGTTACCAAGGTTTTCAGTTCAGAGTCCTTTTGATCCCCCGTGAAGTTTCACCAAGGTCTACGAGATTATTCTAACTGCTTTTTTCGTTTCTGGTACATATTGCCTGAGGTCTGGTGCACTGGAGCAAGAGACATGGAGATTTTGCAATCATGTGAATATGAGTGGAAGCTTTTGTACGGAATGGACAGTTCTGCCAGAAACTTTAATCTTCACGCTAATACAGAGAAGAAAATTCCATTAATTTCTCACAGTTCTTTGTAATTTTTTTCTTTTTTCTTACCCCCTATAAAATCAATTTTAATTATACAACTTCTATTCTCATTCCACTTTTACCTGCAATTTAAGGAAATGCCAAAGGAGCTAAGGAAATATCATTTGTCTTGTACTAACTACTCAGCCATCAGGACATGAAGACCTAAATTCCTTTAAAAATGTCGATTTTCCCTCTAAGATATACAAGTTAAGTTCTCACGAATACAACCTAGAGCAGAATCAGCTGAAAGTATCTATATTGCCAATTGTAGAAAGGGAAGGTAGTGCTCTTCTTCGCAGTCACTTTTAGTTTCACCTTCCAAGCTGCTTTAAGGCATCTCTTCCCTCTAAAGAAATTTCATAGTGTTTAATGCAAGTAAAAAGTCTATTCTCAGCTTTAGTTGTTAATAAATATATTGAAGCTGATTCAGTGATGGCATTTCTACTTCATAAGTTCTGTAAATTTCCCTTGTAGCACTTCATGTGAATAGTTCCCTTTTAGAAAGATGCAGTGATCATTTTTATTCCTTAGAGAATTAAGGCAGGATTAAAACCCTTCAACTTAAACATCTGTTTTATACTGAAATAATGTGCTGGCATGCTTCTCAGAAAAAGACTAGTAGCATCATCACTAGTCTACGTGGGTGGCATTTTCTAAACAGAATGCAATAAAGATATTTGCAAATCGTGCAATGCTAAAGATCTTTAACTCGAATCTTCACTTTTCATGGAAGCTAATTATTAAAATAGTTAAAAACCAAAGGAAGATCCAGAATATTTTAATCATCTACCGGCTGTGGCTACTTCGGATGTCCACCTTCAGCTGAAGCATGAAGCAGATTGTGTACTTGTGTTTGTTTCTATAGTGAGATCTCCCATTCGAAACAAGTGTTACCTCCTGTATCTCTACAGGCCAACAAATTACAGCTATTGGTCAAAAGAAAAAAAATAAATCAAGCTCTAAGGAGCTTTAGAGGTCAACAGAAATGCCCTGAAATTGAATTCCTGCTTTCAAATGAAACTCAGGGCATTGTTGTGGGCAAACTGGGTCATTTAGTACCAAAGCTCTCACTCAGTCTAATCCTCCCAGACTGTTTGAAGTCCTGTGAGGAGATGAACTGCCAGAATCCTAGTTCTGGTATTTTCACTGCCAATAGAGCCCTACAGCTTCATTGTATAAAATATAAACAGCATGATATTTCAGATTACCCCAAATTTAGCAATGATTCATATGAAGGAACAGGCAAAATAGGAGAAATTCTGATAAGAAGGAAATCCTGTACAACATCTTTTCTCTTTCATGTCCCTTGCTATGAAAACTGTCTGCCTACATGGATAAACCTGTTTTGAAATTATCAAAGTTTATATCTTAGACCAATTTCTATGAGTTATATAATGAATAATTTAAATCAAAATATCACTGACATTGTTAGCATTTTTAGATTTAGTCTTTCAGAAAGAAACAACTGGTTATCTCAGTTATCTAGTTATCTGTGCAAGTTAAAAGAAACAAACCATATTTCTCAACAAGGCATACTAATCTTCAGCAGCCAGATGCTGACACGCTGTTACAAGTGGCCAAAGTAACGGCAGATTAGAAGCAGATTTTCACAGATCCTAAGAAACCAGAGACCATTGTGTCATCTACTCTGGCCACCTCGGCATCAAATCTCATTACGTTGCACATGGCCATCATTTTCCCAAACCCCATAATCAGAGTCTATCTTAGGTTCTCTACCTGAGAGGCACTGAAACGCCAACATGACTTCAGCTTCAGACACAAGAGGTGCTTATTGAGCTTCTCGTCGTTAAATAACATAAACCTCTGGCACCCACAATGCTCTCATGAGAGTAAACACTACTTTATCCTACTTGAATTAGTAGAGTTCTGTGTATTTTATATTTCAATTCTTTTTCTCAAGGTAGCCTTACACACTGTTACAGGATCCTGCAGCATGTTTGCTAGACGTGGAACAGCAAGTTGTCCATAAATTTCCTGTCCTATAGCTCACACAAAGCCAAGAGCTAAAAATATGTACTACAGCAAACCAGCCCATCCTTTTTCTTTTCCCATGCATTATATAACTTTGCCATCTCAGCCAGTGAAGGCACCTGAGGGACTGATACATGAGGGCGCTTGTCCTGTATCCATAGAGTCAGTGGAGCCACTGGTGAAGCTCAATGGAAGAAACCCCACAGTGTTTTACACAGGAGCTTGTAAATCACATAGAGTCATGTTTTCCACTGCAGCTCAATTGTTATAAAACAGAATGGCAACTTTTCCTTGCAGTGAGGCTCCCTCTCTGCCCGTGTCACAGACAATGTCACCTTCTAGCAAGATAACTGTCGCCAACAATAAGATTCAGAAAAAAACGGCTTTCAAGCACATACCAGAATTAATGTGAGGCAAAAATGTCTCCTTCCACATGGGTTTTCAGAGTGATATGCTGATTAGCTGAGCATGGGTTTCTTTTAAGTTGGTAAGCCTGATGTTTCCCTCATTCCCAGAATTTGCATTAAATAGATGTGTCCAACAGGAGATAAAAACGGGGGAAACAATCAGCTTAAGACATTTTCAAATTATGAAACAAATACTTCACAGACCCATTTGAAGGACAAGGAATGGAAAAGCAACTTTAAAGATAAATTTCTTTGGGTTTTATTTTTAAAATTGTGTAGAAGGAAATGCTATCATCTGTAATTTATATCATTTCATTATGAAATATTTCTGACTGCATAATAAGTATCTGCCATGCCTAAATATCCTCAGGGTGTCACTCCACAGTCCTCCCACACATACCATTTCAATTCAAGGCAATAGCTTGGCAAAATTCCTGTCAGCTCCATTAGAAAAGTAGCTTGCATAAGAATACAGGATTCAGTTGCTGGGGTATATTGTGGAAACACGTCTCTCTCATATTCCTGGACAGCGAAAGCTGTCTGTAAGGAAAAACTCCTATTATTTGCACCAAGTCCATTACAAAAGTGAACAAAGAAAATGCTAGAGATTATTTTATGCCATGGTTTTCATTTTTAAGTTAGACACACTGAGATGAATTTTGGTACAAGTCTCTAGTTTTGAACTCTTTCAGCTGTTTAGCAAAAGGGACTCATATTTTGATGGGATACAGGATTTTTGTTCTGGTCTCCTCCTGTCACCACATCCTACAGGGAAGGGCCTACACACAAATTATTGTGTGGAAAATGCACTCTTTAGACACCACTGGAGATGGTAAATGAAGTGAAGATGAAGGAAACAGGAGATGGGAAGATGTAAAAATGAGCCTGCTTTTTTTCTAAAGTGAGGTTGACAGAAAGTCAATATTGTGACTTTGAAATTTCTTTTCTTGTTTCTTCATCTGCAGAGACTGGGGAGATCATAGAGGCATGGAACCGTTAAGGTTGGAAGACACCTCTGAGATCAGATAAAAGAAGGAAAAGGAGAATCCAGGCTTCAAATCCTTTTGCTTATTTTTGCATAATTTGAGATAATTTGGATTAAATAATTTGTTCTGTTCTGCCACAGGGTAAATTGAAAATAACCGGAAGGTCAGCACTTCTAGCACCTGCTGGTTTGGTTTTTGTTCCTATCCAACACAGACACACTGAACACTAAAAATCAAAGAATTTCATCTTTGGGTTTGGCAATGCCTAGAGATAAAGGTCTACATGCCAGCTGTAATAATTCATCAGTATGATACACACATACACACAGATAAGTGTGTCTTATGCTAATAATTACACTCAAACAACATATTTAGCATAATAAAAGGTAAAAATAAATAGTTCGATTTAAACAGGCTGGAATATAACATACAATGTGAATGTTACCTATGGTTAGAGGGGAAAACCCTTCCATAAATGGGGGGCAAACACTAAATTGTCCAGTTGTCTAAAATACATGCTCCTCTAAGCATTTTAATCTCAATGCTGAAATCAACAGTGCCCCCCGTCTCTTCAGTGGCAGATACACTAGTTACATGATAAGCTACAAAAAGTGGCGTAGAACAAAAATTTGAACAGGTTTAGCCCTAAACTTGTTCAAATCCTAATCCTAAAGCAAAAGCAAGATTGTCTTGGGCACTATAAAAGAGATATGTAACTCTCAACGGGAATTTCAAGGTTTAAACAGCAAAAAATATTGAAGATCACAGTACTGGAAATGGCAGATACCTGAGGTCTAAGGCAATAATTGCAGAACAGGCTGCTTTCCATTCCTGAAAACCCTAGGTGAAGGGCATCCTATTTAACACAGCTTGTGATTACAGGAGATATAAACAAATAAAGTTGTTTATCTTACTACATAGATGCATAAAATTATTTAGAACAACCCAATAAAATGAAAAAAAAACCCAAACCCACTGATAAACACCAAAACAAATTTTGATATCAGCTACGAACCCTCTAGTGAGTGGAAATGACCTCAGTGGTCAGGACTCTTGGCTACTTTCAGTTCTGCAAAAAATTGGCATGTTCTGGGCTAAAATAGGGATTCAGGACCCTGTGAGGGTTCATATTGTTTCAGTTAAGGGTCTGTCAATAGGCTATTGCCAAAGGGAGGATACTGAAGGAAGCAGCATATGATTAGAGAGATGACAAGAACAGGCTGTCTACACAGTAACAGCGAGCCCCTGTTCAGAGGCTTCTGGATCTGAGGAGTTTCGTGGTTGAGCTTAACAGCCTTTGACAAACTTCCTTCCATCACTTTGACTAATCACTTTTCTGAGCCCATTTAACCTCTTGGTCTCCAAAACCTTCTGTGCCAATGAATTAGTTCAGCAAGGTATGAAAATATTTCCTTCTCTTTTTCTCAAATTTGCTTCCAAACTATTTCATTTAGTGTCTCTCTAACTTTGCACCGTGATGAAAGGTGCACAGTTTCTTGATCACATTCTTCATACTAATCTCGTTTAATAAGTCTCTGAGTCTCTCAGAGAGAACCTTTCTAAGATGAAGAGGTCGAATCTTGGCATCCACAGAAGAAATTCCTTACCTCTAACCACCATTATATGGTTTTTCTCCATCTGCTTAGAAATGGAAGCAACTAGAAATATGTGCAACATTGAAGATGTGAGAAATACTTGAGGTTTCTGTACTGGCATTGAGGTATTTTCTACTTCTGCCTCTCTTCCTAACAAGTAATTGGACTGTGTTTGTCCTTTTGGCTACTGCTGAGTGATGATCTGATGCTTTCAGAAGCTTCAACAATGATGACAAGACCTGTTTCTTGACCGATAATAGCTAATGAAGTCTGTCATCACAAATGCATAATTAGCCCTTCCATCTGTACCACTTTATGCTTCAACTAGCTTTTTTTTTTTTTTTTAATCCAGTCATTCAGTATTGCATGACTTTTCTGAGGCAGTTTCAGTGAATTTCAGTTGGGATTACACTAATTTTTTCATAGTAAAAAATGTCATTGTGTCTCTATTTGCTCTCTCTTCAAGAACATTTGGAACACAGGTTGCAGCATATTTCCACAGAGATTTCTTGAAATTATTGCATTATTCTTCTCTGCCCCTTCAAAAATCTTTGCATTATTATGGTTTCATCAAGATTTGTTGGTATGAAAGTCAGACTTATTGATCTCTGCTTTGGAATAGTGGCTAGTTTAAAGTTTTGTCATACTCGTCACCTTCCATTCCTTTCATACTGAAGCTTCTGGTACCTTGGAACCAGTGGCATTGTGATACAGTTTTAGGTATGAGCAGGATGAGGATGTTCAGCTCTTAATCTTTCATCTGTTAATTGGATGCTCTGTAGAGAACGATGTGAGGTGTAATTAACGTTTTCAAGTTCACAGCAATTACCTATAGCATTTGCTGAGAGTTGATTTTAGCATTAACCTTTACATGGTTGTCAATTAGCTGGAAAAAATGTATCTTATCTTAATGTGTTTCCTATAACAATTCTGTCTGGAGACTGCTCCATCATTTCTGGTGGCCATTATAAAGATGGGCTGTTCCCACCTCTTGTACAAACAGCTGTGATGAAGCAAGGGTGACAGCCCTTAGTTTCTGGTGATGATACTTTGGTGCTTATATTTGTTGAGGTTAATGATGGATATGAGTTACAGCAGAGTGAATCTAACCTTGCAGTCTATCTTTTAGTAATTCTTTTAGTTTTTAGGAGGCAGTTTCCATCCCCATTAAAAAAAAAAAGGTGGAAGGAAGTTTGTACAGCAAGCATCTTTTTCTGGTGGTCTACTTGCTATTTTTGTATGATCACACAGTAACGTGAACCCTTCCAACACATAAAACTGCCTGTTTTGAAGTTTACACAAAGGCAGTTCACACATTTGATTTCCCATGTAAATGAGACGTGAATCAAATGTAAACAAGAAGCAAGTCACTGGAGAAAGACACAGCCCAAGTATATCAGATGAAATTTCATGCTCAGTAAACATCAAATGTTAGAAAGTTTTATAATTTTTTTTTTTAAGATATTGCCAAATAGCTGTTGCCTTGAATGGCTGTCTGCTTTAAAGAGCAATGTGTCATTTTAATGAGAGCCTTCCTGCTGTTTCACTGCTTTTGACTATTAAAGACAGTTTGCCCCGTCGACATGGTGCTTGGCAATGTGATTGCCTTAGCTTTTGTTTATGAGTAAGTAAACCTGCTACTGCATGAGTGTCCTGTAGGAATACCTTTCAGCAATTTTGATTTTGCTGAGTGAATAATCCAAATGGATATTTTTGTCTGGCTTTTGTTTTTAAAGTATGATTTTCACAATATGCTGGTTATTTTTCACAGTGTCAGCAGTAAGCAGTAAACTTAACCTCTGAAAGGCCTTTTTTCAAAGGTAATTTTTCCTAAGCTGATGTTTGCTTCTGACTGAGATATAGCCCATTGTGGTAAAACTCCAAAACTGAGGTGCTGATAATATTTGGGAGCCAGACACTGACACACCAGAAATGCATCCAAGAGTCATAACTTCATGTCTGTATTTCAGAGATATGACTGTCTTTCTGACATGATAGTTTTTATTGGTGTTGTCAGTTATGGTGGGCTATGTAAAAGCCACAGATGAATCAATTAATAAAGTTATTAACTACAGTAAATCTCACTTAGCCTGGGGAGCTCTTGCAAGAATGTTTTTCACACAGTTATTGCTTCTTAGAAGAACACCATGGATCTGATCTGATTGGTTTTATTTAGCCTCAAACATCTTTATGGTAAAAACTAGAAGCTGCTGTGGGCAAGGTTCCAGCGTGCCAGGTGCGGCACACACCCGATGATAATGGGTGTGCCTGCAGAGACCCATTTGGGCCCCAACTCAGAGAGTTTCAATTGCTTTTGGATCACCTCTGTTTTGAGCTTAAGCGGTTCTGTGCAGATACAGCTTTTCCTGACCATGCATTTATCTATCAGGGTAGAAGTTCCCTCAGCTTTCAAGCTGAGGATGGAAAAAAATCCCAGATTTCTCTGGTTTAACTTCCCATCCAGCTTCTCAAGCCTCTTCTTAGGTCTTTTCACCCATCTTCGTGGCATCTGTCCCTGCCCTTCCTTGAGTCTGAAAAGTCTACGGTCTCATCCTTGGCTCTTGCAATTTTCAAATAGTTTCCCAGGACATTTGAAACAATAATCTGCTTCCTAGCATGGGCTGGGTCACTGCCAGCAGCCCTTGCTATGCATTACATGGGCAGCACTCTCCTGGACCGGTTATGCTAACCCAGCAAGACACTGACTCAGATGCTGTTAATAACTTCCAGTTATCCAGATTTAAATCACTGACGAAGAATAGTTTTTTTCAGTAATATACTCGCATGCCAGCCTATTTCATTATCCTCACTAACATATTGTGATAGCAGCAATTTACGATTCCATTGCATCGCCTACAGCCTGGGAGTTTGGCTCTTGTCTCAGAAAACAGCAGCAGTTTTGTTCTGCTTGGGAGGCCACATCTGTGGTAAGTGTCCCAGGGACCTTCACACGCCAGCCTCCAGTTCACGCTGCTGAGCAGCGCAGGAGGGCAGGCAGCAGACGGCTCCACGTGCGAGGTACGGTCCTTCCACAGGGCAGTCCCAAGCCTGAGCTAACACCCTCCAAAAAGCTCTGTGGAGTGCACAGCAAGTCCTCAGTACCAGCTCCTTTGCTCTATAAAAGTACTCCTATTTGACCATACTATTAAACAGTGTGGACATAGCTGTAATTCTAGAAATACAGGGAAATTAAATAACAACACTACTTTTCAGATGGCTGTTTCCTTTTTGTTCCAAGAGCCTTTTCACTCTGAAAACTTCTCCCAGTTGAGAAGGCTGGGAATAATTATTACAATTTAATTTTCTTTAATAGGAGCTTTAATGGGACTCCATTGTGGTTTAACCTCAGTCAACAACTAAGAAGCACGCAGTTGCTCGCTCACTTCCCGGTGGTGGTTCGGGGGAGAGAATCAGAAGAGTAAAAATGAGAAAACTCCAAGGCTGAGATTAAGACAGTTCAATTGGTAAAACAAAAGCCATGCAAAGCAAGCAAAGCAAAACAAGTAATTCATCCACAACTTCCCAAGGGCGGGCAGGTGTTCAGCCACTTCCAGAAAAACAGGGCTCCATCACACAGAGCAGTGACTTGGGAAGAAAAACATCATCGCTCTTAATGCCCTCCCTTCCTTCTTCTTCCCCCAGCTCTATACACTGAGCACGACACCATACAGTATGGACTATCCCTGTGGTCAGTTGGGGTCAGCCTGTCATGGATGCATCCCCTCACGACTGCTTGCTGGAGGGGTGAGCTGAGAATCAGAAAAGACCTTGGCTCTGTGCAAGTGCTGCTCAGCAATAGATAGAACATCCCTGTGTTGTCATCACTGTTTTCAGTGCAATCCATACCACAGCCCCATACCAGCTACTATGAAGAAAAATGGACTCTATTCCAGACAAAACCAGGACAGATTCAAACACGCATACAAGGAGCAATGACAGAAGAAAAGAAAAGAAAATGTCAGACAGAAAAACAGCTCTCGGTTCATAGAATCACGGAATCACAGACTTGCTTGTGTTGGAAGGGACCTTAAAGATCATCTAGTTCCACCCCTGTCCCCATGGGCAGGACACCTTCCACTTGGTCAGGTTGCTCAAAGCTCCATTCAACTTGGCCTGGAACACTTTCAGGGATGGGGCGTCTACCACGTATGTGGGCAACCTGTTCTAGTGCCTCACCACCATCATAGTGAAGAATTTCTTCCTAAGACACAACCTAAACCTACCCTCTTTCAGTTTGAAGCCGTTCCCCCTTGTCCTATCCCTGCATGCCCTCGTAAAAAATTCTGAATAAATAACACCAGCAAGAAAAACTCTACGCAGGGGGAAAGAGAAAAACAAATTTTCCGTTCCTCATCTGAAAGAAGAGCTGCACGAGGGAGATGGAATGTAACCACAAATGAAATCAGTTTCTAGGGCACTTGACCTTTACTGGGTATTATCAGCCGAGACGAGAAAGAACCTGAATAAATTCTGGGTCCAGTTGTTTTATTTTCTGTACTAGCAGTGGTGGTAAGTCAGTCAAATCACACACACTCACACATGCACCCCCCCACCCCCACCCCCCCCATGCATACACACACTCTGGAGTGAGTTTATTCCTTACATGGCTTTGCTGTGTCTCTTCTAACCAAGCAGGCAATAATATTTACACTGGGGGGGGGGAGCTCCCCAGGGAGGTTCATGCAAATTTCCCTGTCCAAGAGAAACTCTCTGACACCGCCTGAACTTAGGCACTGGAAATGAAGGCTTTGCAACTTCTTTCTCCTCAGCTTCCAGCAAAAACCCTCCTAGGCGGGAAGAGCTGATTTTTAAGTAACAAATGCAAGAGGTGTAGAGGCCATCTGCCAGCAGAGCCAACGGTGAGCGAAGGGACTTGCTGTGCACGCCCAAGTGCAGAAGCTGCATCCCAGCGGCCACACTCTGCGCTCAAAACCTACCAACATCTACAACAAGCAAAACGGCTTTGGGATTTCTGCTGGCAGAAAGCCCTTCCTGATGTCTTCCTTCCTGAGGGCCACTGGGCCCGGTTATCACACGGCACTTGGCCACGTTTTACAGCAGCGTTTTAAGGGCAGTTGCGTTATTTCTTAGTGCCACCAAGTGGCAGAATTTAATAGTACCGTTTTCGATAGTCGCTCCTGACCCATGAAGAAATCGGAATAGATATCTCCGTTGTCAGTAGGAGAGCAAAAAAAGCCCCCAAAACAAGCTAAGGCAGCAAGATTTTGGAAGTGAAAGTGATAATGGGTGTTTTATGTTTCGAATGTTAAAGGATCCGAGTAGGGTACAAGTTCACAACACAGCCAAACTTTAAAGGTATGTAAATCCGTGAGGCTCTATTCAGTGTAATGCTAAAAATATTCAGGAGAAAGATGGCTTAAGCATATATTTAATTTTATAACCATTTGCTTGCATATCTTGCTCAACAGGTGTGACTTGCAGAGCTGGAATCAACGATACCAGTAATTAACTCAGGGAATCAGTGGGTGGAAGGTGAAGTTTCCAGTAGGCTGATGCTACATTCCGTTATAATTTAGTAGGAGCAAAAATATTCACCTCTTCCCAGTACAATATAATCATGAAAATTTGCAAATCAAATCGAAGACAAAAAGTCTTAAACCATACTAAACCGTGGCTGCAGTTTCATAAAGCACTGAATACTTTCTGTAAGCATATGAACTTTATCAGGTCCCAGGAGGTCACCACAGCAAGCAGCAGTATGATAGAACCATTTGAAACAAGCATTTTCCCAAATTTTTCAGGTTTCTTTTGAATTTACCTGTAAATAAAGGGAAAGTGGTACAGACCTCAGTGTTACATAAAATAATCTCTGGGCTGATTTTCTGGACATTTTCCTTATGTTTTCCTCTAGATCTATGGAGAAATAAACATAGATACATTTCTGGAACATGAATTTATATTTGGAACATTCTCCAGATGGAATTATGTAGAGTATAAAATAGCTGCAATTTAAAAAAAAAAAAATTCTAGTGTTTTAGTGCAAATGCACTACATCCATCAAGCTAACTGAAAATGTTGCTAGTATGAGAGAAGGAACCTCCTAGTATAAATATTGCAGTGCAGTTTTTCTTCGTTGGAAGTGCCTAAGCAACCTTTGGGAACAGGAGGGCTTCCATACAATCTGTTTTGAGAAAGAACGAGCGATGCAGCTAGGTGAGTGAGCTACTCCATAGCTGCAGTGAGGGCTGGGAATGTGGGTGCAAACGGGTAGTCAGTTCTCAGCGGAAAAAAGCTTTTGCTCATTTCAGAGGAATCTGACTAACACAGGTTTCTCTTCAAAGCTATTATTTATGTAAAAACATTGGAAAACTGCACGCTCAGTTCACCTGTTTATTCAGAGAGCTTGGGGGCAGCTCACTTGTTAAAAAGAGCAGCTTGTTGTGAAATGAAAGCTAAAAATAGTTTAACTATTTTCCTGCTTACAAACATGACAATAAAACATATCACCATAAAAACCGGCACGTAAGTACCGTGTAAGGACAGGTCACCGTGCTGAGAGCAGCTCAAGCACTCGCCTGTAGCTCCTGATGATACTCAACATCTCAGGCCCTGAGTGGGATGCCTGTGGCTAATGGGTCCAGCGAGAGGGAGCAGTCACCCCATCCTCTTCAAAGGTCAGCAGCAAGTGCTTCTTCTGGCTCAATCTGCTTCTCTAAGCTGTTTTTCTTCTCCCATTCCTGAAACACTACACACATTTGTTCCCAGTCGATACCACAGCTGCACTGCCTAGCTGGGGCACTGCACAGGCACCAGCAGTAACAGATTCCTGTGCTGGATACAGCCTGTAAATAGCTGATCCCATCGGAGACCAGTGGCAGCTGACACCTCTCAACTGAAGGTTCACACCAACGCCACCAGTTTTACAAGGTTAGGCTTGAAGAATGTTTAGGTACCCACTACTTAAAGATTAAACCATATGGCTATTAAGAAAACATGTTAAAGGCATGTTTTGGAAGAAAAAAAAAAGTTTGAGTTTAACTTAAATGAGGGCATATTGACATTAGGAGCAGTTTCTTATCTTCTCTAGGGATTTCATCACGAGTTGCAATACTAACCCTGTGTTTGCACAGCACTCAGTCTAACATTAGATATTCTGTCAGTAAGTTGATGGTAGAAACAAGCCTTCCCAGCTCTGCAGCCATAGATAGCACTGAGGCACTACAGATGGAGAATGTATCATCTCTTGCCTGTCATGCCTCTATTACTTCAGTGGGGACACAAGAAACGAACCAACTCCCCTGTCTAGAGTGCAGAGGGGCTAAAGAGGATCTGAAATAAGATGAAAAAGAAACAGTGAAAGCCTCAATAACCTACAGGGAACTAATCTGTTTAGTATTTTTTCCATTCTAGATTAAAAGGACCATTGTGATTGCGTAGCAGCCTCACACATTTCCCAAACAGGTATCTTCCTACCCTCTTCCTCCTGCATCCATCATATGCCCTCATAAATGGTGCAAGCTTATCCTGAGGAAAATTTTCTACTGAAGTGCAAGATATCCAACTAAATCTCTGTTAACCTGACAGCTTCTTCCAATTAGTCCTTCTTATTTGAGCACATGCCCTCCCTGCTACTGCAGACACATTCAATTAAGACGAAGAAAAAAGTGCAGTAGACAAGCTTGACATTAATATAAATAAATGAGTGTCTTTTCTTCATGCACAAAGAGATCACAGTTCAGCCTTCAATCGAGCTATCAGCTCAAGGGGATTTAAATACAGCTAAACTGCATCACTACAATCTCTGTTTGCAGTAACTAGAAGAAAGGTGACATTAACAAAAATGCCAAAATGTCTTTGAACATCATGTACCTTCACCTGGATCTCTGGATAATAAAATTAAGAGCGATTTTAGCGTCTTCTAATGGCAATGAGTTTTTTAATACTGACAACACTGTAAAAAGTGACAGGCAATTTGGTAACAAGCGTGGATTGCCTTCTTACTCAGGGAAACACAAATCTGTCGTGAGCTTGGTCTTTTGCAAGATCAGAGAGGTGCAGCCTATTCTCCTTCCTGCCCAGAAAGCACTGTGCACCATCAGTCAGGCTGTGTGCAAAATAATGAAACCAGTTTTATACATAAAATCCTATCAGGATACATTCTTCTCAGCCATCCACCGTGAGCACCTCTGCCATTTATTTCTCTCCGTGCCAATCTCTCACCCTGTTCCATAGTATCAGCCAGTTTCTGTTTCAGGTGGCCCAAGAGACAAGGTACTCAAGCTGAACCTGCAGCAGATTGTCCTCAGATATATTTAAGCAACCGCCACCTCAATTTCTGATCTGTGAAAGGGCTTCTCTCGCTAGCAACTTTTCTAGTCTTTTGTTTGCTGAAATGACGAGATAAAAAATCCAAATTTTTCCCTCAGAAGCTTCAGCTATGACATCTAAAATATGAGATTAGACTATCTTTGCAAATATTATAGTGATTTGTCTGTTGAAAAGCATGGATTTCTTAAGCTAAAGTGCCGCTTCCCAGTGTGAAGCATTTGCTTAATGTCAAAATCCTTGGTTGAATAGCCCAGAGTTCAGCTGAGGGGCCTTCAGGGACAGCAGTTAGAACCATTTCCAAGAAGGCTAATTATGGTCCCTGTTAATTAGGACCTAGTCAGTGAGACATGTTCACAGGTGTTCCTCAAGGATGAGACACATAACATGAAACACTCTCATGATTGCAACAGGCATCTATTGGCCTGTTAGAAGCGTGGCTGTTCAGACCTCAGTGGAGAAAACTATTTTTACCTGAGCATTCAGAATATTAAAAGCTGGCCATGTACTTCCATGCTTCACCATATCTGAACAAGACAGGAAAATATTTGCTTTACACAAGCAATAAAAAGCCTCCAGCTTTCTTTCCATCTTACAACATGCCAAAACCTGGAAAAAATTGAAGACACATGCAAGAAGCATTATGAGACTTATAAACATAAGAGCCAAAGTCAGTCAGTTGAAAGTTTCCAAAAAAGTAATTTGACTAGTTTCAGAGCAAATTGTGTATTTTCTGATTTAAATCAAGCATTGACCTGCTTTTTACAAACATTCATATCAGTTATGCTTTTTGCCATATGCTTACTTAGCTAATTATATCAAAATCGACTTCTGCGTGTATAAGGAAATGGACTGTGGACAGTAGAGTGCCACAATAACACAAAAAGCGTGTGTTGAATCCTCTTCTGTTTATCCACAAAAATAATATAAAACATCTTGAAAATGGCAAAGCCAGAATAAAATTTATTGGAGCAAGTAAAAAGTCCAGAAAACCAAGGACATGGAAAGGCTCACAAGCTACCAGACTTGAAATACACTAACTTGAGGTTTGGAAGAATTTCCACCACACTGAAAAAGCAAAAATGTATGAGAAACAACTGCTTGGATGTTTGGGAGCAGAGAGGGGAGAACTGCATTCATGCCTGCAAGTAATGTTCAAGTAATTTGCCCTGATCTCAGCAAAAATGGAAATTCAGCCAAGAACATTTGTTTGATCTCACTGCTAAGCATGCAGATAATCTGATTATCACCAGGGTCCTGCCTTAAAAGGTCTCAAGCACACGTTGAGCGTTACTAGTGCCTGAAACAGCATTCCCTGTATGAACAGCAGAACCAGGCCAGAAGATGGATAACTTCCTTGCTTTATCAAACTTTCATTATCTGGTGCCTCTCTTCACTCTGAGATGCCTCTGAATTTCAGAGATAAACCTGACCACTTTGAAAGCTTCCTGAAAAAACCCACAAAGTTAAACGCCACACCAACAACCACAACTACCATCTCTTGACATCTTGGTATCCAGTAATCTGGCATTGTTCAGAAGTTTAGTACAGACCAACTACATTTGGACTTCTTAAAAGCAGAGGTCATGCTAAAAACAAACAAAAAAAATTGCTAGATTGTCATCTCAGCATTTTTCTTTGCTCTCTAGGTAAACATAGTCTGAAGTGCACCAAGGGAGGTGTGGTTTAAAGATAGCATTAATACATTAACAATTTGGATATTTTTCTTGGGAGGAAACTGTTGAGCATCACTTGGTTTGTGCAATGTTTTCTTTAGAACCCAAGGCTTACTCAAAACTGACGTGCTGTGGGTGTAATTCGCCTCTTGACAGTAAAGCCACTGCTTTGGGTGATTTCAGCTAACCCATTTCATGGCTGAAGCATACACAGTTTGATATTACAGCTCAGCTGATACCGAGGAGGCAATTTTAACTCAGATGTTAATGACTCTGAGGAAGCACTTGCCTCCTGCAATGGCTCAGACATCTGGAAAGATGGACTGAAGCACAGTCTGAGCTGCCCAGTCTGAGCTGGGCTGCAGGTCACCTGGGAGCAGAAGGCTACAAATCACTGCAGATCTAATTCAAAGCATAATGCAAATCTCTGTAAAGGAAAATAGTCAGGTTGTCTTCTTGGGAAGCCGCCTGATTTCTAGCTGAATTACAACCCGGACGTTTTAACTATCACAAATACCTCCTTGAAGATTTGAGCTTAGGAGGGTTTGGTCTGAGCATTCACAACCTGGAGTTGGTTTCATGTGTGGATCAGCACTGAAACTGGGGAGATGTGTCAGATTGCCTCACCCCTCATGCAAGGTTTTAAGTAGTGTAATAATTGGAGGAGTTGAAACTTTTCTGGGTGGTTGTGCTTGCTTGAGCTGCCTTCCCACTGTGGCCACCACGTTCATCAGCATATGGACTCAGAAGATGAAGTTGCACTGGGATCATTTTAGGCAGTTTTAAAAATAGCTTGGAAAATACAAACTCTCTTGTATGTGTTTTTCTCTGGCTGAGCTCCTGTCCAGACACCTGCCCGCACAGAGGTGGCTTAAATTGCATTTTTCCTCAGGTCATTTAAATAATTTAGAAACACTGAGCAGAGAGAGTGAATATTTTGTGTTTTAAAGGTCTTTCAAGGGTCCCTGATAGGGAATTAAGGGATACTGCTTGCAATCAAGTGGAGGTGGCATTATCCTTTCTCAAAACTCAGAGGAGGTAGCACTTGAGAACAAATGTTCCAGTAACAAAATATTTAAAATAACTTCACGCTTCACTGAAAACTTATTTCCTGTTTTCCACAAGCACAAAAAGAAAGACCATTCATTCTTGGTCTTGTATAACAAAATGTTTTTCTGCATTTCTTCATCTATACCATTCACATATAAGACACTCCATGCCTTAGGGGTTTCCATAGCAACAGAACAGAATCTTTAACAATAGTAGCTGTTCTTTCCCCAGGTATCCTTATCAGCTGGTCATAGCTTGGCCTTTGAAATTAAGCTTCTTGTCTTTATGGGGCTGCACATCTAGAGTGAGCAGCTATTTCCCACTCAGCTTACACGAGCGATGCCTTAACTCCAATTAGCTCATTTAGAAATGAGCACAGGAATTTTAGCAGCAGAGAACACATTACTGTGTCTGAGTTCTTCAGAACCTTTGAAGCATGTATCCACATCTCCCTTTCCTACTCCCAGGAATTTATTACCTCTGTCACAGGAGACAGGGAGAAGGCAGAAGCATGCAGAGAATCCAGAATCATACAAAAGCACTATGGCAGACAGTGAGATGAAGGTTTACACTTACGGGCTTTTGCCCTGTCTGGCACACCATCTTGTGGAACACCAACGAGATGCAAATGATTGTTTCTGTTCAGTTTAATCTCCCATCCAAACTATATTAAAGATAAAATGAACTTTGTTTCTTGCTCCTTCATTTTGTGGCTACTTGGGTATTTTTTCTGAAGGTCAAACCTTTCCTTGTATCCATTGTAAAGAATCGGTGTAATCCCATCCTCACTTCTGGTATCACCACAGCTCGTTTCTGAGTCCTTTGACTTTGTACTTTCTTGGACTCCCTTCTTCGCCCAGCACTCTGCAGGAAGGACAGTGCTGACCATGCTAAATGTGCTCAATTTCCATCTTCCGAAGTCTTTTTAAGCAGCTACTTTGTCCTAAGATTTCACTCATCAAGAAAGCACCTTTTTTACCTTTTGTCTCCAACTGTTCTTTTGTCCTGATTCACGTAGCATTTATTCAGGATACAGAGTGTTTCATATTGCATTTCTTAGCTGCAGTGTACATTTACGCTACAAGAACAGTGAAAAAGCATAAAGGATACAGATGTCATTCTTGTTTTGGAAAATGAATGCAAAAGGACAGATGGATGCTGGGTGCTGGTTTTCCAAGGCCTGAAAGGCTGAGTGCAGACAAGCTCCACAGTCTGGAGCACATCAAGCAGAGCTGGTCCAACAGGAGGGAGATCTTCCTTCCCCCAGTGAGCTGTGGCACTACGGTTCTCCAGTAGACTATCCTAAAGAAGGCACAACTCTGCTAATACCTACCCGGCCTGGCCCAGGTAATTTAAACCAACATTTTGTTCCACTTTTAACTGCCTTTTCTGTTTAAAAGTACCTAGTCCAAAGCTGCTGATGTGACCTTGAGTGGAGGTGGTTTCAAAGCAACTCACTCTGTGCCATGCAACGCATTGGCTCTCTGAGCTGTCCAGGCTAGAGCTTCCCAGCCTCAGTCCAGCAGCTGAGCTGCAGCCTTTGCTTTCTGGAAAACCACAGCAAAATCAACCACAGACCCAGGAGGGACGTGATAAATCTGAAAGTATATTGATTTTATTTTATGGGCTATCACAGCAGACGCTTTTGAGTTAACATTTTCACCACAAATATTCATTTTAATTTAACTCAGTTGGTCTTTGGTAATTCAAAAGATGATCAGTCACTCGACAGGACAAGGCACTGAAGCAGCGAGTAAATAAAGGAGACAGGTTCTGCTGCTGTCACGTTACCTCTGTTTTGTCACAGAGCGTGTGTCACCAGAGAGTGAGGATTACTTTAATTACCAACTGCTTTAATGTCAAATAGTTATTATGGAAAATAGTGGCTTACGTTCATTTATTTTGTCAGCATAACAATGGGATCACTTTTAATCCTTGGTAGTGGCTTGGGGAGGCTGATGGAGAGGGAGGCAGGAGTGGAAGGAAAGCACTTCCACAAATTTCAATTTCAGAGGGGCTGGTGTCATTCAAAAGAAAGTATAAGATGGCTTTCACGCTGCTGGGTTCCCTTGCTTAGACTCTCAGAATTTCTACACTGATAATGAGCTGTCCTGAAATGTTCATTATCTTCCATTTCAGCAGCTTATAACTGATGCAGCCGGCAGGAAAAGTTTATTCCTTTGACTTCTGCTTTTCCAAAAGCTGCTGTGAACTTTCAAATACCTCTGATAGGTCAACATGCAAAGCAAATGTTCTCCTAGCCCAGTTCCTTGGAAATACCACGGAGAGGCACAACTAGACATGTTTAGTGACTGAAGTATTCTTGAAAATTCTGAGTTCGATACCCCTTGTGGACAAGATACTGAGCTTGGATGAGTTTAAAAGGGGAGAGTCAGCACCGTGGTACTGTGTTGTGTTGCATGCCTCTCTGCCCCTCCACCCCAGTGCCTCTCTTTAAAGGCCAAGGGAAGGTCTAAATTCAGGTAGTTTTATGTACCTTTGCTTTGCCTGTGAAACTTCCTGCATCCTCTCTGGTCCTTGCTGGCAAAGCCAAACACTATTTGTTCCATCTCCACCATGGAGAAACACAAAATAAAACTCAGTTTTGACTTATTTGTTGGTTTGTTTGTTTTGTGTGGTTTTTTAAAACTCAGATGATCTCAGCAATCCACTTTCCAGTTCAGTCTCATGAAGAGCTGATTCAGCTCAAGTGAGGAAACTGTGAATAAATGACTGAGGACACAAATTTCTTAACTGTGTTTCTATAATATACAGAGAGCTGTACAATACACTATAAATTGCCAACTAATATCTCATGAGATTACAGAGAATTCAATGCCTTTCTTGATTTGTCCAAGAACATTTTTCCAGGCTAAAAAAAATCTCAAAGAAGAGATGCTCTTAACTAGGATTTTTCTTACCTTTGGACCTTAAAGAAACAAGGGAAGTCCAAATTTCATCCCCTTTAACTCCTCTGAGTTAATGGTTATTTACAGCTAAATCAAATAGACACTGAAACTGCTGGAGACTGGGGGAAGGTCAGACACCAGATGCTCTCTCCATCTTTTTTATTCCTGACTGGAAATGAGAACACATGAGGGCACACGTCAATAGCTGTTCCAGGACATGATTGTCACAATCTCTACGACAAGATCAGGTCACTGACTGTCAGGTCCCCTTTGCCTGAGGCACCAGAAGCATCTGCCCATTCACCCAGGGCACTGACAAAACCCAGGTGAAGCGCTGGTGGCAGATGGTGTGTATGTTGGTTACGTGATCCCAGTTTTTCCCTAACAAAGAGGAATGGTGTGGTGTGAAATCTGTGAAGGGAAAGGGGTGGATCAGTCTCCAAGAGGCAACTGAGCTGCACGTGGGAACACCTGACAGTGCCATAGCAAAGGCAGCAGTGAGACACAGGTGTAGCAGTGATGCTGCTGAGAGGGACAGAGATAAGGTGTCACCTTACAGGTGACAGGAACAACCTTCCCAGGGACCACCGAAGAGCTTGCTTGTAGCAAGCACAGAGCTTGCTACAACCCATGAGCTGGCTGAAATGAAAGGAGAAAGCATCAGTCCTGCAGAGGGCAGGGAGTAAGTGGTTTACAAACCTTTTATTTCTGTTATCTCTTCCTTAGCTGAAGGGTTTTCTCTAAATATGGCTTGTTTTCTGATAGAACCTGGCTCGTTAAAGCTTGAAAACCTTTTGGTCTTTTAGGGACTCTCACAGCACAGGGAGGCCCTGGCAGTCCCAATGCAAAGCACTGGCCAACCCCTCCTAGGTCTCCTAAGAATTCAATGCCTTCATTAAAAGGTAAATTATATCCCCAATATCTATTGCTGTCTTCTTAAGACTCAGCAGGTATTTTCACTTCAGTGACTGAGCAAGGCACAGCTCTCAGACTGCCCCAGAGGGTCTCTCTGAGCGGATTCTCCAGGCACTTCACTGGATGGGACCACGGTAGCATGGCAAAGACCAGGCAGGGGCTATGGCCTTTAGAGCTCCTGGCCCCCTGGGGCTCTGTGTGCTCCTGGAAAGGAGGGGCAGTGCTGGTGGGCTGCTCCTGACCTGGCCCACACACCCAGTCCCCGTCAGCCGGCCCTGTTTCCATCTGAGAGCTGATGTGGTTTTACAGCATATTTCAAACCCATCCATCTCTCTTAAGGGCCTCCAAAATTTGTCATTTCTGAAAAGCAACTATGACAATTACTTCAAATCCAGAGTCATAAAAAGGTTTCTTGATTGGCTGGTTTCTTTCTTTCTTAAACTGTTGCTGTAAGGGCAATGAATGTGTTTGTTTTCTGTAGATTTTTTGGTTTTGCAAAGGAGAAATAAAAAAGAGATCAAAAGTATTTCAGAAACAATAACAAAATGCATTTCAGAAAACACATTTACATTTTAAGGCACACTTTGCAGAGTAAATGTTCCCCTGAGACTTCAAAACCACAGGCAATGTAAGTTTGATAATAACAAACGACACAAGTGCAAGCCACAAGTATGCTTAACATTTTCTGTGTCATTTCTGAGACAGCTTTGAAGGCTAGCTATACTTTTATTTGGATTCCTCAAAATAGCTTCAGGCAGTCATAAATGTAAATTGAACCCTGACTTCCAAGAAAACGAGTTGGAATCAGTAACTTAAACTATTGCTCTTGCTTCAAGCAAGGGCAGATTACAAGGAGACGTTGTGCCACATAAGCTGTCTTCGTTCTCTACATCTATTGTCTTCTGAAGATTTTTCAAGATTATATTAACCAGAAATACATCCCTGGAAAGCATTTATCTTTTAATAAGAACTGCAATGTCTGAGCTATGTTCATTTTCCCTTTTTTTAAAGTTCCAAGTATCCAGATGCTTTTGTGTATGAGAGTCCTAGAAAAAATTTAATTTCAAGAATGCCTTTTTATGCTCTGACTGCCAGATACCACAGGGAAAACTGGATTACAAACAGACTAAGCAGCTGTGTGTATTTAATCCCAGAGCAGCTTTTTCTTAGCTCTGAGATTTATGCTACTTTATTTTCAAAACTTGTTTAAGAGGTTGACATCTTAGGCTTGCCGAGTTGCTGTGGTTGCACTTTGATATCTTGAAAACAAGTCTTGGAGGGAAGAAAAGTGGCTTGAGACAGAGTTGGGCTGTGACTCTATCTGGCATTGTTCCACTAAGGACAAGGTAAGGGGTCTGGGCAGACCTCTTAGACTCTTTAATGGCAACAGGAGATTCTCTGCCCCTTCACGGGACTGAGCTTTGACCCAAAGTTAGGGGCCATCATTAGGGAATGTACATTCAAACATGCATTTTGTCCTCCTTGTTGAATCAACACACAAGACTACAGACTCATATCTGCTTCACAATAGTTTTTGTAATAAAGAATCCAGCCAGAGAGGCCCTCTGTGGAAAAGCTCTCTTCCAGATATTGGCACTATCATTCCTTGGATCCAAGGAACAGGTTTTGCATTACTCCAGGACTTCATTTGATTACATATCGCATGGCAAATTTCCCAAATCACCTCGAAACTAAGACGTCAATGTGCTAATGCTGCTCTGAGAATTTATTTAAAGCATAAGAGCAACTATTACATCTTTCTAAATTGATTTAGACATTATGACCTGTTTGCCCAGAAGTACTAAAAGAACATTTGCTATGTGATCATTGCAAGGAAATTATAACAGCATTTAATCCCCTTAGTATTTTCTATACTCCTTAACGATGACAAATCGCATATTCCCTTGAAGTCACCATGCCTGACAGCATGCCTGGAAGACAAAGCATCCAGTCTTACACATGGCAGAATTTGGCAAGTCAGAGCAGAAACACACTGGAAATACACAGCAGCTTTTTTAGGGACAGGGCCCCACATTCTCTGTGGGAAAAGTTATTCTCACCAATTCAAATCCATTGCTATTTTTGGCACTTAGCAGTGACAGCAGCAGAATAAATTCCCCTTCCTCAGTTTTCAGACCACAGCGTGAGACTCATCTCTTCACTAATCCTGATGGATTTGTAAGGTCACTCGGACTCCTCTTAGGGTCTGACCCTTCTGAGCAAGAGTTTCTGAAAGAGAGCAGAGAGTTATTGCTCCCATGTTGCCCCACACACACCTTGTGCCATGCAGCATCTCTGGTTCACCAAGAGACCACAGAGACCACAGAGACCACAGAGACCACAGAGACCACAGAGACCACAGGGACCACAGGGACCACAGAGACGAGCTGTCCCATGTCTTGGGCAGTAAATACACCAAGATCTCCTATCCCCGCACACACAGCACAGTTGGCTGAGAGCTGCTGAGAGCTGCTGCGCGAACTAAAGTGAAACAAATGGGTAAATTAAGAGCAGCTTTTCCCCCAGGCAACTGAGATACCAAGAGGAAGAGAGACAAGGAAGGGGACTCATGGGAATCCCCAGGACTGCCGCTGCCATTGAAGGGGCAAGGGTTCACTTGCAAGGAGCCGTGTTGGATATGTTTACTTTTGCTTTCAGTTTTCAGCTTGAGCCTGGAAACAGCCAAGGAAAACATTGTCTCAGGGATCTCCCTGTGAGACAAACAAGTATGAATTTAGGGCAGGGTGAGAGGGAAACTGTGCATGAGAGCAAGGGATTCAGACTTGCATCAAGCATGGGCAGTGGAGGCCCAGAGCGCTCTGCATCCAGCTCCCAGGCGCTTCTTTCTCAGGCTGAAAGTGTTTCCTCCAGCCGCTCCCAAGGGATGATTTCCCAGACCCTGTGCCACGTTTTCTCTGTACACTGTCATATTAAGATGCAGACTGGGTGGGCATGGGCACAAAGAGGGGCACACAAAGCAAGCAAGGTCTTGGGCAACAGCGAGTAAAGTGTAATTAACAGCTGGTAATCATATTTCCTGCACAAAAAACCCCCCTCCTTGCTTCAGTGTTGTATTTCTCAGTACATTCAGAAGGCTAAGCAAGAACATTCAAAACCACTTTGAGTTTTGATAGATACATGAAACACATTCAGAGAACAACACGAACATACTTCACTGCTATGAGCTAAATATGAAATTTCATACTGCCTTCCTAGGCTGTAACTTGTTGAGGAACCTTGTTCCATGATAGTGTTTCAATGCTTTGTTAAGTTGGAATTGCCTTTCACATAAATATGCTGCCTTCTTGTCAGCCTACCTTTCTATTACTGATGTAAATCCCCCAAAAATTAAATAGAAGCTGGAGCAACATTTAACAAGCAATTATTGCTGCTGATAAAGACATAATAAACTCCTCAACAGCAATAAAAATAGTTTCATAGTTCGTACAAGACATGTGATTCATAGTTCTTGCCAAGACGTGATTTCAAAGACCAACTTTCTGTGTCATCTGGCAGCTCTTAGATCAGAGGCCGGAGGAAGGATCTTCCCTCTTGGATTAGGGTAACACATAGCTGTGGGCAGAGCTCCCCTTAGGAAGCTCACACTCCAGCTGCAGACTTTTTAGTAGAGCAGATCTCTGCGTGTCTACGATTTATTAAGGGCCGATGAGCTTCAGCTTTCACTGCAGTCATGAAAAATCAAAGGGATTATTCATTGAATCAGGAAGCATCTGTCTAACAGCAACTTATTAAGCAAAATAAATCTCTTTTTAAGACAAACTCTAGTCCTTGACTACTTAATTGTCTGTGAATAACCTTGCTTTCTCTTCAGGAGATACATCAGAAGAACGAGATATGCTAACACTGTAATGGCTAACGCCTGTCTGAGGCAAAGGATATTATTTAAACACCAAAAATACTATTTTTTTCTTTACATGTAAAAAATGGAAAGGTGATAGAGGGCAGAAAGGTTCTGCAGCAGTCACATCATCACCAAAGAGGGTTGTATTTCCCTTCAAACAGTCATCAGAAGGTGAGGGTAACTCAGGCTCTTGTTAGTAGATCCCTTGGGGCGGATTAGAGCGAAATGACACTGAATGATATATGTAGGGTTTCTTTTAGAACAATTTGGTTGCAATGGAAAGCAAGCATGTAACCGTTTTTGTTGTTATTATTATGTATAATAATATTGCAATATGAAAGCATAAAAATATCTCTCAAGAAAATGTATAAGGAGAAAGAAAGAAAGAAAGAAAGAAAGAAAGAAAGAAAGAAAGAAAGAAAGAAAGAGAGAAAGAAAGAAAGAAAAAGAAAAAGTAAGAGAAGAAACATGCCACCCATCTGCCTCTTACCAGCCTCAAAGCCCGGCTTGCAGCCTTCTGCTCTGTCTTATGCAAATGGCCACCACACACCCAAAAACTCACCTCCTCCCCCCACCTCCCTGAGGGTGCAAACCTGGCCTCAGCAAAGCACCCTGGAGCCTCCACAAATAGACAATTGGTTTGAGTCACTAACCATTAACAGTCCCATCTCTCACAACCTATAAACAATATTTATACAGTGTCATGGCATGAATTTACGGTTTTAATAATTTGGATGTACTTGTGTCACAATAAACCATGGGGCCTGGACCACAGAGAAAGAGCATTTAACATCCCATAAGTCTGTGCCCAGAAATACGACTGTCCAGTAAGTAAGATATTTCAGAGATAATCAAAGGAGATCTTGGCATTCAAGGGACAGAAAAGGCAAGGAAGCATTTTAAAGTTATTTTTAAGGCCAGTGCTCTATGAGGATGGTAAAGACAAAGCAATCATTAGAGTACAATTGAATATCCCCAAAGGGTTTCTAGATGAAGGTTCTTGTTCTGCACATACAGAAACCATACCTGACTAAGACCCTTCCCCTAAGATAGCTTTGCAGACAAAAAAATCCCTCAGAGTCCCATCCCTACCCAGGAAAACACACAGCCTTTCACTAGCTATCCCTAAATATGATGCAAAAAGTAAAGAGTGGTTGAAAGGGAAGAGGTCTATAAGAACTGGACAACTGCACTGAGCTAATGTTACCCAAAAATCAGAAAGGGATATCCAGTTCTTCCTGCAGTTTGGCTGGGAGAGAAGGAATGCAGTGCAGTCTTGCTACATCCCTTAGGGAAGTCCTGCCAGGAGCAGTTCAGTTTGAAATGAACAACAGCAATGGCAAGAGAACAGCTTATATTGGGCAGCCTCTCTCAGCACATGCTGCACTCAAACACACCAACTCATCTGTGCATGTTTCTCGTAAGTGGCTTCTTGTCTTGTCTCTCCAGAACAGCAGTCTGCCTTAGAACTGTGTTCCAGAACTTGTTATGGCATTTCTGATGCCTTACAAGAGGGGCGAGGGTGTTTTGAGACAAGGTAGGAAAGCTGAGTTTAAGCCCACCAATGAGCAGGACGTGAGCTTTTGATTTGTCCTAGAAAAGCACAAAACAGGTTCAGCAAATCATGGTCTCTGGTTGCTGCACCCTGCAGTAGGATCTGATCCCTAGTTCATGCTGGCCTGATTCTGAGACTTTATTGGGTGAAAGAACCTTTCCTCCTGCATCCTATCAAGAAGTCTTGGACAACAGCAGTCAGTACTTTACAAGCCAAGGAGGGCAACAACTCACCAAAGAGGGGGCAGGGGAAGCGCTCAGTTTCTTTCCAGTGCAAGGGGGAAGTAAAAAAAATGAAACCAGAGTGACTTTCGCCAAAATCTGCCAGATCAAATCATATTGGGATTTGAAATTTAGTTTATTCACTTCACATTATCTTTGTCATCCCTCTTAGCATTTGCTTCCAACTGGATTTTAAAATACAGAAACATATTTTTATAAAAGTTCTTGCAAGACATCCACTTTGCAGGCTGAGAGGAGTCAGTTTGAGTTAGGCTGAGATAAGCTCTCAGAGAAATGAATGCTTATCTGAACCAAACTTTCTGAGGTTTTTCATGTTACAAACAAGCATCTTACCTGCAATCAGGGCTATAAGAGAGCAGGGCTGGCCTTGGGACTTGATGGTCCAGCCATCGTGGTTCTATTTCTGATCCTAGCTGAAGTCCACCCATCTGACCCTTGGCCAGTCATTTAGCCTCCCTCTCCCAGTCCATTGCATTCAAAAGGAGATAGCAGGACTTCCTTTTCCTTCAAATATTGGTCTCTGCTATCTGTCCTTAATGCAGCTGGAAAGGGGACAGATGTTAACTGCTTAATATGGAGAATTCCCCAACTCTTTTGGACCCCCGGATATTGTTGTAATATTAAAACCATAGTTAATTAATAGTGTGGGAAATTGCAAAAGCATTCCCTTCCTTGGGAAGTTCCTTAATTTCCTTCCTTGGGAAGTTCCTTAATTTCCTTCCCACGTTTGTTTACAAAATGCTTTCTTTTTTTTAAGTGACAAACCACACTTTATAGAGCCATCCAGTAGAGACTTTAGAATGATATATTTAATAAGAAAGAAATTATTGAGAATTTTAAGCACTAATGTTTTTCAAAAAAACCCATCAACTATGCTAAGGAAAGTGTTACTAGACTGTGTAGTGCCCTTTCATTTCATCTGATCATTTCATATATGCAAGCTCATGTCTCAAAGTGGTGGTTGCCAGAGATTTAGAAAAGTCCAAAGGGTAGGTTTGAATGCCTGACCTGTGAGAGCATCAATTAGAAGAGACGTGCGCTGAATTTTTCTCTCTCCTTGAATTCCTACCAAGTTTTACTGATTTTTTTTTTTTTTTGTTCCTGTTCCAAACATTTTAAATGCTTTGGAAGCCAATGCAAAGTAACCAGTGGTTGAAGCTAAATTGAGCTTAACATCAAGCTTTCATACTGCCTCTTGATTTGACACATGTTCCAATACTCATTAGAGGACAGACTGATATTAAGTCCTTTAAGACTGTTGTGACAACAATGGGAATAGTTGCTGTTCCAATACATATATTCAAGATTTTGGCATAGGGATACCATGAAGTAAAGTCTTGACTTTCAGCTTCTAACACCTGTTCTATGCTTTATCCAGGTCAATAAGCTGAGACAGGATATGTGTCCATTCAAAAATGCATAGCTGGAAATATTAGGTCAATGAAGATTTTCAGACAGGTGTTTGTTTTAAAGCCAAGACCTTAAAAAGCATAATTTAAAAAAAGAAGCAGCTCTTTTTACCTACTGTATGCAGGAATATGAAATTCTGCATTAGCTGTGGTGCATTTTTGACTTAGAGGTAGTAAAGTAGGTTGATGCCACTGGAATAAAGAAAAAAAGCACATTGTCAGAGTTCTATAATTTACTGCCAACTTCTTTGCATGGCAATGAAAAGCTCTGCTGATGGTTGAAAGCAATATGCACATCATGTGGGAGCTGACAAAATTACCCAAAAAACCCCAGGAAAACAAGAATTTAATCAGAAATTGTACTTAATATCAAATTTTCTTTAATTCTTGGGTTTTCATTTCAAAAGCATTTTGTTTTCACAGCTTGTGCAGCTTCAATGAGCG